>CM019720.1:52116078-52661078 GCA_009760885.1 Achatina immaculata | reverse complement strand
CTGTTTCTGCCGAATGTTGAGCTGTAATTTTTGCGTGTGATATGTGCTCATTCTAACAATCATGTTCAAAGTAAAATGGTTACGTCAAGTTTGCTCTGTCGTGACATTCATTCATTCATTTGCATGTCCCTTGCGGAACTTTGCCTCCCTAACAGCTCTCCTGTAGGCCTCTCGGTTGTGAGCAAGATGGCCTGCTGCTGATGCATCCATTTGCAGATTATCAACAATGTCTTGCAGCCATCTTCGTTTTGGTCTTCCTCTTTTTCTTTTTCCCATTATGTATCCGTCCAGTACGGTCTTCTCTAAATTACCATGACGTTTAATGTGTCAAAAATATTTAAGTTTTCTCTCTTTAATCCTCTTTACTAGCCAGCCTT
Organism: Achatina immaculata; assembly: GCA_009760885.1. Lineage (NCBI taxonomy): Eukaryota > Metazoa > Mollusca > Gastropoda > Stylommatophora > Achatinidae > Lissachatina > Lissachatina immaculata. The sequence continues at coordinate 52,660,701 of CM019720.1, read as the reverse complement.
CTTCAATATTAAGCTCTTGTAGTAGAGATATATTTGTTCTTTTTGTGTCCACGATATTTGGAGAACTCTTCTGTAGCATTTACATTCAAAGTCATGTATGTGTTTCTCAGCTGTTTTGTTAAGTGTCCAGGTCTCACAGGCATATGTTGCCATGGGAAAGGTGTATACCCTTAAAAATCTTATTTGTGTGGTTCTGTCTGCTCCTCTCCACAGATTCGTGACATAAAGGCACATATAAGATATTGTTTTAATCTCTGGGTCTCTTAGCTTGAACAGGCTTAGTCATAGGGGCCCCGCTATCAATAGGGAAAGAAATATCTCAAATACAAAATGTATAAACTAGGGGGGGGGGGTAGGAACAGCTTTATTACTTAACGGACACACAAATACAGAGTAAACTTTCTTTATTATAAAACGATTAAGTAAAGAATAAGATTGCTGAGAACAGAAATAGACGTGCCATGTATTTCTGCTTGTGTTGTCTGTGGAAGACAAAGTCATAGAGAAATAGTACAGACCACAACTGGAAAGATATCAGGCCATATACCAGGAGATTGGCAGTATGTGGGGGGACTTGCGGGGCCTAGGGAAGTCTAGACTGGGTGATGGCTTATCTGTTGCTGGTTAGTCCCATATTTTCCTCGATCCCATCGGCACATTTGAGGGCAATATGACCAGGATCATGCCTGCACGTCTTTCCTTGTCCAGCCCTAGAGTGTGTCAGGTACCAGTTTCAGCCGAGACACGTTAATAAAAAGAAGACATTACTTTTTTTTAATCTAATGTAAATTTGTCAACAGTAAAATCATGGTTGTTTCATTAGTTGTATATAATGAGTGAAGACGCGTATTAATCAGAGCAAAACGCCCTTTAATGTATTTTAGTTTTCATATACCTTTAAGATATGGCTGGCATTTGCGAATTAGTTTTCTGTCATAGTCTGTCATTGTATCAATGTTATATTTTCTGTTATCTGTCAGTGTATTGAATCCTAACTTTCCTCACTAGCTTCTGTTATCTGTAGTTGTAGTAATTCTAGCTTTGCTCAACTGATTCTAACTTTGTTCACTAGCTTCCGCTGTCTGTCAGTGTACTGGTTCTAACTTTGTTCACTAGCTTCCGCTGTCTGTCAGTGTATTGATTCTAACTTTGTTCACTAGCTTCCGCTGTCTGTCAGTGTACTGGTTCTAACTTTGTTCACTAGCTTCCGCTGTCTGTCAGTGTACTGGTTCTAACTTTGTTCACTAGCTTCCGCTGTCTGTCAGTGTATTGATTCTAACTTTGTTCACTAGCTTCCGCTGTCTGTCAGTGTACTGGTTCTAACTTTGTTCACTAGCTTCCGCTGTCTGTCAGTGTATTGATTCTAACTTTGTTCACTAGCTTCCGCTGTCTCTCATTGTACTGGTTCTAACTTTGTTCACTAGCTTCCACTGTTTGTCAGTGTATTGATTCTAACTTTGTTCACTAGCTTCCGATGTCTGTCCTCACTAGCTTCTGTTATCTTGACCATGTGTTAACCCTAACTCCTCACTAGCTTCTGTTATCTTGACCATGTGTTAACCCTAACTCCTCACCAGCTTCCCTGATCTAGCACCGTACTGTCTCAACCTCGTACTTTTGTTAACCAGCTCACTATCCCACCTGACTGATCGTAAATATCCTTGTGTAAACAACAGATACCAATGTCCAACCAAATTTTGTGGTACACTGAATCCGGGTACATCCAAGAACTGGCCAGGAAATATATCTCTCGCCCACAGTGCGAGCACTTCCTAGCGGGCACAGCTAATCCCTACGGTCTTGAGCATACTGGTAGGTCTGTAAATGAAGAAATGTATGTAAGTGTGAATAAAGGATGAAGAAATGTATAATATATAAGTATGAATAAAGGAACTATTATATTTGATAATTTAGTGGAAGATATTAATTAATTAAATAATATATTAGTTTTATCAAATAGAATAAAATAATATAAAAACTAATGAAATAGAATATAACTCAGGAATGTCCATTGGCGGCCCGAAGGTCTTCTTTTGAGGCCGGTGGGGTTGTTATGAAAATGTAAGTTTTACGCGTATTATTGTAATTAAAATTGTTGGAGAAGAAATATTCAAATTTAGTTTTATTCAGCGAAAGAACGAAATCATTATAGCCCCAATTGACTGTTACTTCATAACTGTCGCCTTTTCTCATTTTTTGTATAATTTTTTGGAAAAATATGGTTGATTTAGATACGGCCAGCCATTGGACTTGTGGATGTATCTGCAATCCTTGAGTTCAGTGAAACGCGACATTCCCTGAAACAGCTTCTTTGCTGGCTTGTTGACACTGGCAACCACAGAAACTTATCGTAATTACACTTCTCTTTATCTACAGGCGGACTGTTCATCATATTGTTGTCAGCAATTCTTCTCTCGGTGTTCTTTCTTGTATTGGAGCATCTAGCTTATCGCTTTCTGGTTCCTTGGTTGAGGAAGCAGCCTGCAGAATCATTTTGGAAAACGGAGAATCTTGCCTTTATTAGTCAGGTATGGGTTTTTTATATGAAATGGATTACTGCTGTACAACAGCTCAAATGCTGTGTAGAGTAAACAGGTATTGCTCTAAAACAGCTTGGGTACTATGTGAGCTTATAAAGTAAACAAGTATTGCTTTAAAACAGCTCAAGTGATGTGTGGGGTTCTAAAGTAAACAGGTATTACTCTAAAACAGCTTGAGTGATATGTGAGCTTATAAAGTAAACAAGTAATTGAGTAATATGTGAGCTTATAAAGTAAACAAGTATTGCTCTAAAACAGCTCAACTGATGTGTGGGGTTCTAAAATAAACAGGTATTACTCTAAAACAGCTTGGGTACTATGTAAGCTTATAAAGTAAACAAATATTGCTCTAAAATAGCTCAGATGATGTGTGGGGTTCTAAAGTAAACAGGTAGTACTCTAAAACAGCTTGGGTGCTATATACGCTTATACAGTAAACACAAGTATTTCTCTAAAACAGCTCGGGTACTGTGTGAGCTTATAATGTAAACAGGTATTGCTCTGAAACAGCTTTGGTACTACTGTGTGAGCTTATAAAGTAAGCAAGTATTACTCTAAAACAGTTCTGGTGCTGTGTGTGCTTAAAAAGTAAACAGGTATTGCTCTAAAACAGCTCTGGTGCTGTGTGAACGTAAAAGTAAACAGGAATTGCTTTGAAACAACTCTGGTGCTATGTGAGCTTATAAAGTAAATATGTACTGCTCTAAAATAGCTCAGATACTATGTGAGGTTATAAAATAAACAATAGAAAGTAAGGGTCCGTTGCTCTAACATAGACGATATGATGCGTGTGCTTAAAAAAGCAAACATTTGTTGCTCTAAAACAGCTCGGATGCTTGCGAGCTTATAAAGTAAACAATGTTTGGTCTAAAACAGCTCGGATACTTCTAAGCTTATAAAGTAAACAATGTTTGCTCTAAAACAGCTTGGATGCTTGCGAGCTTATAAAGTAAAAAATGTTTTGGTCTAAAACAGCTCTTGTGTTCATCTTATCTTATCTTATATCTTATATCCTTCCCGTGCCGTTAAACGTCACATAGTGCTCCCAAAGTAGTTCGCCAATTTTTCATGTCTTCAGCGAGTCTTTCAACCTCATCAAATGATTTTATTCCTGTTAATTTGGCCTCTCTTAACAATGTGTTTATTGTTTATAAAGCTAAAAAATGTGTCTTGTGTTTATAAAGCTAGAAAAATTTAAACAATGAACGGACAGGCCAACAAACTGAATTTCGAACTTGTCTTCAGTGTTTTTAATGAACATGAAAAAATTAAAAGTCAAATTCAGTGAAAGCTACTATATACAATGAACTCATTTTCTCAAACATGGAGATGATATGGAATTTTACAGTGCTAATTAAGCGCATTATTTCACTCGTTGATATCCTATGAGTATACCACAAACTATATACAATTTTTTGAGGGGTCTTGTAGCTGTACTCTTTATTGATTAGACGGTTAGTTTTGACTTTGAGATGAGTAGATGATTCGAAAAAAAAAAGAGTTAAAGATGTTGATGATATGTGGTTGGTTATTTCAGACTTCTTGTTAGTTTTGATCTATAGGACAAAGTTCACATATAACATAATAAAATGCTGTTGACGCTGATGAAACTAGCACATGAAGATTGCTGAAGGCATCCTAGAATTTCTTGAATGTGTATCAAATTTGTAGCATAGCTGGAAACAAGACTTGTGTATAGCAAAATGTTAGGGCGAAGTATGTGTGATTAACATTTTTAAAAAGTAAACAAGGTGCTTTCGACGTGAGAGGAAAAAAAATGGCTGGAGAAAAAAACTGAAGCAAACTCTAGAAACCAATAGGACGAGGCATCATTTATTCATTCATTCATTCCCATGTCCCTTGCGAAACTTTGCCTCCCTAACAGCTCTCTTTAAGACCTCTAAGTTGTAATCAACAATGTCTTTCCTTTACCCATGATGAACCCTTCCAACACTGTCTTCTCCAAACTCTCATGATGGTTAACATGTCCGAAATACTTAAGAAATGAGATCGCGCTGTCAACTCAGCCAAGAAACAGAATCATGGAAGGTGTCTCATACATGCAAAATTCACGTTTTCACAAACGTAAATTGTACTGTTTGCTGTCAATTTTGTTTTCGTTGCTGTTGTGAGTTTGTGTTGCGCTACTTTGTAAAGTTCTCTTTCACGCAGCGAGTGTTCCGGGTGGTTAGGAGCGAGAAGTTGTACAGTCAGAAACAAGCTGCACAGGAAATGATCAAAATCGTCAAACAGCGCGACTTCACGAGGATTATACAAAAGCACGAACTGCAGAAACGGGTAAGTTAAGTGGGTCACAAGATGTCTATCATATGCTGAAAACTTTATAAACCAGTATTTTGGAGTGAGTCATGTGACTTTTGATGTAATGAAACTCAAATGTGAGTATGTTGATTACTCACAAAGACTTCTGCGTGACGTTAGCTTCACACGCGATTTCATTCATTCATTCATTCATTCATTTATTCATTTGCATGTCCCTTGCGGAACTTTGCCTCCCTAACAGCACTCCTGTAGGCCTCTCGGTTGTGAGCAAGATGGCCCTGCTGCTGATGCATCCATTTGCAGATCATCAACGATGTCTTGCAGCCATCTTCGCCTTGGTCTTCCTCTCTTTCTTTTCCCCATTATGTACCCTTCCAAGACGATTTTCTCTAGATTATCATGACGTTTAATGTGTCCAAAATATTTAATATTTAATTAAAAATTAATCACAAGCGAGTATACGAGTAAATTCAGTGAGTCATTTACACAAGCAGTAGATTAAGAAACAAGTCTGAGATGGGATGAATCGTCTTTTTTTTTAACAAGTGAAAGATTCCAACAGTATATTCTTTAAAGGACGCCTTCATTACTGAGGTCTACTCAGTATTATGATGATGGTTATGATTATGATGTTAGAGCGCCATATCAGAATTTTAAAGTAAAGAAAATTCATGAAAATCGGGAACAGAAAGTAAGAATATCAAGCTGCATGCCATAGATGAAAGGTTTGTTTGGTAACCATAAATAACTTCTGCTGCTGTTGCTTCTACTGCTGCTGCTGCTGATGATGATGATGATGATCACCCACACGACCCGTTTCCCTGTCTACATGTTTATGCGTGAGAAAATGAAGAAAGAGAGCTAGGTGAAGAAAAAGCTCTAGAAAGAGAGCTAAGTGAAGAAAAGCTCTAGAAAGAGAGCTAGGTGGAGAAAACCTCTAGAAAGAGAGCTAGATGAAGAAAAATCTCTAGAAAGAGAGCTAGGTGAAGAAATCCCCTAGAAAGGGAGCTAGGTGAAGAAATCCCTTAGAAAGAGAGCTAAGTGAAGAAATCCCTTAGAAAGAGAGCTAGGTGAAGAAATCCCCTAGAAAGAGAACTAGGTGAATAAAAAGCTCTAGAAAGAGAGCTAGGTGAAAAAAAACCTCTAGAAATAGAGCTAGGTGAAGAAAAAGCTCTAGAAAGAGAGCTAGGTGAAGAAAATAAAGGGCTGAGAAACGTGACAAAACATGGGTCTAATTGCAGTAATATTACAGACAAATAAATAAAGCTTCAGCGAGAAGCCAATGACATGATGAAAGAATCCACCTACAGTCATAAATAAAAAGAAGGTCGAAAGGTAGCAAAGTACAGATTTACAAGAAAAAAAAAATAAGAGCAATACTGATATAAACATTTATACCAGCAGCAGTAGTAGAGACAAAAATGTCCACACATTTGTGAAGACGGGATGTCCTTTTATGAAGCTGCGGAAAAGCTAATTGTCCATACAAATCCCAACCGGAAGGTGTCCCCATTGTTTATGTCTCGAATGTTCTTTCCATTTTAACCCAGATCTTTCAATATTCATAGGAATACAAACACTTCCTGGCAGGCAATGCTTCGGCTGAACTAAGGGAACAAATCTGTCAGAGAACTTTGACCAGAGGGAGTTAAGAGCACTTTTAAGTACAACCAACGCAGACACCTAATGGTTCTCTATAAGTTTTGTAAACGCTGAGATCTAGAAGTATTAAGTTCTATTAACAAGGAGACCTAACAGTCATGACTAAAAGTACTGGTAATACTGGCATCTTATAATGCTCTCTCTAAGTATGATTAGCACTGAGCTCTAACAGCATTTTCTAAGCCCTGTTCACTTGGGGACTTATGAGTCTTACGAGCACTGACAGTTCCTAGATGAGAGAGATAGCAATTCAGAAATTTATGACTGAGAATTGAACCCTACACCACTGGTCACTTTTGAACCCCCAGCAGCTGAGCACTAGCCAGTTCAGATGAACAACATCTGAAAACTTCACACAACGAAACTTCCCCCCCCCCCCCCCCGTTACGATTTGTGAAACTAAATTTCATTCCACTTGTATATCATATAAAATATAAAATAAGGTAAAATTCCCGTTCCTATGCCATTAAGGCATATTGGGGAATACGGTGTTGGGCCCATATTTTCCATGACCTTCGGCACATGAAAATGTGATGCGGTCAGATTTCTCTGGTACTCATTTTCAGAGGCTGTGTGAACCCCGGGGTCTTTTTTGGCTGTAGCAGACAAAAATCCCACTGCTGGGACTGAAGCCGGTACCACCGAACGTATATCATATACTGTTCAAAAAAAGAAACGCAACACTACTGTAGTCGTAATGGACAACAAATTTCAAACGCGTATTAAAACTATCTTTTATGGAATTAATGTTTCAATCTTGGCACGAAGAAACTTTAAGACTTTAACAATGAGATGATGTTCATTAAATTTTGGTTTGGACTTTTATTCTTTGCGACTAAGGCCTCTATTTCAGTAAGGTGTATGGCCTCCTCTGGCCTGTATCAGAGAACATCTCCTTGACATGGACCCGATTAGCCGTTTGATCTGTTGTTGTGGGATGGTTACCCACTATTCCCGCACTGCAAGAGGCAACTGTCGGAGATTGGTTGGCGCCACGTCTCGCTGGCGGACGTCTGAAGAATTCATCCCATAAGTGTTCTATTGGGTTCATGTTTGATGACATGGATGGCCACGGAATGGTCTGGACGTTGTTGTCAGCGAGGAACTGGGTGTTGAGTTGTGCCACATGAGGTCGAGCGTTATCCTGCTGAAAAATCGACCCTGGTGCAGCCAGAAGTGTGAGGATCAAGAATTTCAGCAGCGTATCGTTGTGCATTCAGGCGTCCTTCAGTTTGCACCAAGTCACTTCTTCCCATACACCTTATCGAGACCCACACCAGTACACCTCCACCACCATGTGTAGGAGCCTCATCCACGCAGTTCTGGGAGTAGCGCTCATGGACTCTGCGGTAAACTCTTCTCCGTCTAACGTGTCGTTGGAGCAGAAAGAATGATTCATCACTAAACCAAACCTTTCTCCAATCATTCACAACGGTCCATTGACGATACTGTTTCGCACACTGCAGTCGGTTCTGGCGATGCCGGTTCGTAAGAACAGACGTCTGTAGGGTCTTCTAGCCCGAAGACTAGTGTCATGCAGCCGGTTCCTAGCCGTTTGATCTGAAATTCGACGAACTGCTGTTATTAATGGACTGTTGATGCAAATCAATTCCTGAGGTGATGGAGCCGTATGAAGCGTCTTCGGCAGGAGTTGTGACTATGGGTCTTCCACTGGCGGCCGGTCTGCAACTGAGCCAGTTTCTTGAAATTGTCTCAAAAGGCGACTAATCGTGCTTCTACCCACATTAAATTGTCTGGCCACTACACTTTCTGATTGCCCAGTTTGTAAAAGTCCAATGAAGATGAGTCGTTGTTCTACAAGTGAGATGAGCCATACTTGCGCATTGAATTTTCAAATGAATTGATTCAGGAAGCGTCAATCTTTTATAGACATTCAATAACATGGTCAGTGAGTTTTATGTTCCGGAGGCTTCAAGGTATTCTCGTGAACCTGTCATGAGTTATTGTCAAAAATATTGTTTTGACTAGTGTCGCTTTTCTGCGCTCATGAATCATTTGCTGAGTACAGTTCAGGTCAGCGCGTGAAGTTGATGTCCAAATGAACGTTTCAGGCAATTTGCCCTTGTCTGATCAGCAAACTTCAGTTTAAATTGCAGCATCGTATTTGTTGCTTTTTTTTAACAGTATATTTTTCCTTTTACAAATAACAGCCGTGTGCGGTTTAATCCAGTGTATCTCGCCGTGCGTGAAGATGAGGGAATCTTGTAAATAAACCGGATCCAGTATTCATTTTTTTAAAAACTATGTCCAGTGGAAGGTATCGGAAACGGAGATCGTCTCAGTCACTTATACTCTCATCTACTTGAGAAGAGATTCGTCATACTGCACATAAACCACTTGAAGTAGACAGTTGATGTAAATGAGTATTAGATGAAGCAGAGCTGTAGTAAGGTAGACACTTCAAAGGTAAACAGTTGCCGAAATGGCAACAACTCTAGGGAACATTTTTTCCCTGTGTTTATTGAGTCTCCTTTAGTTAATGTGTTTAGTATCTAAAATCTAACTCCCGTGACATTTACATGATGTAGGGGGGTGTGAAGTATTAGTGTCTTCACGTTTCTAAGCCTTGGCAGTACTTGAAGTGGGGATGCCACCACCTGTCATCGCTGCCATTGTTTTCCTAGGGAAACCCCAGGTTCCCATTTTTTTAAGGCTGGGTTAACCCCAGCGCCGGTAGGTTCCAAAAAAAATTCCGCCCAAGTACGAAATCGAACCAGGGAACATTCTGATCGGCAGGCGAATACACTAACCACACCACCGTGGCACAAATGCATTTACTGCATCCAAATATTTAATGTGGTTAATACGTATCCATTACCTAATGTGTTTAACGCATCTATCATTTGATGTGATTAACGCACCCCTAACGTGTTTAACATTGTGTGATAAGTTTGGTGGGCACATTTTACCAATTATTCATGTCTTCCTTTTGTTTCGTCAGAGAGCCAATACTCAGAAACGAGTGAAGACGAAAGCTGAGATCTTCCAAGAAATCACAGCAAACATCATTAGGTGTGTAGGTTATGTTTGCTACTTGTGTTGGATGTTGGGTATGTGTGGCAGTATGTCATAGAGAAAGAAAAGGGCTAGATATGGAAAAAGGGGGACTATCGCTTTAAATGGAGTAAAGTGAGAGTTGTTTCCGTCTTAGTGATATTTTTTTTCCACGTGCTCCTCGGGTTTTGTTAAAAGAAGTTCAGGGAGAAGTCTAGTTTAGGAAACTCGGGCGTCAAATTTCAGGGTGACACAGTCTAGTTTAGGAAACTCGGGCGTCAAATTTCAGGGTGGCACAGTCTAGTTTAGGAAACTCGTCCGTCAAATTTCAGGGTGGCACAGTCTAGTTTAGGAAACTCGGGCGTCAAATTTCAGGGTGACACAGTGCGATGTCTGAGAGATGTACATTCGCACGGAATCTATGCTTTTGTCTGAACTGAAGGTCATAAACAATTATTTTCCCACTTGAGTTTGAACTTCACGGGTTAGAAACTTTGGGAATAATTGGTAGAAAATGTTAGCCTTATAAAACCAAATTTCGGGTATAGACAGGATATGATAAGGATAAGGAACAGCTAGAGTCCAGATTATGTTTCAGTCATAGTACAGTTCAGTGTAGTTCGCGTCTGGTAGTAGGTTCAGTTGACTTTTCTATATGTAAAGTGTAAATGGCCAGTTGTGTCCTTTTTAGGACAGTTTGTAGAATGTAACTTGTCAGTTGTGTCCTTTTGTGGACATTTAGTAAGACAGCCATCATATTATCTGTTTGTCCAGTTTATCGGATACCATCTTAGTCGTTACATTTTGTTCCATATAAGGAAATTCAATGATTATTTTTCATACATCTGTAAGTATGGCTTGTTAGTAGTGATTTGTTCCTTCCATTCTATGTCATAGGTTCTCTCCCGATATGGCAAACAAGTTCTTGCCGGGGAGATGAATATTTTTTTTTGGCCTGTGACTGTCAACTCTGCCATCTGGCAGTACTGCTCCATCTTCATGATTCATCTCTCATTCTATCCATCCAATAGACTATGTTGTATGTGTTAAACCTACACTATTCATCGTTACTCCTCCCTGTTGAGATGTTGTTAGGTTGGGAGGCTGCCAAGTCTAGTTTTGTCGTAGTCTTGTCTTAGTGGAAGGCGTCGCGTACCTGGGTTTTTGCTTTGTTTCTTAGTGTATATCAGAGAAACAGACTTGAGAAAATCATACATGAGATTCATTGAAGTTGAATTATAGGGAAATTCTATTAACCAAGCTTTTCCAGTAGATAAACTCTTAAGTAACAATAACAGCGCACTTCTTCTTGCCTGATAGTGCCGAGATAAAGGCACAATATACGTCTTCAGGTAGTTTATTGAATGTCTCTGCAGTTTCTTTTTTTAGGCGCAGATAGTTGTATTTTGTTGAATAAATACTTGGTGTTGGCTTTTGGATGAGTAGATGACTTGTCTTTCGAATAAACAGTCAGTGGTGTTTGGTCGGCTGTGTCAGAGGTCACTAGTTTGGTCGGCTGTGTCAGAGGTCACTAAGTAGGTTGGTGTATGGTGCCAGCGACCTCATCCCCGTGTGTATGTGTGAGTACATAAATATGTATTTGTGACTGTAAAATATATATATATATATATATATATATATATATATACAGATTTCGGATTTAGCGACCGGGATAATAATTTTATAATTCTTTTACATATGTATAAAAGAGGGGATTGATTTTCTTTGCGTGCGTGCGTGCTTGATTGATTGATTGATTGATCTTTATTTCAAAAGGGTTAAGAATTGGGCACGCAGGCCCGTCCGACATTCTGCCCTTTATCATACATCTTTCACTCTATTCCAGACATTCTACAAATATGCTGTTCATGTAACAAACATAATTAACATTGAAGCTGAGAGACATAAAATAAAATATAACATTTACGTTTCGCTCTTAAGCATTCACTCAGTACAGAAGTAACTACACTGAGAGAGAAAGAGAAACCTCTTTTTTCTATTACTCTCTTTCCTCCTTTGCGAGTTTCTGGACAGGGCAAAATTACGATCTAACACTCCCTTACATTTCTTTACAGCTGTGTTTTTTTTTTACACACAGAAGCCTTCCATTTACTACACAGGCATTACTATAATGTACCGGTAATGTTTACAAGAACAGTTAACACACACACACACACACACACACACACAAATAATGAGCTCTTCCATCCGATGTCAGATAATAAAATGTTGTCTGTCAAAAAGCTGTTATTGTACTTTCTCTTGATGCTGGCATCTAGTGGACGCGTGTCAGCTCCTAAATACTGTTTTCTAGTGAGAGTCAGGCTTGTAATCTCTTAATACTGTTTTCTAGTGAGAGTCAGGCTTGTAATCTCTTAATGCTGTTTTCCAGTTAACCCCCCCCCCCTCCCCCCTCCCAGACGTGACAAGATCACGTTTGCTACCGCCGTCTTTATGTCCACGTCAGCCAATATCGTATCTCGCTCTCCGGCCAGTGCTTCTCGCTTTCCTGACAGTTTCTGTCTGTCTGTCTGTCTGTCCGTCTGTCTGTCTGTGTGTTTTTTTCCCTTTCCCCTCTTCTGCCCCAACCTCAAATAAAATTTAGACAGGACATGACCTAAATCCAGGACCTGTCCTCAGACTGACGATTTGGATATTACAACTGATTCAATCTCGACGATTTGGATATTACAACTGATTCAATCTCGACGATTTGGATATTACAACTGGTACAATCTCGACGATTTGGATATTACAACTGGTTCAATCTCGACGATTTGGATATTACAACTGGTTCAATCTCGACGATTTGGATATTACAATTGGTTCAATCTCGACGATTTGGATATTACAACTGGTTCAATCTCCTTGCTCTTATTCTCTGGGACGATTCTTTTCAATTTCTTCCGTTAACCGGCTGTGGAAGGAACATAACTCTTAAAATATTTACTCGCATGCAATTTCTCGACGTTACGTCCCCTTTCTGTCGCCTGAAAATATTCTCGAAAAGTTTATGAGGATTACGCAAAGCCGAAGAGCTTTGGCTCGAATGTTCTGCCAGATTTGGCATCCGAAATACGAAACATTTACTTCATTAGCCAAACAGGGAGTTCATTAGCCAAACAGGGAGTTTCATTTCTCTACAGACTCTGACAGACTTCTGCTGGCCAGGGAAGCTAGAGGATGCTGATGGAACAAACAAATTTAATAGACTTGACTGTGTCAGACAGTAAAACTTTGAGGGAAAGGAGGGGAGGGTTAATGATTGTTTTGTATACAGGCCTGGCAGTTACGTTGATGTAATTATTTATTGACTTCGCTATTTCTTTATTGGGACTGGTAGCAATGTTTAGTCTCGGCATACACTGTCTTGCCTAACAACTTAAAAACAAGTTATGTAAAATATGTTTTCTTACATGCTTGCTGTATCCTACAGTAAACGTATGATATAAGCTACGGTAAACATCTGTTGTAAGTTACAATAAACATCCATTATAAGCTACGGTAAACATCTGATATAAGCTACCATAGACATCTGTTATAAAGTACAGGAAACATCTCATTTTTAAACAGCAGTAAACAACACACATAGGCAGTCCTAGGCCCCAAAAAAATGTCAAGTTGACTTGCAGAATCCGACATTTTAAAAAGACTAGGAAATATTTTTAAAATAACAAATTATGTAATAAGAATCGTTTAAACGTGTTTTAAATAATAATTTTAAAAATAAATAATTACATAAAAATAACCACTCATGTAGTTTTGTTCCACGGTCGGGAGTTTGTCATTTTTAAACTACCATAGAAGCTAAAAATAGACACCGTGTCAGTTTCTAGTACAATATCGCGATCAAGATTTGCTAATTTTTAAAAAAAAATGTTTGTGTGTTATGGATGTTGTTTCGTAGGACGAAAGCGTGCTGAATTTAGACCATATCCCCCTTCTTGTTTAAAACTGAATGTTACATAAAGAATCCACCCCGCTCCCCTTTAGTGTGAATTTTATTTAAGCTACATCCCTCTTTTATTTTTTGTTCGCCATGTTAAATTTATGAAAGATAAATTGTTGTCCATAAGTTGTTCATATATGAGTTAGCATACTCTAGCCAATGTCGTTTTTTTTTTTTTTAGAAATTCCATTGACTTCTGTTAAAGAATGTGTTTAGTATTTGTTTGCTTTTTTTTAAAATTACATTTGTCTGTTGGTTTATGAAACATTTCTGAATCGGTTACTTCAGTATACTAGAGTGTTTAATCCATCAAATAATTCTGTCATTTTTTCCTGAGTCTACTTTCTGTTTTAATAAGTGGGTTTTGTTGTTGTTGTTGTTGTTGTTGTTGTTGTTGTTTGAGTGGGGGAGGACTTCTAACAGTTACAAAAGAGGGCGCCTACGACTGATTAGTTATAACTAGCTAGTGTTTGCGTAGTTTTTATGGCTGATCAACTTATCTTTAATATTGTTAAGTGTACGTAAATCTGATTAACTATAAACTTGGGGTATTCACAAAGAAAATTGTGTAAATGATGAGTGATGATGTCTGTCCACAGTTACCACCGTCAGCTGCAGTCCGCCTCTGAGATGGCTGATAATTTGGAAGCTGAAGTGGAGAGTCAAAGAATTGAAGATATAGTCGCCAACGTTATAGACGGTCTTGACCACCCCAACCTAGGTGTCAACAATGCAGCCTACAGTAGCGACAAATCTGAACTTGTGTTAGACGTGTTTTTTGGCAAACGAGGCAGGCGTTCTAGCAAAGAGGATGACGAGAACGGCGAAGTCTTCAACAAGGTCGCCTTCCCACGCGACATCAGCTTCGGTGAGCAGGGGAAAGACTCTGTCGACAGCCCGATAAGGAAGCTGTCTTCCAGGTCGTGGTGTATGCCCGAGAAAAGACGCGATGAGTCATTGTTCAGGAAAAGTTCAGATTCCTACATTATATACCCGTGTTCTGCTAGCCCTGCGCAGACATCTCGTCGGAATTACGAGAGTTCTAGAATCAGTAGAGCTAAGGGCTCTGTGGCAAAACTCAACAAAAGTAATGAATCTGTACAAAACGATCCTAACTGCCTTTCGGTAACAATGTTTCACACAAATGAAAACACTCACGGTGGTAATGAATATTCAAAGGAATCTGTGAATGCACTTCAGCCTCATGAATTTTCTGGACTACAGGAGTATCCCCTGCCAAGTCGCGGTAACTCCTATTATCATTCGCCAACATCTTCGTCCTTGCAGTCTCCTACCGAAGAAAGGCGGGAGTTCTCGCCTCTCTCATCACATACATCAGCAGACACTGATGACTTTCCTGAATGCGACGAGTCCTTTGGAAGTACGTCGACTATTCCAACTGATAAAAGCAATCTTCTTGTTTCTCCTGCTTCGGATTCTCTAGAGAATGACCCACATGATCAAGATTCTTACTGCATTCGATCAAATATCTCCTCAGGTCCCTTAATAGTTATTCAGAAACCTTCTGAGGTGACGCTTAATCCGACAGACTTAACTTGCTCTGACTCCAATAGTCAACTGTACCTACCCTCGGGGTATGATCAAAAGCCCTCTGAAATGGAAGTGCCTCAAGTGAAGGCAATTCATCGTTCCAAATCTGCCGGATCATTTCCGGTTAAGGCTTCTCAGAACAATAGCATCGATTTCTTAGACGTTCAGTACAAGGCAACACTTGACCCAGATATTGATTATACTGTGGTAGGAATTTCCACGGGCATTAGTCATCGGCGAGGATCATCCTTGCCTGACAGGGGCATGAACAACGATGTCTTCACAACTGAGAGCCCCAACGCCCATGGAGTGATGAGAACGCTTAGGAAGTCTTCAGATGTGAGTCCAGTACGGAGACAGCCACGGCAGCAGCAGCAAGAGCAGAACAATACCAGGCGTACAAAGAGTTACGACAAGTCCAGCAGAGATTACTACAAAAGAAATTTAAAATTGAAGGTGAGATTTAAGTTGAAAATAAATTTCTAACTAGAGATGCATGCTATAGCTTCATAAAACTTATGGATAAATATTCAGGAGTAGACTAGCTCGTATTTTTCACTTGCACGTAATGGATAAAGCTATGTTTATTAACAGTTTACATCCTCCCGGCGATAGCGTGCGGATGAGAAACATGGACACTTAACAAATCGTTAGAAAAGAGAATAACTGCTTTTGAAATGAAATTTTACAGAAAAGTACTTGCAATATCACGGATATAAATTTAAAAGAGAGACTTACGGGATTAGGTGTCGTAGAAAACTGGTTTGTAAACACCATCAAAGTCAGAAAGATAAGATACTTCGGCCACATCAAGAAACATAATGGTTTGGGGAAGTTGATAGAAGAAGGCATAGTGTCCGGCGAAAGGGAAAAGGGACAAGCTCGCTGCAGGCGGACTCAGGACATCACGAAAGTCTGAATATGTCACTACCAGATGCGGGTCAGCTTGATCAAGACCGCACTGCATTCAGGCGGAGATCAGTCTAACAATTTATTAGAATTTTCCGTCGTCGCCACTACCCCCAGAAAATGTTCTTCGTGAAGTCTTCAACCGTATCCTCTTACCCCATAGGACAGAGTTAAGTTAGTACTGCCTTTTTACCCGAGGGCCAATCTTAAGGACATCCTCGACCACAGTCACTTGAATCGGAGCCTTACATATATTGGCACCAGAAAATGTAACCGCCCCTGCTGTGTTACCTGCCCTGTAGTCTGGGAAACGAAAACGATCACCTTTCCCAAAACTATCCTCATTCAGTCCCGTAACGTGATATATGTCATCGTATGCAAAGGATGCAGGATAACGTATATTGGTGAGGCTGGCCTCAGATTAGGGGACCGCATGCAAAAACATCTGTACGATATCGCCCAGCATGCTTCGAAACCAGTCTCGAATCATTTCAGTGGCCCCAACCACAGAGGCAAGTCTGATTTTCTGGTAACAGCCATCAAATATGTCACGCAGATGACACAAGCTGCCTAGCGCTTGAGAACCGCTACATTCGGGATTATGGGACACTGTAATAACATTCTCCTCTTCAACAATCATAATCCCTCTCCACTAAGCTCCACTCCCTTCTCACTTGTTACACATTAGTTCAGAACCTCCTCACATCATCAAATTACAACCCCTCTACCCCAAATATAATCATCTATTTCACCTTCTCCTGGCTAGGTTAACATTGCTTCACTCTCTCTCCCCTCCAACGGTTTCCTTAGTTATGACCCACCTATCACACATCACAAGTTGCCATTTAAACATTCTCTACGATCCACCATGCCCATTTCTGAACAAGCGTCGGACAAGCCACATCTACTTACAAGTTACAGCTAGGTGCTCTATTCATTGTATTTATTTTTTTTTACATAGCGTTCATGTGAATCTATACTTTATCTCCTCTCTCTATTTCTTCATCCTGTATGTTTTTGTATGATTAAGGCTCACTCCGAAACGTCACAACTTTGTAGATGTTAAGTGATAAAGCTGTCCCTACTGTTTTCCTAATTTATACATTTTGGTATCACAGCTTTACTGCAGTGCTTCGTGTATAGTTATATACTCATACACTAATCGCTGTCCATTCAGGGAGGCAGTGAAAGGGACAGCGTTCTGGAAAAGACACGTCACATGACAACAACTTAACGGATACTTTAATGGCTTGAAGGAAATCACACAACAGAATCGGATACGACATTCATCAATGACCAACCAAATGAAGCTACTCAGGTCAAGAATTTGTCTTAGCTTCACGACTCGCTTCTACTGGCCAAAGCGGAAAACTACGTGGACAGTTTTCTATGATGGTGTATACTCTTGAGTAGTTCGTGTCCAGGATCCAAACGAAAAAAGCAAGACAACCACGGCAGGAATATTCCCATCCCATATGATAGTTCTGTTGCACTTTCTTATATATTTTAACCAAGGTTTCAGTTACTATAGAATACAGGGTTCAGCTATTATATAACATAGGATTCAGCTACTAGAGAACATAGGATTCAGTTACTATAGAACATAGGGTTCAACTACTGTAGAACATGGGGCTCAGCTGCTGTAGAACATAGGGCTCAGCTGCTGTAGAACATGGGGCTCAGCTGTTGTAGAACATAGGGGTCGGCTGCTGTAGAACATAGGGTTAGACGGCGATAGAACATAGGGTTAGGCTACTATAGAAAATAAGGTTCAACTACTGTAGAACACAGGGTTACCTAGTATAAAAAGGTAATCCTGTCATGACTTAGAAGCACATAGGGATATGGTGTTAGTGCCCATATTTTCCTTGACCTGCCAGCACACTAAAGGGTGATAGTCAGTAACATACCTGACCGCCTTTCCATTTCTACAGATGGGTGGCTGGGGTGCCGCCGGCCGGATTCCAACCCCCGACCTCGCTATGAGAGACCAGTGCACTAACCACTTCGCCACTCTGCTATACAAAAATCAAATTTACATTTTAGGAGTGGAGAGCTGATAAAATATGATCAGATGTGTAGATTCATTGAGTGCACATCACGTTAAGTTTTTATTGTAAAAGTGATTTTGCTTTCCTTCTGCTGAACAGTATTAGGTAACTCACGACTCATATTTTGCAATGGCTGATGAATGCTTTAATTTTCTGAGCAGGACAACAGGGTTAAGTCTACATTGCGCAGACACGCAATGTCAGGTTATCAGAGTCATTTGCCAGCTGACTTCATCGACGAGTGTACTCTTGAAGCACTGTCCAAAGAGGACGTCCTTATACTGTGGAAGAAGTCGGAGATCGACTTAGAAAGCAGACTTCACGAGGTATATTTTTTTTCTTCTTGAGACCAGTGTAAGTGTCGAGTAGTTTATTTTAAATTGTCTTAATTAGACAAGAAAATTGGAGGCAACAGAAAAAAGATGCAACAAATACATTGAACAGACAGAGAAACAAACGAAGAGGTCTTCAGAGAAGTTGCAGAACAACAAAAACTACCCAAAAAAATCATAAGAATAAAGACATTCAACATTTTTGGACATGTCATGACAAGACAGAAGTCAGAGAACTTGATAATAATGCTTAGCTTTTTTTTTTTTTACTATCCTCCTCCTAAGAAAGACAGTCACAACATTTTGTATTTACCTTTTAATCTGTTTTTCGGGGTTTTTTTTAATTTCTTGTATTGCATGTATATGTAAAAATAATATTGAAACCACGTCATCAGCTTTCAGATAAACTGTTGTTTTCTTCTCATTAGTTGGTCTAGTCCTTTTTTTGTACTTTAATCTGTCTAAATATTTTTATATAACCTTTTTTCATGATTCCTGGCAAGAGCAGTAAAGCGGGTATGCTAAGAGGAGTGTTACAAGCACAGAATAATATTGTTGATGTTGTTCATCCACAGACACTAGCAAGAAACCGACGACTTGGCCTGGCGATAGATTACCTGACTAGGCGAGGAAGAACAGGCGAACCTGAGGAAGTCTGAGCCTTGATCGTTTGTTTTTTAACCACTTTCTAGAATGTTCTTCACACACGGACCTCCCTCCGGCCTTAAGATGTGAAGCAGCTCCGCTCCGTGCCTGGACACAACCTGGTCCAATCGTCGGACATGTTTTGAACAGTGTTAGCAACGCACAGATATGTTTTCTTTAGCTGGGCTGAGCATTTGCCCTGGCTTGTACATTACATTAACTTTGTATAAACATGTGTCGCTGTCTTGTATGCTGCAGTTTACAGATTATGTGATAATCATATCATTTATATACCTTGTTATCTAATATATGTCATTCTACAATCTCCACACTAAGTACAGGAAGATTTTTCTTCTAGGACTAGGTAAACATTCGCTGCTTTTACCGCCCAATTTTTTTTTAACTTCCTCTGGCGTCGCGTGGAGATTAAAACAAGAAAATTTCTAGAAAGTTTTTTTTTTTTGGGTACTTCCTGCATGTCCTTGGTTCAGTCTCCAGAATTCTTGTGTGTCCTCTGTGCAGTATTTTAGTGCACTCCTACAGTGAGGTGCTGTCCGCTCTTTCTGGCTCCATCTCTGATTTCAAAGTGAACAGACATCTCATTATTCAGATCCCTGCTGTCACAAGAACGGTCAAGAACATTCATTTTATGTAGTCAAATTCTTCTAGCCCCAAGTTGATTTTGTTACGTGTACGTTTTTGTTCGTTTGTTCTGCTATTTCTCTTACTTGCTGTAAGCTACACGTTCCGTGTACTCTATACTGCTTTACTATCTCGTGTAAATATACAACAGATCTGGTTGGTTTTGTTTTTCAGCAGTCAGCAACTGCAACTTAGGATAAATCTCATTTGTTTTAATGGCACTGGGTTGTCCGTCATGGCACTTGGTTGCCCTTCATGACACTGGGTTGTCCTTCGTGGCACTGAGTTGTCCTTCGTGGCACTGAGTTGTCCGTCACGGCCCTGGGTTGTCCTTCATATCACGCTTGTATCCTTCCTTCATAATCTAACAGTCGCTTTTGTTGTGTTAACTCTTTCAATGTGCCTGCAGGTATTCTTCAGCCTTTGCAGATAGTTTTGTCCCCAGCCGTACCCCATACCCTTCCATACAACTGAGTAGACAGGAAGTTGTAGAGACGGGATTCTAACGTATCTCAATGATTTGAGGTCTTGAGTTCAAGACAGATCGAAAGACCACTTTCGATTTGGTCAGTCTTACGTTAATTAATTTAAAACTTTTTTTTCAACAAATGAGATTTACATTCTTCTTATGTTGTTTTTTTTCAGTTTCGTTTTGTTACTCAGTATCTGAATAATTTTTTTTAAAAACTTTTAGTTTACCTTCTTGATATACACTTTTCTGTGGGATATACACCTTTTGCATGGGAAGTTACTGTAAATTATAAACAATATGTTCTAAGAATAACTATTAACTATTGTTATCGCATCCTAATATTACATATATATGACCATACTCACACTATCTTGTCAATATTTACTCTCCTCTGTTTTTCCTCAACCCAGCCATTAATATATATATATATATATATATATATATATATATATATATATATATATATATAAACATTCAATTTTAGTTGGATTATTTGTCTTCAGACTTCTTGTGCGGTCTGATATGCTCCTCTGATGATCAGCAGTGTTCTCTAATTAAACAAAATCGTTTATTCTACCTCATTCGTTGAGTATTTTCCCTTTTTTTTCTTTGAATCTCTCTTTAACTTTCTTGTACAATTTTTTTTTATTTACTTGAAAAGGAAAGGAGGGGTTCGTGTGTGGTGGTGGTGGTTGGGTGGGGGGAGGGGGTATATATGTAACTTGAAAATGAAGCCAAACGTTTCTATCAAGATTGTTCTTCAGTTAAGATTCTAACCTAAAATGAATATAAAATATGCTCAAATTGTGATTCTGTTCTCTCTGTGCCCCCTATCTACCCAACCTACACACACGCACGAAACGGCGTATGCATGCAGTTTTTTAAGTGACCAAACACAACATACGATAAAATGTGTTTTTTCTTTATTCTGATGAGCAAGGCAGAACTAATGTTCTGTATCGCTTTGGGTGACGGTAAAATCATTGCCCCCATAGTGTGACAGTTTATGTAGAACCATCGATATGTGTACTGTTTTGTGCTGTGGTGATTAATGCACAAATACTGCAGTTAATGGTGAAGATAGCCTTCTGCAGTGATGGTGAAGTTAGCAACACTGGCTTGTTTAGTGATAGAGAAGACGGCAACGCTGACTTCTTTGGCTATAGAAAAGACGACAACGCTGCCTTGTTTAGCGATAGAGAAGACGGCAACACTGGCTTGTTTAGTGATAGAGAAGACGGCAACACTGGCTTGTTTAGTGATAGAGAAGACGGCAACGCTGGCTTGTTTAGCGATAGAGAAGACGGCAACGCTGGCTTGTTTAGCGATAGAGAAGACGGCAACACTGGCTTGTTTAGCGATAGAGAAGACGGCAACGCTGGCTTGTTTAGCGGTAGAGAAGACGGCAACACTGGCTTGTTTAGCGATAGAGAAGACGGCAACGCTGGCTTGTTTAGTGATAGAGAAGACGGCAACGCTGGCTTGTTTAGTGATAGAGAAGACGGCAACGCTGGCTTGTTTAGCGATAGAGAAGACGGCAACACTGGCTTGTTTAGCGATAGAGAAGACGGCAACGCTGGCTTGTTTAGCGATAGAGAAGACGGCAACGCTGGCTTGTTTAGCGATAGGAGAGATAGAACAATTTTTCGTGATGTGACGGATAAAGGTAAAAGTAAAATTCCCTTTTCCATGCCATTAAGGCATACTGTGGTTACGGTGTTAGGCCCGTATTTCCTTGAACTTCGGCACATGAAAGTCTGATATGGTCAGTATCACGCCTGGCCGCATTTACCTTCCCAGATTTCTCTGGTACTCATTTTAGAGCTTGGTGGACCCCTAACATGTGATGGATAAAGGTAGTTTAATATATCATATAATGTTGATTTTGAAAGTTTACATTGCTCTGTAGTGTGGTCATCCACTGGTAAATTTATTCCTAATTTTCCTCTTGTCATTTTTTAAATTTGTATTTCCGATTTTGCAACCGATGGTTTAAAAAAAAACAACTCGCTCTCTGTGTTTGGTTTCATAAAGTTCACCGTTAATGTTTGTTAGAGTGTTAATTTGAGAATTAATGTTTTTGTACTATGCAAGCTGTATATTCATTTGATTAATTTATAACAGAAGATTGAGTGATGGTGTTTCCTGGTCAGTAATGTCCCAGTCTTGTTTGAGTAAACATCCACCTTCTTTATGCATTTTGCCTTAGGTGGCTTGTGGCTGACGCTTTTCTTTCAGTGTATTTGATCAAAGAGAAATGTGTTTTTCTCTGAAGGATTTTGTGTGCATATCTGCACGTTCAGCAGCTGTACGAGTTATATGTCACTTTGGAAAACTCTCGTTAGAAAGTTAACGTACCATTAGTATACTCTGTGCACTCTTATAGGGGAGTATGGAGTTAATGCTCACGTTTCTCTTGGACAAAAGATCAAGGGTGTGATGTTGTCAGTATCTTGCCTGATGATTTGTCCTTCCCCAGTGAAGACTGGAACGACTTGGCCTAGGGTTGAGTCCCGCCAAAGACATAAAGAAAAAAAAATAATGTAAAAAGCAAGCTGCATTTGGTCAGTACTATTCTAAAAGCTTTGTTAATCTTTGTTTCATCGTCAATAAAACCGTCTGATCACCCCAGATTTAAGCATACACAAATAAGTGTACAAGAAGTCGCTGCAGTAAAGCTGTGATAAGAGGTAAACTGCACATTAACGGAACCCACAGATGTGACGTCTCGGCTTATGCCTTATTCATTTATGAACATACAGGACGAAGAAGTAGAGGAGGAAAGAGGAAGCCTAAATTAACATGTATGATATGGCAGAAGAGTCCTTCAAATATCATGGACACAAAAAAGAATAAATATATCCATACTACAAGAACTTAATATTGAAGAAGGCTGACTAGTAAAGAGGATTAAACAGAGAAAACTTAAATATTTTGGACATATTAAACGTCAGTAGAATTTAGAGAAGACAGTCTTGGAAGCGTACAAAATAAGAAAAAGAAAGAGAGGAAGATCATGGCAAAGATGTCTGCAAGACATCGTTGATGATCCCTAATGGGCGCATCAGCAGCAGGACATCTTACAACCGAGAGGCCTACAGGAGAGCTGTCAGGGAAACAATGGACATGCAAATGACTGACTGATTGACTGATATGACATATACATTTCCCGGGGGTAGCGGGGGGGGGGGGTTAATGTTGAAGAGGTTACTTATGGCGTAACCTGGGTAAAACTGCCTCCCTGTCAGTGTGCAGCTGTTTGAAATGTTTGCGGAACCTTTTAAGTCAGATGTTTTTCTTCATGTGTTTGATGGACGTTCTCTCCTGTGGGACCCAGCTGAAACAAACTTTTCTATAGCCTAGGGTTTCAGTCATCTCCTGTACTGCATTGTGTCCTATTCCAAGATTTACAGTGATTTCAGATACTGTGACACGTCTGTCTTGTTTAATGATGTCGTCAGCCCTTTCCATGTTGCGTTCAGTGGAGGCAGTTCGAGGGCGACCTCTGCAAGGCATATCTTGGATGCTCGTGTTTCCATCTTTGAAATGTTTCACCCACCTCCTAACACTGCTACCACCCATACACACAAAGCCATGAGCAAGCTGAAGTCTTTGGTGAATTTCAGCAGCCGGGATTTCCTCTTTAACGAGAAACTCAATAACAAGATGTTGATGAAACGAAACTTCAGTACCCGCCATTTTGTTTCTACTCCGCGTGGTCACGTGACACATGATGATAACGTCATATGACCTCTACATGAAGTTCAAAGGATGCAGGTTAAGATGATACATTTATATTTCTCTATCTATAAATTCTGATTTTTAACAAATGTTTGCTCACGACTTTCGGTATGACCCTCTTAACCTCACAATTTGAAGCGTATCTTGCAGCGTATCTTGCAGGATTCACTGATCACTGTTTATGCGTTTTTTTTCTTTTCTGTATATAGAGATCTCGCTGTTACTTCCCCATTTATGAAACTTGAAGCAGAAATACAATTGTATGTGCGTTGTCCTTTACATTTAATGTGACCAAAATTCTCGGTTCGCGTTTTCTTGCGGGTAATCCAGTTGTTACGTAGACTTAGGATATCATGGTTGAGCTGTTTTCAGCTGCTGGATGTCTGCGTGTTATTTAAACACTATTTTGAAGCAGACTTGCTGAGTGTCTTAGAAATACAAATGTCAAATAAATGTTTTGGAACTGTTCCAAGGGAGACAAAGCTGCAAGGACACAAACATGGGAGTGTTCTGGCTGGTAAGTGTATACACCAAATGTATACCCGAAGACAAGCAGGAAAGAACTAATAAACATGAATACAGCTGAAAATAAATTTCTTATCCTGGTAATTACCTTCGTATACGGAGGAGAAATAAAGGACAGCGTGGGGGAATACCGTGTGGAATAAATTGAGAATATGGGACAGAAGGGACAAGAGAGAGGGGAAGAAGCTGAGAATATGGGACAGAAGGGATGGGACGGAGGGGAAGAAGCTGATAATATGGGATAGAAAGGAAAGGACAGAGGAGAAGAAAATGAAAATATGGGACAGAAGGGAAGGAAACTGTGAATATGAGACAGAATGGACAGGACAAATGGAGAAGAAACTGATAATATGGGACAGAATGGACAGGACAAATGGAGAAGAAACTGAGAATATGGGACAAAAGGGACAGGACAGAAGGACCTGAGTACGTTAATTCAGAGTTTTGTTTTCGCAGCAAAACCTGGATAAATTGGTTACACATTCACGTGTTACGCACTTGCTAGGTTACCGTGTGTACAGTTTTATAGATTTTTCTGTCTGTAAATCTTCTACGATAGCAATGTCGGCGTTTTCTGCTGCCTTTCATGAAAAGATTTTTCTTTATCGCTGGTGTATTCATATTTTGCTTTGAATTGTCTGCAGTGATCGCTCTGTGACGGAAACTGTGATAACATGTGACACTATGTATAGTACTTCACAATTTGTACATCACAAAGTTTTAGTTGCTGCAGTACATAAGCTCTTAAACTCATCATCATCATCATCATCAGGTGCCGTGTCGACTGGCGTTGGCTATTATGCTTCTCCAGAGTACACGATCCTTCACGCAGGCCATTAACTCAGTTGGTGATCTCCTCTCACACCATCCCGTCAGACTACAATCTAGATTTTCATTTAATGGACTTGCAGAACACAACATTGTACAATAGAACAGTCTAATATACAGTATTTTTAGTTCCTTTATTTTATGTTATGCACACTGATTACGTGATAAGGTATTGAAAGGTATCCCTAATTATGCCATGGAATAAGGTGTTAATATATCTAGAGAATAAGGCGTCAATATACCTATGGAATAAGGTGTTAATGTCCATATGTTAATATTGTTTTAATGTCCGTATGAGAATATGGTGTTAATGTCCATATGGCGCTATGGTGTTAATGTCCATATTTTCTTTAACCTGTAGACACACTAAAGAGACCCCCCCCCCCGACCGAATTTCCTTTCCCAGCTCTAGAAGATGTCAGGTGCCTTTTTATTGTATTTCTACAGCTCCGGGACTGGAGTATTCCTGGCCGAATTCGAAACGTCGACCTTCGCCATGAGAGACTAGTGCAACATCGATTAGACTAATCTATAAATCTTAACTTTTTATTTCTATATACATCTTCTTTCTGTATTCCTACAGTGAAACTTTATACATTCATTCAAAGATATATAACAGCTGTTAAACTTTATACACTCATTCAAAAATATGTAACACTGCGATACTATACTTTCACTGAAAGTACACCACTGCCAAATTATTGCAAACAGTAGAAATGTGGTGTATTAGAAGAATGTTTCGAATTCCCTGGACAGCAAAAATAACTAATGGAGAATGTATGAGAAGACCTGGAGATAAAAAAAAATCTTGTAAAAAAAATAAGAGAGGCAATGTACTTTCACAGGACATGCAATGAAAGAGGAGGCATTGAAAATATTGTAACAAAAGGAAAAATAGTGGAAGAAGAGCCAGCGGAAGACCGTGAGAAATTATACTGGACAGTCTGACGAGATGGTGTGAGAGGAGATCATCAACTGAGCTGATGACCTGCTTGAAGAATCGTGTACTCTGGAGAAGCATAATAGCCAACGCAATTCGGCACGGCACATTATGGTGATGATGATGATGAGGATGACGATGATGATGATGATGATGATGATGATGATGATATTTTATGCGTTCACTTAAAGATACGTAGCCACTGCAGTAATAACTAAACTTAAAAAAAAACTGATCTCTTAAACAATGGAGAGATATAGTTATGCAAGTGCTTCCAGTGACTTGGCTGTTGTGTAGAAATTGCCTTTACATTGTAGCAAAACATTTACCCCATTCTAACTATTGCCTAAAGACAATGTACAAGAACGATCTCTGTTACATGCCTGTCTGTTTTAAAGTGAATGAAAGGGAATTACATTTTTTCGATCATTTTCTTGCAGATAATTTAAATATCTTGAACTACATAACCTTCGGCAGTGATTCTCAGCCAGTGGATGTAGCGCGTTATCGGGTGGTCGAGCGGTTGGCTTATCAGCTTGGTACTAAACGCCATCTGGTGAATAAGAATCATAGGTTTATGGCATGACGATGATACATATACGCTGGTGGTCTGCTGCTTAAATTAGCTGGAAAAAAAAATGGTCCGTGAAAGTAAAAATATTGAAAACCACTGACCTACAAGTACGGTATAGTACAGTATAGTACAATATCAGTCCAGTGAAAATTAACTACGACGAGATTTATTTGCTGAAGATCGAGGGCTCGTAAATAACATGATACTCAGCACATTTTTATATCAGTTCATACTGCTTAACTAGGAGACCAAAACAATTACTATTCAAACGAACACTAATCGACCCATGAACAAATTTTTCCTCACTTTTTTCTTCTTTTGGATATAGCGTAGAATCTGACCCCAAAAAAATTTTTTTTCGGAATTTCTGGTTTCAGTTCTTTTTTGTATTACATCGGTGGTTCGGTATAACTCGGTTTTTGTGGAGTCGCTGTAGTGACCCTTCCAGTTTCTTCTTCTTCTTCTTCTTCTTCTTCGTACGCTTCTACCACCAAGATCGCCCCGTGATCCTACTGAATTTACTCCTGTGGTCCTCGAGAGGGCCACAAGAGGTTCAGGGTATCGTGGGGCTTGGGCCTATATTTTCGGTGGGTTGCAGAAACGGAATTACGTGACACGGTGATTTTCGTTGCACTAGTTTAGTCTAGAGTTGGACTTTCTCACCGGAAAACCTTGGCGTATTTTGGATATCAGTATATCCCCCCCCCCCGGGTGAGAGGTGGTTGCCCAACCAGTCCAGAGTTGGACTTTCTCACCGGAAAGCCTCAAAGTGATTTCGATATGAATATATCCCCGTCGAGTGAGAGGTGGTTGCCTATCTAGACTGCACTGGTCCAGTGTCTCCAACATCACCATTTTGTGGTTTCCGGTTTCTGACTGGAGTGCCCTGTGTCGCTACAGTGATACATACTTTGTTTCATTAAAAAAAAAAACCGGTGTAACGTTTAGGTTGTAATAATTTAGTGCCCATGCCTAGTTACCTTTTTCATCATGGCCGAAGCGTGGTTAGAAACGAGCGTTTTTATCGCTTTTATTATAAGTTTTGGCCCAGAATTTTCAATTTTTGGTGATGTAGATAGGAATATGGACATACTCTGTGACCAGACCACTGTTCTTGAATGTATCCTAAGTTGATCTAGACATATTAGACGACTGGAGAAGTAGTTAGAAGGTTATTTCAGACATTATTTTAGCGAGAAAGGGACATATCATCACAAGACGATATCGACGGGTAGATCTAGGCATCTCAGATGATAAGTAATATACATCTAGACCTAGCCAACGGTAAGTATGACACAATTATTGTCTAAAAACATCACATTACTTCTTTTTTTCCTTAAAAAAACTCTGCATTTATGAAATCTTCATACATTTAGTAATTTTGAAATATATTAGAAGTACACTTCTAACATGGAAATGCTTTGTTTCATTCACTTTTACTAATATACCACTATACATATCAAGACCCGCGCTTTTAATCTGGCACAAATGGAACGTCTGCGCGTTTTTTTTTTTTTTTTGCTATCAACGGGAAGAGTTAAGAAATCACCGCGTTGTACATGACGCCGCGTTGTATGGATCGGACCTTTTTTTTTCTGGTCCGCGGACGATGAATTCAAGGTCCACGGCTTGTCCTCGCTCTGTGGGGATCAGCGTTCATCGACGCGCGTTTCACTGAGTCGGCGGTATACTCGTTATTTATATTTGTTGTACAGTTGTGACAGTAAATGTATAATTATATGCAATTTATGTGTAAACTAACATGAGTGTTATCGTGTGTTGCATTTATGTGCATCGCGTCCACATTGTTCTGTGATTTCAGTAGCTGTTTGTCTGCAGCAGTGTTTGTGCTCATGTCTTTAACCCTTTGACTTCTTGATTAATTTCCATGCTCTTTCAGAATACATTTTTATGAGAAATTTTGGTAGAAACAAACTGCAAGGAAGTTACTCTATATTTTAAAAAAATATGGATTGAGTTATAAAAGTGCTACTTTTAATTTTATTTAGACTTTGCCTAGATACTGCTCTAAACATTGATTCGCTTATTTATGCAAGATGTACCAACACTGACAGTCTTATTTTTGGGATGAAATAGTTAACTCTCTGTGCTTGCTGGGCTAAATGTCTGCTAGGCGCTCCTGTATGCAAACCAGACAAGAAAAACATTTCTGCTAGCTGTGCCTGGTTTTCACGGTAGAGATTATCAGATTTCTGCTAGCTGTGCCTGGTTTTCACGGTAGAGATGATCAGATTTCTGCTAGCTGTGCCTGGTTTTCACGGTAGAGATTTCATATTTCTGCTAGCTGTGCCTGGTTTTCACGATAGAGATGATCAGATTTCTGCTAGCTGTGCCTGGTTTTCACGGTAGAGATGATCAGATTTCTCCTAGCTGTGCCTGGTTTTCACGATAGAGATGATCAGATTTCTCCTAGCTGTGCCTGGTTTTCACGATAGAGATGATCAGATTTCTGCTAGCTGTGCCTGGTTTTCACGGCAGAGATGATCAGATTTGCTGTCCCGCTGAAGCAGAGTTTCAAGATATTTTCTAACGCCTTAAACATTTCATGGATCGCTGTTATTACACTTCTCTTCGTCAAAATCGAAGCCGTGACATTGAAATTCTATGTTAGAAATGTAAAAATAGCAAACTGCTTTGTTTTATTTGTCCGTCGTCCCCCCCCCCCCCCCCAACAACCCACCGATCCAAAAAAAAAAAATATGGAAAACTTCAGGACATGGAAACATCAAAATTTATAGCTCTGTCAAATAAAATACATTCAGCAGAATGTTCTGATTTCTGAGCTCTAGTTTAATGAGCCATTAGATAAAAGATATTGCTCAAAGTCACTCGAGAAGAGATAGAAACATAACATATTAGGAAGTTAATTATCTGGATTTCTAAACAATTACCTGGCGAGGGGAAGCCATATTATATATGAAGATTATAAGTGAGTAAGATATGAAAATGAAAAAGGGCACTCATGCTTTCTCTATAGCTACACTAAGTCTTTTCACAGGGTAATACATGAACAACTAAATTTATGTCGAAAGAGATAATAATCCATTCGTGTCTTCTCTATCCGCTATCATCTCAGACAGTTACGAAGATATACACCTTGCCCAGACAGTTTTTGCATAAATGTATGAATTATGTATAATATTATCGGTATTTGGTTATATTCTGTTATCTGTTTACATAGACACCAAACATATACATATCTTTTTTACACAACATCTACACTTTAAAACACATGCAATACATTTATATGTATATTCAGTTGCACATCGGATATTATAGTGTTTTTTTTTCAAATGTGTCTTGCTGAGGTTTTCACAACCTTACAGAGTAGAACAGAAAGAGATGAGGTTGGTGCACGTGTGAGCAGACATTAGATGTTGTGAGCAGATGTTAGAGTAGTGAGCAGATGTTAGATGTAGTTAACAGATGTTAGATGTAGTTAGCAGATGTTAGATGTAGTGAGCAGATGTTAGATGTAGTGAGCAGATGTTAGATGTCGTGAACAGATCTTAGATGTAGTTAACAGATGTTAGATGTAGTGAGCAAATGTTAGATGTAGTGAGCAGATGTTAGATGTAGTGAGCAGATATCAGAAGCGACGCAGTGTCCTTGTGTATTTAGTAGCGATAACCAGTGGGTGGCATATTTATTTTATTTGTTTATTCCGAGATTGTTCATGCTAAATTTTAAATGGTTAAAAACAACTAAGCATGTTAATAAACATATTTTCATTACTTTTAACTTCATTTTTTATGAATTACAGCTAATAATTATAGACATACTCTCTCATGTGTACAGGCTCCTATTCCATTTACATTACACCCGTAAATATCTCAGTATCTGACATCTCTAGTACGCTATATTTGTAAGCAATATAAAAGCATCCAAAAGTTATGCCATTAGAAATGTATTACTTTATCAAGAGAAATGTTTGTTGATGCATTGTAGGAAATTTATAATTACACTGAAGTTCACGAGTTGTTTTTGTTATATTTTTTGCTTCCACAGTCATGTGTAAAACCTAAGTTTATTTCATTCATTCATTAATTTGCATGTCCCTTGCGAAACTTTGCCTCCTTAACAGCACTTCTGTAGGCCTCTCAGTTGTGAGCAAGATGGCCTGCTGCTGATGCATCCATTTGCAGATCATCAACGATGTCTTGCAGCCATCTTCGCCTTGGTCTTCCTCTCTTTCTTTTTCCCTTCCAAATTTATTACGGAATATAAAAATGAAGATTCGGCCATATTTACTAACATCATTGCGACACTATTTTGAAATAAACATTGTCTGTTTAACAAATCTTCATTTTCTACAAGAGACTGAAGAAACAGACGTGGCATCAAGTCCATGTTTTAAACATGCCCAAGGCCGTCAAAATGATGATTTGAGGGGGGCGGGGGAAAGGGAGAGAGAAAGCGAGAGAGAGAGAGAGAGAGAGATTGATTGATTGATTGATTGATTGACTGATTGATCTTTATTTCAAAAGGGTTAAGAATTGGGCACGCAGGCCCGTCTGACATTCTGCCCTTTATCATACATCTTTCACTCTATTCCAGACATTCTACAAATATGCTGTTCATATAACAAACATAACTAACATTGAAGCTGAGAGACATAAAATAAAATATAACATTTACGTTTCGCTCTTATCCATTCACTCAGTACAGAAGTAACTACATACATTATAAATGACTATCTACTAAACAAAATTTTCGGGACTATTCAGAAAGCAAATAATTGAATTCGGTGTCTGTAAGAGCAGTTTAAGATAACTTTTAAGTTTTATAATTCATGGAGGCATGTAGATATATATATATATAATTATAACATCTTTAAAAATAATCTAATAATAGTGTTACGAAAAATTTGTTTCTCAATTTAAAAAAAAAAGAACTTTGATCTGAATCTAAGACGAATATGTTAAATTATTCACAAACAGGTTACCTGACTTGTCACAGTCACTAAAAATATTTTTATATCTTTATTTTGTCCTGAGTTCACCTACAAACCTTATATCTTATATCCTTCCCGTGCCGTTAAACTTCACATAGAGTTCGCCAAATTGTCTTGTTTTCGGCGACCTTTTGAACCTCATCAAGGGATTTTATGCCTATTAGTTTGGCCTCTTTTAAAAATGTCCTCTTCAGAGTTTCAAGCGGTCTGCCTCTTTTTCTTTGGCCTGTTGTGTTCCACTTGATAGCTTGTTTTGGGATTCTCTGATCATTTCTTCTCATCACGTGACCAACATATGTCCATCTCCTTTTCCTGATCACCCATGAGACAGGTTGTTGATCGCTCATCTGTCTTATCTCTGCATTGTTCTTGAATTCGTTCCAAACCTAGTTGTGTATAATAAACATTAGTGAGTAACTGTGCATTTTTAACAAATGTACACGCGATTTTATCTTACAGTTTTGGCTGTATAGTATCCAATGTACCATTTTAACTTCTCTGAACATTTTTATGACTATCTTAACGGTAGTTCAATCTGTTATGTGAAATTGTTATTCAAGATATTATGTGAAATTGTTATTACTGTTCTGACTTATAAAATGCTTGTGTGCTCTAATCATCATCATCATCATCTAGTTTGATGTGGCGTCGCTTCACGAACTGTGATGAGCCTTATATAGTAACTCTAAAACAAAAGAAAGGAATGTACCTTCATAATATATGTTTATTTATCTATATAAATAATAAAATGATACATAATATCTTTGATCTACAGTGTGCAATGATGCTGGTTCACAGTTCATACCTTTACCTTTACCTAAAAGAAAGGAAGATGTCTTGATACTCGTAAAGGCTAGAATGGATAAGTTCAGATCACATACTAAAGAAAGAGTGTATGAGCAGGCGAAGTGGTGAGTGCACTAGTCTTTCATGACGAAGGTCGGTGGTTCGAATCCTGCTGGGGGTGGGGGAGGGGGAGGGGGGAGCACCCGGCTTCTTCTGGACCTGGGGAAAAAAAGAAAAAGCGGTCAGGCCTGGTGCTAACCAAATCTGCCGACAGGTCACGGAAAGTACGGGCACTAATACCACATCCTCTGGGTGTCTCCGTGGCACACTAGGGTTACTTTTATCTTACCTTTTACTAAAAGGAAGGTCTAAATTAAATGTAAATTCTGAATCATTTTACACATGTGTGTGTGTGCATATGTGTGTATAGACGAGCACATCAAGGAAGGCACAAGTTGTCTTACATCAGTGGCCCATGAATTAGTTTTAAAATATCAGGACACATCTAATTTACATAAATACCTCTCCCCCCCCCTCCTTTACTGAACCACATTCTTAAAATTCGATTCAAAGTTTTACATTAAACCAGAAGTTACATGTAATACTTTACCGATCAGTTTAAACTATTACATTTGCCCTGTATATGTGTAATATGTGGTCCAATATGCCACTGTCTTGTTGAGAAGGCGCATGGAATGATGTTTTTAAAAAAAAAAAATAAATGTTTTTATAACCATCAATTCATTGTTACTAGTTTTGTCCTGGCATTTGGCTACATTTTGCAGAAATGGCTACACAACAATTAAAAAGTGACTTCAGTTGTTTATTTTATTCATTTTTTTCTTCTTCGTAAAAATATCACATGGGTTTTATAAAACTTAAACTTTGGGATTTGTTTTTTTTTTCAGTATTTAAACTCCTCACACAAGAAAATATACTACATGTAACGAGAAGAGACAAAATGATAGCATCATCTGGGCAAGAGCTGGAGTAAGACCAGTATTAAACTATATCCAGAAACAATAAGTCACGCCGTTCCAGTAGAAACCTTTAACATCCTTAATAATTTAATATCATTAGTAATTTAATCCCCCGTGTGGTACCCGGGACCTGGGCACATGCCTGGGAAGCAAAGAATAGGACCACTGTACCCTACCACGCATGATCGTAAAAGGCGACTAGGGAGGGTTCGGCATAGGGCCAGCAACCCTATCTGGTAAAAAAAACTATCAGACAGCTACAGAAACAGAAGCCAGGGAAAAAAGCAAATGCAGGTGGAAGGAGAAATGCTTATCAGGAAACTGAGCCCATGAAGGTTGTGGATGAAAGCCAGCCACTGGAAGTCCCCAGCCCGACTGTAGACCTCCTGGAAGCTAAATACAAGTAATTTAATATTCTTATTAAGGATTAATTTAATAATTTTATACGAAGCGAACTGACAAACTATGTGAAAAATTCTTTTAACTTCCTCGACACGGAAGGTTATCTGACAAATACAAGACATGACAAGACAAGACAAGACATGACGAGAGAAGGCAAGAGAATACAAGACACGTACTTGTGTCTCGCAAGTTTTACAGATTTAAACATTTGAAGTTTTTCAAAATTAGCACGTGATTAGAGCTAAACGGTTCCAAGACAGAAACAATGATAATATCAAGTAAATCTGGAGTACTCGTGTACACAAATCTACAGTGACAGACGAGTGTAACTTCAGTTGTCCTTAAGCAAGAGAAGAAGCAAGCGTAACAGTGCACAGGGAAAGTAAAGATAAAGATTAAGAACGGAACTAGCAGATTTCAACTACTTGAGGAGGTCATTTACAAAATAAGACAATGTTTTATCTCTGAGGAAAGGGAGGAAGAAAAAAATTACAATGCTACGGAGAACCAGTTTTCACAGTATGCTAATGGGACTTGGACAGTAAACGAACAAATGAGACAGAGAAGGAAGCAAGAGATATATGCTTTTGGAGAAAACAAGCAATGGAGACTCAGTATGGACTTGAAAACTAAATGATGAAGTACGTTGAGAAGTTTCAGAAGCTTTGACTTGAAAAGAAGGTACAAGTCTATGGACAATTTGAATACATCAGATTGAGAACCTCAGAACTACGTGATGAGAATTACCCAAAAGAAAAAAAGTTTCCTGACACGGCACTTGATGATGATGACGATTTTTTTTTCAACTTGCTAAGTAGTAACAAAAGTAAAAACCTTGTTACGGTCACATCTCTCGGGTGGGGAAAAAACGTAGCTGCCAAGAACGTGTGGAACAGAAGATATCACGGAACAGGGAGGTAAAACCTGAGTGTCTTCATGTTTTTAAAAAATAAAATTCTGTTGCTTCCCGTGTTCCACGTCAAAAATTACTCATTTTGAAAACTTAACCAACGCTGTCGATGCAACTTTTGAGTTCATCGTTTAAGCATACACTAACTTCCGCAAGAAATATAGTATAAATCATTAAAATAATCAAATTTTATTTAAATCTCCTGGTATAAAAAGTATTATCAAAAGTATTTTGAATGCACGCATGCGGGGGTACATGGCAATGAAGCGTCAGATAGACTTGCCGGACAGGCTAAAATAACCAATAGGCTGAGAATGGACAAGGGCGACATTGCTAAAGCTGTATTGGAAAGGCTGCGGGAAAATGAAGAGCGGGAATGGAAGAACAATGTAACTGTGTAGCCATTACTGGAGCTAGGACAAATTAAGAGTGCTGGTAGGAAACTGTGTAGCTGAAAACGCACCGTAAAGAACCAACACTTGATGGTCAAGTAAGAGAACACAATTTTGTAGAATTAGACCTAGAAACAAAATAATAGACAAAGCACTTCATTGAGACGTGAAAGAAAGACGGCTGCTCGTCCTATCAGAGTCCGTGGTTCGAATACCAGGTAATTCTTTTGTGATTTTTCTTTCTCTCACGTCTCACTAAAGTGCTCTGTCTACGATTTTTCGAAGTCTAATCCTACAAAACTGTGTTCTCTTATCTACTGTACGAAAGCCTCGTTGTTTCCTATTTATAAAAAAAATTGTTCCTGAAACACTTGACTGGAACGATTAGCAAACCTACTCTTGGCTGGATGCTGCGGCATGAGGCGGGGCATATATGGGGCTGTTCTGAAAGCAATGACGCCGGGAGTCTGATTCTGAACCTTTCGAATACACGATTGTAATCAAAATAAATGTTGGTTTCCTTATATTTCGTCTGAGTGGCGAAGTGGTTAGTGCACTGTTCTCTCATGGCGAAGGTCGGGGGTTCGAATCAGGCCGGAGACGCCCCAGTCACCCAGCTGTAGAAATGGATACCCGACTTCTTCTTGAGTTGGGGAAGGAAAGGCGGCCAGGCGTAATACTGACCATATCACCCTCTAGTGTGCTGACAGGTCAAGGAAAATATGGGCACTAACGCCATGTCCTTCTGTGTCTATAAGGCATGAGAGGATTACCTTTTTTTCCCTCGTATTTGCTTCAGTATATGTAAAACAAACTTAGCCAATGACAAGAGAGCACTAATAGCCAATGACAAGACAACACTAACCACGTGATATAGCTGATCTACTTGTATGATGCAAATTCATTCACATTTACCAAGATTGTTAAAAAATGTACAAAACTAAACAAGGAACGGTCTATTTATCTCGAAACCATAAACTTTTTCTATATATTCTAAGGAATAGCTCAAAGGAAGAATGTCTTCAACTGGCGCTGCGGGTCTTGAATCAGATCTACGACCTGAGACTATTACGCTCCAACTTTTAGGTGATATATAATCTTGGAAGCAACGCATTTTGATTTCACTACTGTTTGCTATCTATAGCCTCAAATGAGCCACACTGGCCCCAGTTGAAAAACAAATTCAACATCTTTATGTTGTGAATGATTTGCCCTGCCTTGTACTAGAGAGAGAGAGAGAGAGAGAGAGAGAGAGAGAGAGACTTCTAGAAAACTATAGAAACATACCAAAAAATAGTGTCACTCCTCCCCATTTCCCTAATGTGACGTGCTTGTCACGGAAATTTTAAGCAGTCGCATGCCTCTTTCTTTTTCTGCCATAATTTTTCAATGTCTGATTTCTGTCCTATAATTATGATTGCCTGGTGGCTGTATCTTTTCCCTGAGATAAATTTGAAATTTGTACTGGGAAAATGTGACCCCTGGATTTCGTAACTGAGCTATTGATTCCCTCTGATGTGACCTTTTTTCTGTACTTTGATCATTTTCGATACGTTTCGGCAAATGTACTTTGTCCAGAAGTGCTAGAAAATAGTTTGTCTTAAAGGTGGCAGAATTTAAATCAAATTCCCGGACACAAAATCATTTTAAAACAATGCAGAAAGAATATAAAGTGGGACATCAAAAGACATTTCATTAATCTCTTTTTCTTCTGTTATAATCTCCCTGAAACTGCGAACTATTGTTCTTTGCATCGGCTGCGGTGAAGAGGTTGTTGAGACATAACACCTTGTCAAGATATTGGGGGGGGGGCTATTTTTTTCTTCTTTTTCTAAGAAGCTGGGAGTGTGCAATGCTTCTTCAGCAGACTCCACCACCACTGGGAATAGACCTGTTACTGGGCGGGAGGTGGGGCTAATAGCGAGGTGAGAGAGGGTCTTGATCAGCTTTGGTTCGCCAGCCCTGGCGCAAGCTTGTCAGCTCTGGGTCACTGATTGCCAAATAGGACGCCTTCAACCCCGACCCCCCTGATCTCACGTAAGGATCTTGTGTTTCCTCCACTCCATGCCCCCCACCGCCTCCCCCACCCCTGGATCTCACGCAACGATCTAGTGTTCCCTCCATAATGTATAAAACAGGAAAAAGTAGGAGCAGCTTTATTACTTAATGATTACAAAGTTGTGACGTTTCGGCGTGAGCCTTAATCATACAAAAACATACAGGACGAAGAAGTAGAGAGAGGAGATAAAGTATAGATTCACATGAATACTATTTTTAAAAAAATACTTAGCTGTAAATTGTAAGGTGTGGCTTGTCCGGCGGTGTGTATCAGGAATGGATTTAGTAGATCGACGAGACTTTAAATAGAGACCTGTGACATGTGGTCGGTGGGTTGTAACTGGGGGTGGTGGATGGGGAACCGGGGAGGGGAAAGAGAGAGTGTGTGATGCAATATTGACCTAGCTAGGAGAAGTTGAAACAGATGATTGGGGAAGAGGGGTTGCAGAGTGATGCTGTGAGGAAGTTTGAAAAGTAAGAAGGGGTGGACTTTGTGGAGAGGTACTATATCCATTCCTGATACACACCGCCGGACAAGCCACGCCTTACAATTCACAGCTAAGTATTCTTTAGAAAAAATTTTTTTTATACATTCTAGTATCACAGCTTTACTGCAGTGCTTCGTGTATAGTTATATACTTATACACTAATTATAGTGTTCCCTCCAGTCCATGCCCCCCCACCCCCATTGATCCCACGATCTTGTGTTCCCTCCAGTCCATGCCCAGCTCCCCCCCCC
Source organism: Achatina immaculata (assembly GCA_009760885.1). Taxonomy (NCBI): domain Eukaryota; kingdom Metazoa; phylum Mollusca; class Gastropoda; order Stylommatophora; family Achatinidae; genus Lissachatina; species Lissachatina immaculata. The sequence continues at coordinate 52,622,800 of CM019720.1, read as the reverse complement.
CACTCCCGTTAAATTCCTGGTAGATTAATATATCTTCCCCAGCCCCCCCCCCCCCCCCCATTTTAAAAATTCTTTCAAACTGATACCCATCTCCTTTTTTTTTTAAATTACGTCCTCAACCTTCAACTATTATTACATTTTGTTTTATGACGGAGTATTTCTTTACATGTAACCGGTTTATATTATTTTAAAAAATCTAGTTAAAAGCAACCATCGAAATCGGTTGGAGGATCAGTGAGATGATGATGCTTAGTTTGCATGAAGGAGAATCAGCCAGTTTTGACTTTGATTCATCATGTGAGTATTTCATAAAAATTAGATCTCCCCCGAAATAAAATAAAATAAATAAATAAATAATTCGCAGAAACACTTACTTTCCGCTGATGTTTGTGAAATGTGTTTAGTTGTTTCCATTTTTAAAAACTAACGAAACCTGTATTGAGATAACCAGTTTGTTTGTTTGTTTTTTTTCCCGGAGAGTACTTCATGTAAAATGAAAGGCAGGTACTGTTGTACCTATTTCGAAAAATCGTAGCGCCACCACTGCTTGCAGACAGCTGCTGGAGACATGAGTTTCCGTTCATACAGTTAGAAATCGTATCCAAGGCTGCCTGTAGGTCCCAACCCCACTCAGTTATCATCAGCGCCAATCATATCTGAACTAGACAGGACAATACAACGCATACTCACGGGAAAAAGTAAGTGTGCAATGCTTTTAAAAGCACAATGAACGTGCTCAAGTGATGATTGAAATAAAATTTGGCACACATTATGTTTGATTACCCAATAACAGATAAAATGATAACTTTCAGGCCAGTCACATGTCACAAAAAAGTGAAAAAAAAACTCACCTAATGTGGCTCACCATCCAAAGAAAAGAAAATCAGGGTTTCAACATCGTGTGTGTCCTCCTCTGGCAGTTATCACTGCTTGACACCGCCTTCTCATCGAACCAATGACACGTTGTATCAGTTGTTGAGGCATGTTATTCCATTCTTCTTGCAACACTTGGGCTAATTCTTGGCGGTTTCCAGGACGATTGTGTCGTCTTCTCAACCTGCGGTCCAGTTCATCCCAAATGTACTCGATAGGTGATAGGTCCGGTGAAACTGCTGGCCGTGGCAAGACAGTAATCTGACGCTGCTGAAAGTGGTCCCTGACCACATGTGCGACATGTGGACGAGCGTTAACCTGCTGTAGTATCACGCCTTGACATTAACATCCAGAAAAGGCATTATGTGGCGTGTAATGATTTCGTCCCTATATCGTGAACCTGTAAGGTTGCCATTGAGGAAGACTAGGTTTGTTCGGCCAGCATAGGAAATTCCTCCCCAAACCATTACACTGCCTCCTCTTCTCCTACCCACCTCTAGCACACAGTTATTCGCAAAGCGTTCTCCTCTTCGCTTGTACACTAAAGCACGCCCATCATGGCCTTGCAGACAGAATCTGGACTCATCAGTGAATAGGATCCGTCTCCATTTATGATAAGGCCATGCCACATGGTGCCTGGCCCAGTTCAAGCGGGTTTGTCTGTGGCGAACTGTCAGTACTGGTCTAACTGCAGGCCTATAAGGTAAGAGATTTATCTCTCTGAGTCTGTTCCTCACTGTCCTGCCCGACACACGTCTTACACCTGGAATGTTGCAGGCAGTCCATGTTGCCTGGAGAAACCTGTTACGAAGGTGCATGAGGTGGATGTAGCTGTCTTGTGCAAGGGTGGTAACTCGTGGTCTGCCGCTTCTATGACGGTCAGCAACGGAACCATTTTGGTTAAAACGACTTTGAAAGCGTGATATTGTGTTTCTGTGAACATTAAAATATTGAGATACTGGTGCTGCTGTTGATCCAGCAATTAACATCCCAACAGCTATTTCTCACTGATGTTCATTCAATCTTGGCATGATGAAAAAGATGTTTATGTTGGAATTCCACTACTTCTTTCTTCAACGATTACGTGAAGAGATCTCTGAGAACAGAATTACATACTTACCCTCATTTTATCCATGGTCAGTAACCAATCATGGATCACGCACGTGATTTCACTGGAGCTGTTGTTATCTCCCCATGAATAGTGCGATCAACTTCGTGCAGCGAGGGGAAGTGGACAATACTCAGACAAAACGTTGTGCCAAATCTGATTTCATTTCACTCATGACAACGTAATTGGTGCGCTTGACACCACTGCACACTTACTTTTTTCCGTGAGTTTGCTCACTGGCTGAAATATTCACGTTGTTATCTATTCATGATTATGTTTATGTATGTACGTATAAATTCATTGATCAGCGTATAAAATAATCTTTAATTATCCAATCAATTGGCCCGACAGGCCAGTATAAGGTCGACGATTCATCTCTTACTTTCAAATACTGATTCTGAATCTAAACACAACACGATGTAGTGAAAAAAAAACTCACCTAATGTGGCTCACCATCCAAAGAAAAGAAAATCAGGGTTTCAACATCGTGTGTGTCCTCCTCTGGCAGCTATCACTGCTTGACACCGCCTTCTCATCGAACCAATGACAAGTTGTATCAATTGTTGAGGCATGTTATTCCATTCTTCTTGCAACGCTTGGGCTAATTCTTGGCGGTTTCCAGGACGATTGTGTCGTCTTCTCAACCTGCGGTCCAGTTCATCCCAAATGTACTTGATAGGTGATATGTCCGGTGAAACTGCTGGCCGAGGCAAGACAATAATCTTATGCTGCTGAAAGTGGTCCCTGACCACATGTGCGACATGTGGACGAGCGTTAACCTGTTGCAGTATCACGCCTTGACATTAACATCCAGAAAAGGCATTACGTGGCGTGTAATGATTTCGTCCCTATATCGTGAACCTGTAAGGTTGCCATTGAGGAAGACTAGGTTTGTTCGGCCAGCATAGGAAATTCCTCCCCAAACCATTACACTGCCTCCTCTTCTCCTATCCACCTCTAGCATACAGTTATTCGCAAAGCGTTCTCCTCTTCGCTTGTACACTAAAGCACGCCCATCATGGCCTTGCAGACAGAATCTGGACTCATCAGTGAATAGGATCCGTCTCCATTGATGATAAGGCCATGCCACATGGTGCCTGGCCCAGTTCAAGCGGGTTTGTCTGTGGCGAACTGTCAGTACTGGTCTAACTGCAGGCCTATGAGGTAAGAGATTTATCTCTCTGAGTCTGTTCCTCACTGTCCTGCCCGACACACGTCTTACACCTGGAATGTTGCAGGCAGTCCATGTTGCCTGGAGAAACCTGTTACGAAGGTGCATGAGGTGGATGTATCGGGTCTTGTGCAAGGGTGGCAACTCGTGGTCTGCCGCTTCTATGACGGTCAGCAACGGAACCATTTTGGTTAAAACGACTTTGAAGGCGTGATATTGTGTTTCTGTGAACATTAAAATGTTGAGATACTGGTGCTACTGTTGATCCAGCAATTAACATCCCAACAGCTATTTCTCGCTTATGTTCATTCAATCTTGGCATGATGAAAAAAGATGTTTGTGTTGGAATTCCACTACTTATTTCTTCAACGATTACGTGAAGAGATCTCTGAGAACAGAATTACACACTTACCCTCATTTTATCCATGGTCAGTAACCAATCATGGATCACGCACGTGATTTCACTGGAACTGTTGTTATCTCCCCATGAATAGTGCGATCAGTTTCGTGCAGCGCGGGGAAGTGGACAACACTCGGACAAAACTTTGTGCCAAATCTGATTTCATTTCACTCATGACAACGTAATTGGTGCGCTTGACACCACTGCACACTTACTTTTTTCCGTGAGTTTGCTCACTGGCTGAAATATTCACTTTGTTATCTATTCATGATTATGTTTGTGTATGTACGTATAAATTCATTGATCAGCGTATAAAATAATCTTTAATTATCCAATCAATTGGCCCGACAGGCCAGAATGAGGTCGACGATTCATCTCTTACTTTCAAATACTGATTCTGAATCTAAACACAACACGATGTAGTGAGAAAAAAAAAACAGAGCAGATAGCAGAAATCCTAAACTGCTGAGTCATCTGCATGTCCATTGCGGAACTTTGCCTCCCTAACAGCTCTCCTGTAGGGCTCTCGGTTGTAAGCAAGATGCCCTGCTGCTGATGCGTCCATTCGCAGATCATCAACGATGTCTTGCAGCCATCTTCGACTTGGTCTTCCTCTCTTTCTTTTTCCCATTATATACCCTTCTAAGACTGTCTTCTCTAAATTTTAGAGACGTTTAATACGCCCAAAATATTTAAGTTTTCTCTGTTTAATCTTCCTTACCAGTCAAACTTCTTCAACATTAAGTTCTTGTAGTATAGATATATTTGTTCTTTTTTGTGTCCATGATATATGAAGAACTCTTCTGTGACATTTACATTCAAAGGCATAATCTGACTAAGAGAGCAGAAATCCTAAACTGGTGATATAATTAAGAGAAGGGTAAAGTTACACTTTTTCTCACTGAGAACGAGTCGTGAGCTCAAACGCCAACTGCCGCTTGAACTGACATGGGAGTTAACAACAATTTTTCCCTGATCATAGCTGACCGTGTCTGACCACCGTGTGGACGAGCGCGCGTGACTCAGAATGACGCGAGCTAGTTAGCGAGCGGGCTGCGTTCACACCCATGTATGATGTGTACTTTATAAGAAGAAAAGCTTGCGGAAAAAAGATCAATAAGGATAAGATTGAGATTAGTACAGGCATGGCGCGGCTAGATCGATCTCGCTGGTATGGAGACATCTGGACCCTGTCGCCCTGATATTGTTGTGTTACATATATATGGATATCTATTGTGTTCATGATGAATCATGCTGATAATTCATGTGAACTCCATGTCGCTGTGTATATGTGTGTGTGTGTGTGTGTGTGATTCCTGATGATTCACGTTCTCTTGAATAGCATGGGTGATGCCTTAATGCAGGTTTTGTCATGAGAAATTCATGTAGCTTTGGAGATAATCATATTAGTGATTCCAATGATTAACGTTCTCTTGAATAGCATGGTTGATGCCATCTAGGCTTGGTCTTCATGTGAACTTCATGAAGCGGTGGATATATGTATTAGTGCATGAGCACATTTGAACTAATGAACTGAGACGGAGTACTAACAGCCAATAATTGGCTAGTGCGTTGGCATATTATATGAACTTCATGAGCTGAAAAGGAGTATTAGTGCGTGAGCACATATCTGAACTTTATTGAACTGAGGATTATTAGTGCGATAGCATACATGAACTTATGTATGATGAGGAAGAGTGATAGGCAGGGAAGCCGCAGGATGAATAGGTGGATGGGTACATTTTGGAGTTGTGTATTGGGATGAGGAATTTGAAAACAAATAGCCAAGGTTGTTTTAGTTATTATTTTAGTTACATGAACCAGTGAATACTGCATTGATTGATATTTTGCCTGCATATGTTTTTATGATATGTGTTGCAAGTTCTGTGTGAATGTAGTTCCTGTAGTTCCATTGATCCATGTTGTTGAATAAATAAAACATTAGTGTGTTTTTATTTACATTATCATGTCTATATCATGTTGTGGTAATGTTGTGATGTATGTTTAACCTGTTGCCCAACTGGCATATAGTATTCCTTGGAGGGGAGAATCCTAGGTTGGCGGTCATTGGGTTGGGGAATCTTTGCCATGTAGTACGGAAGTACATCCCAAGAGAGCGCCTTAACAGCTGTAATTAACCAAATTATTAAACATTATATAAAATAAATATAGATTACACAGATATAGTCTACAACCGACTATTCAAACATCCTTATTTATATCCTCACCATCCCACGTGATGTAACACCAAGTAATTTACACCATGGCAGTAGGTGTCAAGATTTGATTGCAGATAAAAAAAAGACACCAGAGACCTTTGATTTCGTCAGTAAGTTACCACATGCACCACATTGGGTTCAGTAACACGTCCAGATTTGACTTAGTCTTCAGCCATTGCTGTCATCGGGTAAATGTTGCAGGAGAGATGCTTGCGGACTGTGCTGTTGCAGAGCATGGCAGGTTTGGATATTTTATATCACGCACTCCCCTCCCCTCCCTCTTTTTAGAAAGGTTCGGGGCAAAGTTCCCAAACTTTGCCAGATACTCCCTTGCTAACTCCCGCATAGACTTTTTCGCTCAAATTGTTTCTCATGTCCTAGCCGTTCCATGTTGCCTCACCACCTTCTAAATTATCCCATCGCCACTAGGGCCCAGGGACAGTACTGTCCACTTTAAAAACCACTGCGCCAGATGAAGTTAAGATGAAGTTAAGTGATACTGTCAACTTTAAAAACCACTGCGTCAGATGAAGTTAAGATGAAGTTAAGTGATACTGTCCACTTTAAAAACCACTGCGTCAGATGAAGTTAAGATGAAGTTAAGTGATACTGTCAACTTTAAAAACCACTGCGCCAGATGAAGTTAAGTGATACTGTCAACTTTAAAAACCACTGCGCCAGATGAAGTTAAGTGATACTGTCAACTTTAAAAACCACTGCGCCAGATGAAGTTAAGTGATACTGTCAACTTTAAAAACCACTGCGCCAGATGAAGTTAAGTGATACTGTCAACTTTAAAAACCACTGCGCCAGATGAAGTTAAGTGATACTGTCCACTTTAAAAGTCACTGCGTCAGATGAAGTTAAGATGAAGTTAGGTGATGATTTTCCTTAGACATGTTTGGCCACAACAAAAGCAGGTTCGTTATTGGTGGTGGTGGTTCATGAAAAGAAAAAAAACCGCCATCTTCAGACTACGCACGAGACAATGCTGATACTGGACACACCTGTATCGACCTCTGAACGCATGTGCCAAACAGACATCCAGACTCTAGAGCACGTCCTGCAGCTGTGCTCTTCTAACCAAGAAGCTCGAACCTAGTTCTGGCCACAGGGAACTACACTTTAAAGCATTACCTCAGAAAGGCTGCACAGTTTATCCGGACAATAAATATAGATGTCTGAGCCAAGAATCCTGGAAAGCAGAAGAACGTGGTGTTAGTGGTGGTGATGATGATGAAATAAATGACAAGATCAGTGAAGCACAGGATTCATTTTCTGTATAAATAAATCCTTGAATTGCCTAGGAAAAAAAACTACCCAATAAAACGTATTTCCCCCACCATTCCACCCCGTTCTTGAGTCTGTTATAAAAGTGAACTCGGAGCCACGCCGCTTAAAAATTGCTTCTACTTTCAGCGTGTCTAAAAGAGGAAAAAAGTAGGAACAGCTTTATTAAAATTAACGAGCACACAGTTGTCTGTGTTTACAACCGTGTGTTCGTTAAAAATTATCAAAGCTGTCCCTACTTTTTTTTTCCCAGTTTATACATTTTGTTATCACAGCTTTACTACAGTGGTTTCGCGCATAGTTACATATTTGTATTTATACGCTAATTAAATCATTTTACTTTCCGTAACTCCAGACTTTTAAACCAAAAACTACCGGATTTAGACGCGAATGTCGCTGCCAGACTGTAGACCAGGAATTGCCAAATGTTATTCGTATTCTCATGTTTGAATCAATGTCATGTAACGATTTTTGACCGCTTTACTTTTTTCCACACGCGAACCTTTTGTCATTGTAGATATTATATGTAGGCTTACCATAATATTTGTTTCTCAAACCGGGACGCTTATCATATTTTTTTCTCACATCGGGACAATGTTGAGAAAATACTCACAACAGAAAATAAAAGCCTACTAGGAAAAGTATATATGATTGAAAAGGCTAAATAAAGAAGTTAAAAAACAACAACGAGTTAAAAGCAATTTTTAATAACTTAACTAAACATACCTTATTATTAAGAAGTTATTAATATTTATCACTAGTGTGAACTTTATGTAAACATTCTTTGCTATTTTTATTGTCATCGAAAAATTTACTGCACTTTAGTTCACTGTTAATTTTGCAGCGTGGTAAAGCTTTGACATTTAATTCAGCCATTCTACCTCTTTCTTCAGACCAGATTATATTCATTATTGAGAAAACTCTTTCTATTGGTGCAGATGTGCCTGGCATGCTGAAAATGTATTATGTAATTCGAGCAAGATTGGGCAATGAAATGTTATTTTCTTTGAAATGACTGAAAAGTTGTTTCCATTTTTCTTCACAACTTGTATTTTTCTAAATTTCACAGTTTGCTGACCAAAAGTCGTTTGCAATCACTACTTCATCAAACAGTTGATTCATGTTTATTTTATTATTTGCAACAGTTTCATTAATTTGTTCACCTGAAGCTTCAATTTCAGACCATGTTAATTCATTGTTGTTTATCCAAGTAAAAGATTCTGCTCCACCAAAACTTTTTTTTCCATAACTCAATGTAAGAAAGACATCTGTCATAAAATGCTGTATACTCTTATAGGATTGTATTGATATTAATACCTCCATTATTTTCTACTATTCTAAAACTTTTTTTTTTTGGCTTCTTGAGGCATACATTTATTATCACGCCATTCCTCAAGGTGTGTTTTTTAATTGTCCAAATTCACTGGCAATATCAGTTCCACTCGCTTTTATACTTTCCATAATCAAGATCACTTTGCTAAACAATTTGAGTTGCCCTTGCAGAAACCACAAATACATTTCACTACAATCATTATCAAAAAACTGTTTTTATCATCACTGGACAGTGTTCTTGTGAAATAAAATAAGATTTCAGTCCTTCATAGATTTCAAGTATTCTGTGAATAGCTGGAAGTAGCGAAAGAAAACTGATGTTGCCATGTTGAAGAACCTTTTTATACTTTAAGTCTACAAATTCACAAAACTCTTTTAGTTGAGTGACTCGAACCGTATAAATATAGAAATATTTATAAATCTTGACCTCTAAAGCTTCTATTTCAATAGGTAGAACATCAACTGCAGTTTGAAGGCAGTTGTGTACGATGTGAGCACCGCAGCCAATGCCAACAACATGTCTTCCCAGGTCCTTCTTCATTCTACTGTAAATATTGTTTTCTCCTCTACGTTTAGCACCCCCAAAATTAGTATTGCAATTATCTCCACAAAATCCAATAATTTTTTTTTTACTATATCATGAGTTTTTATCTATGAACCTTAAATGGTTTGTCAGTCAGTATTTCTGCAGTTTCACCAGGAACTGATGGAAAGTTTAAAAGTTTAACTTTTACGCCAAAATCTGGTACAAAATACTGCACAACTGGCACAGTTTTAATTTCGTAACACAATAATTGGTGTATAAGTATACAACTATATACTAAGCACTGCAGTAAAGCTGTGATACTAGAATGTATAAAATCGGAAAAAAGTAGGAGCAGCTTTATTACTTAACGATTACAAAGTTGTGACGTTTCGGCGTGAGCCTTAATCATACAAAAACATACAGGACAAGGAAGTAGAGAGAGGAGATAAAGTATAGATTCACATGAATACTGTTTTTAAAAAAAAATTTTTTTAAAGGAGTACTTTGCTGTAAATTGTAAGGTGTGGCTTGTCCGGCGGTGTGTGTCAGGAATGGATCTGGTAGGTCGTGGAAATTGTTTAGAGACCTGTGACATGTGGTCGGTGGGTTGTAACTGGGGGTGGTGGATGGGGAACCGGGGAAGGGAGAGAGAGTGACCCACTACTGGCCTAGCTAGGAGAAATTGAAACAGGTGATTGGGGAAGAGGGGTTGCAGAGAAAATAGCGGGGTTGCAGAGTGATGCTTGAGGAAGTTTGAAAAGTAAGAAGGGGTGGATTTAGTGGAGAGGTACTATAATGATTGAAGAAGATGATGTTACGTGTAACTAAACAGCGAGTTTAACCCATGTGGTTCCAGCGTCGCATAATTTTGAATGCGCGGTTCTCAAGTGCCAGACGGCTTGTGTCATCTGCGTGACATTGTTTAACTCTTCCCATGCTGGAGGAAGAAACACGGACGTTTTCTGGAGTGCGGGAGTAAAAACGCGGGTCCTTGTCAGTAAGGGGTCTAGGTGTAAAATGGAATGAAAAACAGTGTTTCCATGTACTTCCGTATACGTAATATGTATCAAAGTGTAGCTAAATGAATGAAAATTTCATAAATGCAGAGTTTTTTAGGAAAAAAGAAGTAATGTGATGTTTTTAGACACTGATTGTGGCCAGCTCACCATCGGCTAGATCTAGATTCGCGCTTCTTACCCCTACTTACCATCTAAGATGTGTAGATCTACTTATCGATCTCGTATTGTGACTCCGTATGGCATTTTCGCTTACTGAATGTATGAAATAACCTCCTAACTACTCCTAACTACTTCTCCAGTCGTCTAAATATGTCTAAATCTACTTAGAAAACATTCAAGAGCAGTGGGGTGGCCATAGGCTATGTCCATACCCCTATCTACATCGTAAAAAATTGAAAAATTTCCATACTTCGCGTCCTTGTTCTCGCTCGGCATCGCTCGTAACTAGGCACGCATTCGCTATTTTGAAAGTGTCACCGGAATCGCGGACGAAATATGTACAATCTAAATGTTACACCGGTTGTTTTAAATGAAACAAATCGTCAGTATACTGCCCATTCCCGCACGCATCGGGAAAACCGGAAGCGTCAGTATAGTGACATACGCCTGGGAAGAGTGGCTGTTACCAGAAAATCAGATTTGCCTCTGTGGTTGGGGCCATTGAAATGATTTGGGACTGGTTTCGAAGCATGCTGGGCGATGTCGTACAGATGTTTTTGCATGCGGTCCCCTAATCTGAGGCCAGTCTCACCGATATATGTTATCCTGCATCTTTTGCAAACGATGACATATATCACATTTCGGGACTCGCATGTGAATCCCTCATGAAGAGTGAGGATAGTTTTGGGAAAGGTGATTGTTTTCGTTTCCCAAACTACAGGGCAGGTAACGCAGCGGGGGCGGTTACATTTTCTGGTGCCAACATATGTAAGGCTCTGCTTCAAGTGGCTGTGGACGAGGATGTCCTTAAGGTTTGGCTCACGTTTGTATGCCAATAGGGGTGGATCAGAGAAAATGTCACGAGTGTCGGAGTCGAGTTGGATTATCGGCAGATGACGATAAAGAATTTTCTTAACCATCTGACCGTGCGGGTGGAAAGACAGTACTAACTTAACTCTGTCAGATGGAGTAACAGGCTTTTTCCTGAATACTTCTTTGCGGCTCACTAGTTGGATACGGTTGAAGGCTTTACGAAGGACCTTTTCTGGGTAGTGGCGATGACGGAAAAATTCTAATAACTTGTTGGACTGATCTATAAAGTCCAAATTATCCTGACATATGCGGCGAAGACGGAGGAGTTGGGAATATGGGATGGAGTTCTTACAGGCCTCAGGATGGGAAGAGGTGTAAAGTAAATAGGTGTGGCTATCGGTGGGCTTGTAAAATACAGAGGTGACAAGCCTGTTTGTGCCAATAGAAATTTTAATGTCTAAAAAATTAACAGACTTGTCAGAGATTTCATAAGTGAATTTTATGTTCTTATTGAGTGTATTGGCGAATTCAATAAATTTTTTAAGGTCTTCATGTGGCATACTTATAATTCCAATGCCATCATCGATGTACCTTTTATAGAATTCTGGAAATATGCCAGTGTAGGTTTCCCATAATTTGACTTCCAGAAAGCCCATAAATAGACATGCATAAGTTTTAATTTCGTTCTTTTTTGGAAGAATCTACTGATACCGTCAAAAATTTAGTCTATTTATATCTTCGCAAAGCTGCCGAAACAACAGTGACTCAATCAAATTAACAATAACAGCTGCACATTTTGTTCTGGCTAGTCTAAACTTTGTTTCAAAGAGCTTTGAAATCAATTTAGATGAACAATCAGCTGACTTGTGAGACTGTGAATAGCAAAGTGAAATACAGAAGTTGTTTCTTTAGTGCTATTAAAAATTCTTTGTCACTTAAACCGGTATGTTTAAAATATGATAATATATTTGAAGAAGTTCCTGCCGCTGCTAATAGGCTTTCCTTATGTTTCGTACATTTCAAGTGATTTTTAATGCCCACCATGAGCTACTGAAAATTCTGGAAAGCATTCATTCATTCATTCATTCATTCATTTGCGTGTCCCTTGCGGAACTTTGCCTCCCAAACAGCACTCCTGTAGGCCTCTCAGTTGTGAGCAAGATGGCCTGCCGCTGCTGCATCCATTTGCAGATCATCAACGATGTCTTGGCAGCCATCTTCGCCTTGGTCTTCCTCTTTTTCTTTTTCCCATTATGTACTCTTCCAAGACGGTCTTCTCAAGATTATCATGACGTTTAACGTGTCCAAAATAATTTAAGTTTTCTCTGTTTAATCCTCTTTACTAGCCAGCCTTCTTCAATATTAAGCTCTTGTAGTATAGATATATTTGTTCTTTTTTGTGTGTCCACGATATTTGAAGAACTCTTCTGTAGCATTTACATCCAAAGGGATTTATGTGTTTCTCAGCTGTTTTGTTTCTAAGTGTCCAGGTCTCACAGGAATAATTATAAATTAGAAAGGATATTTGTAAAGTACCTGGCATTTCCCATGGCGATCAGCCTTGACCTCCTGTGATCGCTATTATTTACAAAAATGGTGTACAAAAAACCCCAAAATGTGAGAGTTATCACTATATCACAATTCGGGACTCGCATGTGAATCCCTCATGAAGAGTGAGGATAGTTTTGGGAAAGGTGATTGTTTTCGTTTCCCAAACTACAGGGCAGGTAACGTAGCGGAGGCGGTTACATTTTCTGGTGCCAACATATGTAAGGCTCTGCTTCAAGTGGCTGTGGATGAGGATGTCCTTAAGGTTTGGCTCACGTTTGTATGCCAATAGGGGTGGATCAGAGAAAATGTCACGAGTGTCGGAGTCGAGTTGGATTATCGGCAGATGACGATAAAGAATTTTCTTAACCATCTGACCGTGCGGGTGGAAAGGCAGTACTAACTTAACTCTGTCAGATGGAGTAACAGGCTTTTTCCTGAATACTTCTTTGCGGCTCACTAGTTGGATACGGTTCAAGGCTTTACGAAGGACCTTTTCTGGGTAGTGGCGATGACGGAAAAATTCTAATAACTTGTTGGACTGATCTATAAAGTCCAAATTATCCTGACATATGCGGCGAAGACGGAGGAGTTGGGAATATGGGATGGAGTTCTTACAGGCCTCAGGATGGGAAGAGGTGTAAAGTAAATAGGTGTGGCTATCGGTGGGCTTGTAAAATACAAAGGTGACAAGCCTGTTTGTGCCAATAGAAATTTTAATGTCTAAAAAATTAACAGACTTGTCAGAGATTTCATAAGTGAATTTTATGTTCTTATTGAGTGTATTGGCGAATTCAATAAATTTTTTAAGGTCTTCATGTGGCATACTTATAAGTCCAGTGCCATCATCGATGTACCTTTTATAGAATTCTGGAAATCTGCCAGTGTAGGTTTCCCATAATTTGACTTCCAGAAAGCCCATAAATAGACATGCATAAGTTTTAATTTCGTTCTTTTTTGGAAGAATCTACTGATACCGTCACAAATTGTGTCTATTTATATCTTCGCAAAGCTGCCGAAACAACAGTGACTCAATCAAATTAACAATGACAGCTGCACATTTTGTTCTGGCTAGTCTAAACTTTGTTTCAAAGAGCTTTGAAATCAATTTAGATGAACAATCAGCTGACTTGTGAGATTGTGAATAGCAAAGTGAAATACAGAAGTTGTTTCTTTAGTGCTATTAAAAATTCTTTGTCACTTAAACCGGTACGTTTAAAATATGATAATATATTTGAAGAAGTTCCTGCCGCTGCTAATAGGCTTTCCTTATGTTTCGTACATTTCAAGTGATTTTTAATGCCCACCATGAGCTACTGAAAATTCTGGAAAGCATTCCTTCATTCATTCATTCATTTGCATGTCCCTTGCGGAACTTTGCCTCCCAAACAGCACTCCTGTAGGCCTCTTAGTTGTGAGCAAGATGGCCTGCCGCTGCTGCATCCATTTGCAGATCATCAACGATGTCTTGCAGCCATCTTCGCCTTGGTCTTCCTCTCTTTCTTTTTCCCATTATGTACTCTTCCAAGACGGTCTTCTCAAGATTATCATGACGTTTAACGTGTCCAAAATATTTAAGTTTTTTCTGTTTAATCCTCTTTACTAGCCAGCCTTCTTCAATATTAAGTTCTTGTAGTATAGATATATTTGTTCTTTTTTTGTGTGTCCATGATATTTGAAGAACTCTTCTGTAGCATTTACATCCAAAGGGATTTATGTGTTTCTCAGCTGTTTTGTTTCTAAGTGTCCAGGTCTCACAGGAATAATTATAAATTAGAAAGGATATTTGTAAAGTACCTGGCATTTCCCATGGCGATCAGCCTTGACCTCCTGTGATCGCTATTATTTACAAAAATGGTGTACAAAAAACCCCAAAATGTGAGAGTTATCACTTCAGTACTACAGCGAGTGCGAGACTGGTTGCTTAGCGTAAGGACTGCTTTTATATTAATGTAAAATCAATATTTTAGCTTTCTTTGCAGTTAAAGAACTCCAGGAAGTGAGAACCTGTAAGCCGTGTGTAAGTGTAGTCCTGTGACCTTTCAAATGAAGGATACTGCGTCAATATTTGATTTTAGTTTTTGCAAATTTAATTTAGTACATCTATGTTAGTTTAACTGCTTAATACTAATAGAAGAGGAAGAAGTCTGTAGGTAGAACAATATATAATTCCAGGCATTTAAAAGAAAAATTAGTTTGCTCATTGGAATGAATCTCTTATCTTATACCCTTCCCGTGCCGTTAAACGTCACATAGGGTTCGCAAAGTAGTTCGCCAGTTTTTCCTGTCTTCGGCGAGTCTTTCAACCTTATCAAAGGATTTTATGCCTGTTAATTTGGCCTCTCTTAACAATGTCCTTTTTAGAGTTTCACGTGGACTGCCTCTTTTTCTTTGGCCTGTTGTGTTCCACTTGATAGCTTGTTTTGGGATTCTCTGATCATTTCTTCTCATCAAGTGACCAACATATGTCCATCTCCTTTTCCTGATCACCCATGAGACTGGTTGTTGTTCAGTCATCTGTCTTATCTCCTCACTGTTCTTGAATTCGTTCCACTTGGTGCTGAGTATTTTCCTTAAGCATTTGTTTTCAAAAGAGTCTAATTTCTTATATCCTTCCCGTGCCATTAAACGTCACATAGGGCTCGCATGGTAGTTCGCCAAATTTTCCTACATTCGGCGAGTTTTTCAACCCCATCAAGGGTTTTTATGCCTGTTAAATTGGCCTCTCATAATGTCCTCTTTAGAGTTCACGTGGTCGACCGCCTGTTCTTCGGCCTGGTGTGTTCCACTTGATAGATTGTTTTGGGATTATCTGATCGTTTCTTCTCATCACGTGACCAACATATGTCCATTTTCTTTTTCTGAGTTGTTGTTTGCTCATCCTCCTTATCTCTGAATTCATTCCACTTTATAGCGAGTATTTTCCTTAGGCATTTGTTTTCAAAAGAGTTTAATTTGTTGTTTATTTCTTTAGTTATTTTCCAGCTTTCGAATGCATAAATGAGGGCGGATATTACATTTGAATTGAATAGTCCTAACTTGGTTTTTGTGCTTATAACTTTTGAATTCCATATGTTCCCAAGATTCTTGAAGATCAGTTCTGGTTTTGCAATCTAATTCAAACTTTCTTTATGGTGTCACCATCCTGACCTATGTAGTTGCCAAGATATGTAGATTGGTTTATGTCTTCAATAGCTGTCCCTTCTATGTATATTTTTCCTTGTTGATTAATGGGAAGTTTCGTTATTTTAGTTTTTTCCTTGTTAATTCAAGTCCTATTTTGCTGGCCAGTGAAGATGGTTTGTCTGTTTTTTTCTTGCATCAATTTCACATTGTTACTGATAAG
This sequence comes from Achatina immaculata, assembly GCA_009760885.1. Classification (NCBI taxonomy): domain Eukaryota; kingdom Metazoa; phylum Mollusca; class Gastropoda; order Stylommatophora; family Achatinidae; genus Lissachatina; species Lissachatina immaculata. Next base: position 52,606,996 of record CM019720.1, on the reverse strand, counting down.
AGTTATATCATTTGTAAAATCAAGATCTTCTAGTTGGGTCTAATGTACCCATTCAGTGCTCGTTTTACCTGTGCAGCATTTTTTTATTTTGAAGTCCATGCCAATTAAAAAAAGCAAGGGAGATGGCATGTGTCCTTCTTTCATGCCTGTTTCAATCTGGAACCATTTCGTCATTCCTTCTTCTGTGTTGACTGCACAAACATATCCATTGTAGAGATCCTTAATAATGAAAGTTTTAGATGATATTTCATATATTCTTAAAATTCTCCAGAATGAATCTCTATGTATGCAATCAAATGCCTTTTTAAAGTCTGTGAAGTTCGGTATTAATGGTTTCTGCTTTTCAGTATGTTCTTCAAATATTATTCTTAAAGTAAAGATCTTGTTGAGACAGCTTCTCCCTTTTCAAATCCTGTTTGTTCTTCTCTCATTGCAGTATCCACTGTATCTTTAATTCTGTTCAGAATGACTTTGCAAAATACTTTTGACACAGCTGATAGTAAGGTTACTACTCTCCAGTTGTTGCAGTCGCTAAGATTGCCTTTTTTTTAAAAAGTGTTTTAACAATGATTCTTTTTTTCCATTTTGAATGTACCTTTTCTTCTTTCTAAACTTTATTAAACATTCTCTGTAGTTGCCTCATACTGTCACTGTTAATAGCTTTTAACAATTTCAGCTGTTATTTCATCTTCACCTGCAGCTTTGTTGTTAGCCATTAGGTTCACTGCTGTTTCAGTTTCGTTCAGTGTAATTTCATCTAGGCTGACATTTAGTTGTGAGATTGGTAAGTCACTTTCAAGGTCTATCAATTATTTTGGGCGTGGTTGATTAAGTATTTCTTGGAGGTGTTCTGCCCATCTTTGTTTTTGGTCTTTACTTGATGTTAACTATTTCTATGCCACGGGAAAAAAACACAGATGTTCCATTTGTGCCTAATTAAAAGCACAGGTATAGGGGGTGCAGTTGTAAAATTGAATGTAATAAAGTATTTCCACGTTATAAGTATGCGTATTATGCATCAAAATGGCTGTAAAAGTAAGAATGAAGAGTTTTTTAGGAAAAAAAAAAAGTAGTAGTTTGATGATTTTAGCTAATAATTGTGTCCTACTTACCAAGGGTAGATCTAGAGGTGCAATATTTACCATCGGCGATGTATAGACCTACCTGTAGCTTCATCCGATCTCGTCGTGTCATAATATGTGGCATACTCAGTACAATAATGTCTGAAATAACCTTCTAATTACTTCTTCAGTCCGTTTTATAGGTAAAAATCTATTTGGGGCACATTGAAGAACAGTGGTCTGGCCGTGGGGCATGTCTGTATGCCTCAGAAATCACACAAAATATTGAAATTTCTCCACCAAAACACCCATTTTCATTCGATTGTTAGGCACGCTTTGAACGGAACTATGACAGGTCACTGGACATGCGCAAATAAAATGTGTACAATTAAAAAGTTACACCATTTTTTAAAGAAACAAACATGGGCTACCATAGTACCTGCTGGCACTCTAGACACACAAAAAAGGGCTACCTCAGTACCCCGAAGCATGGAAAGAGTTTAATAGGGTGCCAGTTTTGCTAAGGATTGGTCTTTCTTTTGATGGTAGTCTCTTTTATATGTTGTATAGAGTTTTGCTGTCTCCTGTTTTTACTGCTTTCACTGTATTGTCTGTGTATTGTCTCTTATCTCTTCTAGCTGAACTTTTTCCTTTATTGTCTATGTTGCTTTTGCCAAAATGTTTCCAAGATCTGTCTTTATGTTCAACATGGTTAATTTGGCTGCTTGTCTTTCATGTATGTATTTCCATGCGTTTTCCAATATCTATGCTTTTCTACATGTTGATTGCAGTCCAGCACTTGCTTTTGCTGCTGTGATTGTGGCTATGCATAAGAGTTCCATAATTCATCTGTACCTATCACCTCTACTTCACTGAGTGTTGTGGAATAATTGGCAAGTTCCTGATTGAAATTCCTGTTAGTATTGTCTTCTTGTAGACTGGCTGTTTATCTTTCTGGGTATAGATTACTTGTGTTGGCTTTTCAGTTTTAGTCTTATTTTCCCTATACACAGATTGTGATCACTGTTGACATCTGCACCTCTGTGTGCTCTTATATCTATCAGAGATGTTCTGAATTGCTTTGTAATATAAAAATGATCTATCTGGTTTCTGGTTCTATCATCTCGGGATATCCATGTTGTTTTATGTATCTCTTTGTGTGGGTGCATAACATTGTTAGGTTGCCATTCTTCCATGTCTTAGTTTGTGCTATTATTATATGACTGTTCACTGGTTCCCATTCTGTAGGTTCTTTGCTGCTACATTTGACATAATTATGCCCAATCTTTCTTGGTATTTCCCATCATCTCTGCATGAATATATTAACTTACAGTTTTCTGCCATTCTTTTCCCTGCTTCTAGCCATCACATTTCACTGATGCCCAGTACATCTGGGTGGTATCTACCCATTTCTTGGATTACTTGAGCAGTTTTTTTTATGGTGCGGCCAGTGTTCATACATTTCAGAATCCAATCTTTGTCACATATTTGGGACCGATGAATGCATCCTTTCGATCTTTGTCTGAGATTTTTGGGGTTCGTACCCCTGATGCATCACTCTTGACTCTGTTGATTTTGCTGCGAGTGTCCATAACAATTCCTTTTCTTCCCCCATCTAGAGTCAACTCTAGGTGGGTCTCAGGATAAGGTTGTTAGCCTTATGCCCAACTCCCGTCAGAATACGTGATGGATCAAGCGACATTCTGCTTGAATGAATAGACTCGGTGAAATTGGCACTTTTTTGAATGGATAAAGACAAAAGTTTTAAATTGTGTAACAAAAGTTTTTTTTTTAAATGACATAATTACTGTGCTGCACAGTCTTTTCCACATCACACTTTCATGTGTTAAAGGTCATGGAAATATGGGCCTAACACCTTGTCCACAATATGCCTTAATGACATGGAAATGGGAATTTTACCTTTTTTTTTTCCAACAGTCTTTTTTTCCCTGTGTACAGCAGACATATGCAAAGTCAAGGATTTGGTACTGTTTCATCTTGACCTAAAAAAAAACCCATTATTTTCCAGTCCCACTCCAACTTGTTTCCCTCTTGGTTAAAAAAAAAAAAGTCTTCCCAGTTAAAATCAGCTGTTGTTAGGAAGCCATGCAGGAGAGAAAAACAAAATACAAATTGTTACTAGAAATTTTCACATTTTTGTTTGATGACTTCATGGAAAACTCACATGGAAATGTCATCTTGCTTGAATTTTCATACTGCTTGGACAGCTTGTCTTTACTGTGTTTCGTACAAGTTGCCAGGGATGTTAATATGTATAAGATATTTTCACTAGATCTTTTAAACTACGTCTTACATCCTTCCCATGCCTTTAAACATCACTTAGAGCTCACATGGTAGTTTGCCAAGTTTTCCTGTTTTCAGCAAGCTTTTCAGCCCCATCAAGAGATTTTATGCCTGTTAATTTGGCCTCTCTTAAAAATGTCCTCTTTAGAGTTTCACATGGTCGACCTCTTTTTCTTCTGCCTTTTGTGCTTCACATAATAGCTTGTTTTGGGATTCTCTGACTTTCTTCTCATCACATGACCGATGTACAAGGGGTGATTGATAAGTTCTCGGCATAAGGTACAAATACTTAAAACACATAGTTGATATTAGGTGCATTTGTAGATCAGTTAATGTAAGATTCAACACCAAGTTTCAAGAAATTAACTGCAACCAATTTTTTTTTACAGGCTGCTGAAGTTGTAAGGGGTGGCAGAAATTGAGAAAATGGATAAAATTTCTCATCGGACAGTCATTTGCTACCTCTGCAACAAGGGCTTATCATCGAAGGAGATCCATGAGGATATGGTGGAGGCTCTAGGGGAGAGTGTCCCTTCTTACGGCATAGTGAAGAAATGGACAGCTCAGTTCAAACATAGAAGGGAGAGTCTGGAAGATGATCCCCGTCTGGGAAGACCAAGAACGCTAACCACCATGAAACCACCGGCAGAATCCATACATGATAATGGAGGATCGACGACTAACTAAGCGGTACATTGCTACTGAGTTGGGCATCTCCCAGGAACGTGTTCATGCCATTATTGACAGTGATCTTCAAATGACAAAGGTCTCTGCTCGATGGGTCTCGAAACTTCTTGGAGCTGATCACAAACGACAGCATCTCAACATGTCAAGAGACAATCTTGGCCATTTTTCTGCAGTGAAAGTTTCTTCAGCAATTTGTGACCATGGATGAGACTTTGGTTCATCATTTTCAACCAGAAACCAAAGAACAATCAAAGCAGTGGAAACATCATGGATCCCACCTCCAAAGAAAGCAAGGTGGTTCTGTCTGCAGACAAGTGATGGCTTCCATCTTTTGGGATTCAGAATTATCTTCTTTAGATTATCTTCAGAAGGGCAGAGTGGTCACTGGGGCCTATTACGCTAATCTTGTGAAGCAACTGCGGGTCAAATTGAAGGAAATGCATCGAGGGAAATTGACGAGAGGAGTCATCTTTCAACAAGACAATGCTCCAGTTCACAAGTCGCATAGCAGTGGCTATCATTCATGAATGAGGCTTCCAGCTTCTTGATCATCCTCCTTATTCCCCAGATTTTGTCCTTTCAGACTATTACCTGTTTACCAAACTCAAAAAGGAGCTCAGTGGTGGCAAATTTGCTTCAGATGATGATCATTCATGCTGTAGACCACTTTCTGTATGCTCCAGGATCGCTAGACTAAGTGCATAAACTTGCAAGGGGACTATGTTGAGAATTAACCCAAAAAAGTTGTCCACAAATAATCCATTGTACCTTATGCCGAGAACTTATCAATCATCCCTCATATATTCATCTTTTCTGATCACCTGTGAGACAGGTTGTTGTTTGCTCATCTGTCTTATCTCAGCATTGTTCTTGAATTCATTCCACTTCATACTGAGTATTTTCCTTAGCCATTTGTTTTCAGAAGAGTCTAATTTCTTTAGTTGTTTTCCAGCTTTCGCATGCATAAATGAGGGTGGATATTACGTTTGAATTGAACAATCTTAACTTGTTTTTTTGTGCTTATAACTTTGTAATGTCATATGTTCTCAAGATTCTTGAAGGTCAATGCTGCATTTGCAATTGTAATTCAAACTTCCTTTCTGATGGTCTATGCAGCTGCTGATGTAGCTTACATTCACTGTAAGATATCATGCTCTGTGATCATAGCATGATCCTGTTTTATGAATGCTAATGATTCACTTCCATTAGATCCCAGATCATTGTCAAGTGATTCTTAGAGATAAAATTGCCTTGTGTGCAGTTATTTCATATTTAGTTCTGGTACCTTATATTCCTCACATCACATACAGAAAAGCATTTGTAATTATGTGTTTGTTTGTTTGTTTGTTTGTTTCTTATTTTATCACGTTCACAAAATTTTTAAGCCAGTTTCACACCACTGATCAGATAAAAGCCCCTTTTTGTTTCAGTTCCATTTCTTTACTTTTATCATCTACTTTTCCTTTCAGTTAATCATCAGTTGAGTTGATCTTGTAAAGTGGCTGTTTGGTTTATATATTTCTCTTTGTCCATTTCAGCATGATGAATTGGCCTCAGCTCATAGATATGAAGGCTACATTGCCAAAAGGTAATTATCTCATCCTGGAATGTGATAGTTTACATTTTGATGAAAAGTAAATTAATCTGTAAAATCAGATAAATTAAACTGGCCATTATCATGAAAGGTGGAAAATGATTGAAACTGGGCTAAAGGGTGAAAGAGAGGGGCCAGTAGATGTAATTAGTTGATGAGAGAAAGGAAAGGATTGGTAGATATTATCAAATGTAATGTGAGAAAGACATTCATTTTTTTTTTTTGGGGGGGGGGGTTCAGAGAGGCAGAAAGAAAGACTGATTGATATGAATATGACTGAGTGGAGAAAAAGATTGGTAATTGAGTTATGTTTACACAGATAAGACAGATGTAATGAGACAGAAGAGATTGTCACAGAGTACTTCTTTTTTAAGCATTTTGGTTTAAGATGATAACGTTACACATAAACTTTCCTACTACACTGGCATAAATATACTGTATAATTTATGGATTCAGTGAATAATTAATTATTCCTTAGCAGAGTTTAAATGTGCATTTAACAAAATTTTTTTCTTTTTTTTTTTTTTTCACAATGACAGGTCCCAGCCACCCCCAGACCTTCCTCCAGGAGTTTCCAGCAAGTTATCAGGAAATTATTACTACACTCGAGATGGTCGCAGAGAATCAAGACCTCCCACGTCAGTTTTTGATGCATCTAAAACATTGTTGGGTTCTGGGTAGGTTATTACATTTTTTTTTTTTGTGTGTTTGTTTTTGTAAGGAACATTATGGACAGGTTGTGAGATAAATTGCTTAGATGTATAGAACCTAGAACATGGGTTGTATATTTCCTCATCTCTTTGTTCAGGTTTAGAGCTTGTGAAGAGTGCATTCTGGCATTTGATGATTCAGTCTTAGAAGTGCAGTCTTGTTAAAACAAGACATGTTAAAAAAAAACTTGTTAAAATTCCTTTACTTATAAGTTATCCTAATGAATAGCTAATTCATGTTTTAAATCTTAATGAATGGAAAATGCATTGTTTTTCATCCTGATTAATAGCTTATGCATTGTTTTATTGTTTTGATTCTGTAGCCTAGAAGAGCCAGGTCATAATTAACAATTATCTTTCATTTTCATCAAACTGACCTACATCTCTCTCAGCAGTTCCTTTTTTTTTTTTTTTGTAATCATGCCCCATTTCATAGTGGCCATATTTCTTTTTTTTTTTATAAATATATATTATTGAAGGAAAAATCTGATGACATATAGATAAAACTCAACCCCAAGAAGAAAATGTAGGAAATAAAAGAGACTGTCTTAGAGAACTACAGATTAAAAGATAGACTCTTAGAGAACTACAGATTAAAAGATAGACTGTCTTAGAGAACTACAGATTAAAAGATATACTGTCTTAGAGAACTACAGATTAAAAGATAGACAGAGGTGCATGGTCCAGTTTTACAAAATGACAACAACAAAAATTTGGATGTTGCATGTTATATGTTTTTCATTTGTAAATTCTCATCTTATTTTCATACTTTCTGCCATTTGTTTTTTTTTTCCTCACATTCCTCACTCCCTCTGTCACCTTGTAAAACTGTACCATACACATCTGTCTACCTTTGTTACTCATTCATTCATTTGCATGTCCCTTGCGGAACTTTGCCTTCCAAACAGCACTCCTGTAGGCCCCTCTGTTGTGAGCAAGATGGCCTGCTGCTGCTGCGTCCATTTGCAGATCGTCAACAATTTCTTGCAGCCATCTTCGTTTTGGTCTTCCTCTTTTTCCCATTATGTATCCTTCCAATACGGTCTTCTCTAAATTATGACGTTTAATGTGTCCAAAATATTGAAGTTTTCTCTGTTTAACCCTCTTTACTAGCCAGCCTTCTTCAATATTAAGCTCTTGTAGTATAGATATATTTGTTCTTTTTTGTGTCCATGATATTTGGAGAACTCTTCTGTAGCATTTACATTCAAAGGCATTTATGTGTTTCTCAGCTGTTTTGTTAAGTGTCCAGGTCTCACAGGCATATGTTGCGATGGGAAAGAGACCTTTGTTACTAGAACCAGTTTTACTACATTCTCTGTGACCCCTCACAGATAAAGATAAGACAAGATTAAGATTTATTAATTTTTTTGTTTGTTTAAATGAGAAAAGGGAATGATATTTCTGGCAAAGAGCATGAGAACATAAACTTAAGGTGCAGGTTAAAATCTCTCAGCAGGAACAGATAACTTAACAGAAAAAATATGAAAATCAGATCCCAGCTGTTTCACCTTTCACATTTGTTAGTCCTTTAACAGTTTTTTTTTGGGGGGGTGGGGGTGGGGGTGGGGGTTGTATCATAGAAACTTTTATGATGATTTTAAGGTGCAAGCAGTGATTATATTTTTTTAAAAGTCACAAGTATATCATTTTTCTTGATTTCATTTATTGTGTTGTTCATACACCCTTTAGGCATACATTAATTTCTGTGAATTTATACTTCTTTTCAGAGAAACTGTGACAGGGAAGCAGACAGCACTACCTGGTTTCTCCTACAACTGGGAAACAGGAAAACTGGAAAAATAATGAATAGCTAGTGAACTAGTTTTGTTTTTTTTTTTTTTTCATAGTTTTGCAAATTAAAACTGAGGGAGCACCTTGACTGATTTGAACCAATAGGAGAAATGAAGTGGAACCTTTTATCTGGAAATTGGCCTATTTAATGTATACACAAGTAGGATTTATTGCCAGATTGTATACCAGCATCATTATAATTAATAAAATTTAAATACATAAAACTATTTCAACAAGTTAATGTTGTTGCTTCCTGATTATTTAGTTTCTGGATTGTGTTTCATTATCGGAGTGTACTTTGCTTTTATGTTTATTGTATTATAGTAGCCATCTGTTTGTTTTTTTGGTTTTTTTTGTTTTTTTTGCTCAGTTTTCTTAGAACTGTAAGCAGAATGTTCTTTTTGTGGCCAGTGCAGCAACGGTAGTGAAGAAATGGTTTGTGTTTTGCCAAGGTCATTTTTGCAGATCTTGAGTGGGGTTAGAAAGCAAAAAAAAAAAAAAGGTACAGTGCTCATGTAGTAGATTTCTCTGCCATGAAGACTACAGAAATCCTTGTTTTGTTAGCCAGAATGAGCCTGTTACTAGTAGCACCAGTGGAGAGGGGGGGAACAAGGTCTAGGTCAGCTATAGGTTCATCAACCCTGAGACAAGCAGTCAGCTCGGAGTCCACTACCTAGGACTGCATGCACCCCCCCCCCTCCATAGCTGTCTATATATTACTCCTGTGCAGGTTTCTTCTGTCTTGTTCCACTCATACCATGGTTTGCTTTCCATCTAACTGTTCTCAGTTCATTCTGCTTTGTCATGCTATTGCCTTGTGTTGTTGGTGCTATTTCTGTCAGTGCTTGTATTAATGCTCACTCTTTCTCTCTGTTCATTTGTTCATTCTCATTTTTGTAACTTTTACATTTATGTTTGCATTCATAAGGTTTCTTTTTTTGCCAAGTCCTTGTTACATCTTTGCTTACCATTTCACTATTCACATTATATGTATGTTGTCCTCATCTGTCATTCATTTTCCATATTACATATGAACCCTCGCTGTTTTTCTGTCTTTGCAGTGTCTTTTTATTACGTCTTTGCTAACTCTCTTTGCAGATAATCTGAGGTTCTTTGTGATGTTCTTGTTTTTCTGTGAAATGTATGCACACACACCCACACTCAAACATGGATGGGCTGTGTACCTGCACCACCAGACTTCAGAGTGGATATGTCCATATTACGCTGGACAGAAGATGCAGAGAACATATTCTTGCTGCAGTAGATGCTGAGGTCAAAGCACTAATTAGCATGAGCACCAGAGATGGTGGCCATTATTTATACACACAGATGGTTCAGGGCAAGAGATGAGCCTGGGCCTTTATAGTCAACTAGTATGGCAGAACAGTGAAAGAAGCTAGCATCACTTGTGCTGCAGTGATGAGCAGCCTCACAGTGGAACCCGTGGAAAACAAAGCTCTGAGCTGGTACAAGTCACATGACTACATGCATACTTCTTGAGCAACCAGATGAACATACTAAAGAAAATTCGGGCTGGCTCTCTCTGGGGTAGCAGTGGCTCCAATCCCTGCAGATGTCATGAGTACATTGGCAGACATTAATTTTTGTTTCAGGCCATGCAGATGTCAGCGGAAATGATAAGAGCAGATCAGCTGGTCAGTTTAGGTAACACAGGGGAAGAGCGGGCAGTGCATCAAACAGACATCATTGGTTCTGTGGAATAAGCTGGTCAAACAAAAGACTTCACTGACACCTGTGAATCAGCATTGCTGTCAAGTATAAAGGACCTGAGGGTGCATCTTGGGGTAGTGAAATATGGATGACTAATCCGCAGCTCCAGATGGATGGTCAGCCAATACAGAATATTAAGCAGTTGCTGTATGCTGAAGGAAACACTGAAGATGAGATTGGAGCACTTATGGATATGTCCAGAGTGCATGGTTGATGGTCCATCCTAACTACCGAACACACTCACACTCTCCTACTATGTATATTACCATAAATTAAAATCCTTCTGAATGTTCACATTTTGAGAACTTATGAGCTAGTCTCCATGATGTATAGGAACAAAAGTCATTTTAAAATCTAGACGTGCTGTGCACATCTCTCTCCCTTCCTCTTTCTTTCCCACTCTTGTGTACACATGCACACACACACCCTAGACTGGGAACTGATGTCCTGTTATACTTACCATGTTTTGTCAAGAATGAGGAAAGGAAATATGAAAGGAATGTGTTAATGAATCATCTGATAACTAAAGCATAGCATGCATGTATTTTTTTTATTTCAGTATTTTCTCTCTTTCACACACATTTATTAACTTTCTCTCTCAAAATATATACAAACACGTGTACATCTTCAGTGTGATGTGTTCCATTTCCATATTGCTCACCTATGACCGTGTTAAAATTCAGATGCCTAATGAGGAAAACAGCTGCTAGTTTGGAGACAGCTACAAAATTGTTTCTAGAAACATCTTCATTTCATCTTATTCCATGCAGTCACTGGCCATGATGCATCAATCCTTCCCAATTTCATTTCTCCAATCCAGCAGCTGTTTGAGCCTGCACTTTTTGGCTCCTCTGGTTGCAATAAATACTACTGCGTTGTCTTACTTTACAACGAGCTGCAGGAAATCTTGGTGGTGTTCTTTTTCCATTAGGGGTTTCAAACTAAGAGTCAGTAGTCAGTTTACACTGGTTTCAAATGATTTTATTTCAGAGCCAAATTTAGCATGGAAGAATGGTTCTTCATTCATTTGCATCTCCCTTGCGGAACTTTGCCTCCCAAACAGCACTCCTGTAGGCCTCTCGGTTGTGAGCAAGATGGCCTGCTGCTGCTGCGTCCATTTGCAGATCATCAACGATTTCTTGCAGCTATCTTCGTTTTGGTCTTCCTCTTTTTCTTTTTCCCATTATGTATCCTTCCAATATGGTCTTCTCTAAATTATCATGACGTTTAATGTGTCCAAACTATTGAAGTTTTCTCTCTTTAATCCTCATTACTAGCCAGCCTTCTTCAATATTAAGCTCTTGTAGTATGTATATATTGGTTCTTTTTTGTGTCCATGTTATTTGGAGAACTCTTCTGTAGCATTTACATTCAAAGGCATTTATGTATTTCTCAGCTGTTTTGTTAAGTGCCCAGGTCTCACAGACATATGTTGCGATGGGAAAGATGTATGACCTTAAAAATCGTATTTTTGTAGTTCTGTCTGCTCCTCTCCACAGATTTACTTTCTGAAGAGCAATAGATGTCCTCCTTTTAATTTCCCTCATTGTATCTCCATTATTAGTTAGCAGTGATCCAAGATATTCAAAACTCTCCACTTATTCCAATTTTTCCTCATTGATATATATTTCAGTTGCCTTGTTTGTTTTGTCACTTGTCATCAATTTAGTTTTCTTTGCATTAAGATAGAGGTTCTGCTCTTCGCTGTTCTTACGGACTGACATAATTAGTTTTTCCATTACTTTTTGTGTTGTGGATAGTAACACTGTGTCATCAGCATATCTAATCTCTGGTATTTCATAACCTCCAATTGTTATGGCATCGTAATATTCTTTGTCTACATCTTCTCTAACATTCCTCATTATATTTTCAGTATACAAGTTAAATAAGTAGGGTGACAATATGCACCCCTGATGGACCCCTTGTTTTATGTCAAACCAAGTTATTGTTTCACCATTTATTCTTACTGCTGCTTGTTGGTCTAGATACAGTAGTGATGTTAATTGTATCAAATGTGTTGGAAATCCCATTTTTTCCATTATTTCCCATAGTTTCTGGTGTTGTACACAATCAAATGCCTATGAGTAGTCTATAAAGGATAAATATAGATTCACATTAAACTCTGCATTTCTCTATTATTAATCTTAGATTGAATATATGATCTCTTGATCCTCTTCCTTGCCTGAAATCAGCTTGGACCACATTGACTTCTTCTTCTATTTTCTTACGAAATCTACCCATTATGATTTTTAACAGAATTTTACTGGCATGACTAATCAGGGCAACAGTTCTGTAGTTTGTGCATAATTTCAGGTTACCTTTTTTTGGCAGTGGTATGAATAAAGTTCTTTTCCATTCTTTTGGCCAAATACCTGAATGCCATATCTTTTTGCACAGTGCATGATAGATTGTTGCACACTCCTTCCCTCCTGCTTTAATAAATTCAGCTGTTATCTCATCACATCCTGGTGATTTACCATTTTTCAGATTCTTTATTGCCCATAAAACTTCTTCTATTGTCAGTTCAGGTTCTTTCTCCTCCAGTAGTAATTCACACTGTTGATTTCTGTTTCCACAATCGGTTGTTTCATACATTCCTTTGCAATATTCCTTCCATCTTTCTAGAATTTCCTGTCTCTGTCAAGGTATTCCCTATCTCATCACAAATTACATTTAGCTTAGGTGTGACATTTCTCGTCAATGTCTTCATTTCTTTAAACATTTCACTATCTCTTCCACACTTCTGATGTTCTTCTATTCTTTCACAACAATCTTGTATGTATTGCTTTTTGTCTTTTCTTATGTTTTTTCGTACTTCTTTTGTTAAAGTTTTATATTTCTCATTGTTGTTATTTGTCACTTTCCACTGCGTCTTCATTTCTCTACGTTGTTTTATCAGTTCTAGTGTACCTGCTGTAATCCATCCATTCTTTTGTGTTTTATTTACTAGAACCATGTCTTTAGCTGCTATTATTAAGATATCTTTGGCCTGCATAGCCAATTCATCTGGTGTCATCTCCTCCTGTACAGCCATCAGGATTTCGAAACGGTTCTTCACTTCTATACCGTATTGTTCTGGTATATTTGTAAGATCAAAGCGGAGTGGTCTTGATCCCGTAACTGTCTTTTTTATCTTTATCTTCATGTCTGCTATTAATAACTCATGGTCCGTGTCACAGTCAGCACCTGGTAAAGTTTTTGCTGATGTTATACTTGATCTCCACTTTCTTTGCACTAAAATGTAATCTATTTGACTCCTGGTTTTCCCATCAGGTGATGTCCATGTATAAAGTCTTCTTGGATGTTGTTTAAATGGTTTTAAGAATGGTTCTAAGGACTGTTATTGCCAGAGGTGGGGTGGAGAATTCGCTTTCCGCTCCAACGGCATGCATCTCAGCCTCTGGCAGTCAAGTCCAGCTCCTGGCCTTCTCGTGGCAGAACTGTTTAAACTGACAGGAGAAGGGGCGAAGGCGAATATCTGGCGCCTGAAAACCAGAAACTTAGGATAGATGAGAGGCACATTTGGTAGCTCATCTACCGCTGCTGGCGAGATTCTTCAGCTGCCGTGCATGGAGCAGTGCTCCTCCCGGCCAATGAAGAAAGGTGCAAATGGGGTTGCCGTGCGGCACCACTACGGAAAAGGTGGTAGAAAGGATAAAACGAAGCAAACAGTCAAATCACGGCACCTCTGGTCTTGAGGTCAGCCACGTCCTAAGTGCACTCATATTGGGTGAAATGCCTGAACCGGCTTAACCCAGAGGTTAAGACACTGCTGGCGAGACTCTTTGGATGCCGCACGTGGAGTGAAGCTCCTCCTGGTCAAGGAAGAAACTGCAGAAAAGAAGTAAGGGTTACTGAGTGGCGCCAATGTGAAAAGGTGAAGGAAAGGATAAAGTGAAGTTTAATTGGTATGTCTAGTAGTATTGCTGCGAGAGCTACACATACCATGGCGCCTCTGCTCTAGAGGCCGGCCACGTCTGAAATACACCTACACTGGTGAAATATGCCTAAACCAGCATACACCAGGGGTGAAACTTGATGGCTAGGCATATCACACCACCTCTGCCCGATATACACCCATACTGGTGAAATATGCCTAAATCGGCTCACACCAGGGGTGAAACTTGAAGGCTACGCATGTCACAGTTACTCTGCTCTAGAGGTTGGTCACGTCCCAAACAATAATATTCCTTAACCGGCTCAACCCAGGGGTGGAAGTCTAGTGGCAAGGATTCGTCCTCCTGGACAAAAGCTCCATCCTGGTCACAACTAAGAAGGGTAGCGGCCACGACCACAAAATGCTGAATTTGGAGACACTGGACCAGGGCAACCACCTCTCACCTGGTGGGGATGTTTGTGTATCCTAATCATGCTGAGGTTTTCCGGTGAGAAAGTCCAACACTGGACTGGATGGGCAACCACCTCTCACCCGGCGGTGATACACGGGTATCTCAAAACACATCGAGGTTTTCCTCTGAGAAAGTCCAACTCTAGACTAAACTGGTGCAATGAAAACCATGGTGTCATGCAGTCCCGCTTCTGAGACCCACCAAGAATACAGGCTCAGGCCCTGCGATACTCTGAACTCTATGGTCCTCTTGGGGATCTCGTGTGGTCCTTTCGGGGACCAAACAGGAGACCATGGGACTTAACGAGGACCACAGGCATAAATTCAGTAGGATCACAGGGTGGTCTTGGTGGTAGAGGCGAACGAAGAAGAAGAAGAAGGAGCATGGAAGAATCAGGAAATGAAACCCTATAAAACATCTGGTGCAAGGATAATGCTGTTTCACAGGATTTCATTTTATGATTTCACTTTTCAGCTCAGAATCAAGCAGGCAAACAGGTTCTTTTTCAAAAATAATTATTGATTTATTAGACACAACAGTAGTTAATTAAATTAAGCATATTTTAAACTTTTTACAGAACTGAGTCACATATCATACATATATTTTACACTTCATGGAATTTTTTTTTAACTGAACTAATGAATAATGACAGGTATTTGAGTAGATATGTGGAAAGTGAAAATTAACAAGAATTAGACTATTGAAAATGAGGAAGCAGACAATTTAAAAATATTTAAAATTTATGCCTGAAAAGCTTTTGTGTCTAAAATTATATCAAGACTCATAAAACAAGCATGAGAGAAGTGATCAAAATATCAGCCTTATAGCAATCCTAGTAATCAGGTACACTCACAAAAGAAACATTTATAATCATGGCTGCTTATTGTTGCAGAGTTACAGTGTCTTTGTTCTGTACGATTTGGAGGGGGGGGTGTAGCGTTCAAAGATAAATTTATGCTTAAACCACAGGCTTTCAGGGCTTTTAACAAATAATGAGGACCCATTGTTGCCATCTGGTTTTCCTGCATCAAAATTTGTTTGCAGTATTTTTTTTTCAAATTGTAGTCATTTTTTTAATAGACAATGTGAAATATGCAAAATTAAATGTTTGAAGCAAAACAGATTATAAAAGTGTACAAAAGTTTATAAAACTTTTGCTTATCTGAACAGACAAATGACTGCACATTGTTGATCGGTTTAGGCTACCTGTTTCGTCAGAATGTATAGTTTGAAAGCAAAGGGTCATATTTTACAGCCAAATGTAAATTATTGTTCTAGAACTTGACTCTTAATTCATGCTAAGAAAAACACAGCAGAGGTAGTTTTCATATGCATTTTATCTAGCTAATAACTGAAATGAACTGTAATGTCACTGTTTACTTATATGCTATATTTGTAGTGGTATTTTAGTGGATAAACAAGTAGAATTTTAAATGATGCATAGTCTAGCATGGACTTCTTCTCATCAGTCATAAGCATTGCAGGCAGCTTCAGACTTCAGTTCAGAGCAAGGTGAGAGGCCTGGGTAGCTGTCATGTTTCCACAGTGTGTCTTTCATCCCATCTATCCACTTTTTCCTTGGTCGTCCTCCCGCCCTATATCCAGATGTTTTCTGGGTGTATGTGTGTGCCACTGGTTGTTCTGGATTCATGTGTATTAATGCCCAAATCACTTAATTCTCTGATTTTCAGTGTATTCCTTGATGAGTGTTTTTCCAACTATTTGCTGGATTATTTCATTTTGCACTTGATCCCTTCTTGTCTTGTTTATCATTTTTCTTAAGCATTTCATCTTGAATGCTGTTATCTTTCTGTCACTGGATTTGGTTAGTGTCCATGTTTAGCACTGATAACACAGAATCAGGGCAAATATTGTTTGAAAGAGTTGTTTTTTGGTGTTCATCGAGATATCTGGATGTTTTAGGATTGGTGCAGGTTGATAGGTAACATTATTTGCTTTATGAATTCTGCATTCAAGTTCTCTGTCTATTTTTCCATCCTGGGTAAAAACGCTTTCTAGATATTTGAATTTTGTAACTTGTTTGATTTGGTGTTATTTACATAAATGTTACATTCTCTTGGGGTTTTTCTTATCACCATTGTTTCTGTTTTCTCAGTATTCATTTTCATATTGTATTCTTTGCAGCTACTGACATGATTTTGTAGTTCTTCATCATTTTGGTATATTAAGCTTTGGTCGTCTGCGAACATCAGTTCATTTAATTTCTCCGATTCCATGTTTGCTTTTTTGGTGATTTGGTACGTATATATGATAAAAGTAGGGGAGAGAAGACATCCTTGTGAAACTCCCAATGTCACTTGAACCAGTTATTCAAACAAGTGGGTGTTCTGGCTACACATATATCATCGTGGAAGAAGGTTCTGATGTTGTCGAATAACTGTCCTCTTATTCCATATGAGTCTAATATTTCCCATAACATGTTCCTGTTGATTCTGTCAAATGCTTTTTCTTGATCTATGAAGGCCACCATGATTTCTTTATCATGTTCAATAGCTTTCTCACTAAGCCGTCTCATTGGAAAAATTGTGTCCATGCACCCTCTTCCTTTCCTAAATCCAAACTGCCCTTCTCCAAGTGATGGTTCTGCTATGTACCTTGTACATTATTCTATTACCTTTGCATATGTTTTTTCCCACTTGAGTTAGAAGAGAGAAACCCCTATAAGATCTAGTTTGAACAAATTGTACTAAATGTGCCCTTGGAAAATGAAGTGAAAATGAAATGACTGAATAACTCAAAGATTGTGAGGTTTAACAAATTTTTTCTTAGAACTCTTTCTTAAAAAAATCAAATGGATTCATTTCCTTCATCGCAGCAAAACAAGATCATATTATACCAAATTGTTTTTCTTACAAGCATACATTTCTGTTTGAAAAACTACTCCTTGTTAAAAGGGAAAAAAAAAAACATGAACATAGAGCATATTTTTTTTCTTAATGTTGGGCTGCTGCTGGTATTTCTGCAGATGTATCTTCTTCCTCCTCATCCTCTTCGTGAGTCCCAGGTATGTCTTCTTTTCGTCCAGGCAACTGACTGGCCAGAGAGGCTTTGATCACAGCTCGCAGTGCTTGGTCCTTTTTGATTGGGAATGTAAGAATAAATGAAGTGCAAATGTTGCAGGAAGGGTTGCTTAATTGTGAAAGAAAATTTCCAACTTTACAGGCTATGTCTAAGAAACTGGCACAAAAGTATTGAGTGACACTGTAATATTACATAGTAATTTTCTACTACCCCCAGTATGAATCCTAAAGTTGTTAGAATACTTCAGATGGAGCTTGAGAACAATTTTTATGTAACTGTATTTGATGTACTGTAATTTTTTTTTGGGGGGGGTGGGGGGTGGGGTGGTTACTTCCTGAAGTTCTGTTTGTATATTTTGAAAACCAAATTTGATTCATGTCTTTATTTTTCTTTCTTCTACCCACACCCATCCCCACTCCCTTTCCTAGCATTTTTTTCAATGTGAAAATAATTTATTTGGTTAGGACAGTCAATAGTGAACTGTATATTCAATTGAAGGGGATGAAGTGAAGATTTGCAAATGTCACTGCCCAGTCAACATAACTGTAAAAAATGTGTCTCTGAAGTGTCAGTGTTTGGTAAAACTGACTCAAAAAAAAAACCCAGAAAATATCTGCTTGTGTGGTCAGATGCACTGGACTAAACTGTATACACGCTTTCATTATGTGGAGGGGAAATGGATACTATGCAAAAACTCAGTCCAATTAAAATGGCATCAAGCCATAGGGAGTGAAGAGTAGATGAACAAACAAACAAAAAATTCTTGAACTGGTTTTGTGCTGTCCAAGTTATGGAACTGGTTACCCTCTCTGCTTTAATCAGAGTTGGAGACTGCTTTTTAGCCTGGGAATTGAACAAAATTGTTTTGAGATTTCAGATGAATTGCTTTTACAGTTTTCCACAAGGAAAAATGCAAAACAAACTCTCTTTGTGCTGACCTACATGCCAAGAAAATCATTAAATCTCTCCACCACAATCATAAATGGAAACATAAAGATTAGAATGCAAGGATGATACACAATCGGTGATGAATAAATTTTAAAATATTTCACACAAAGCAAACAGAAAAGTAGGCAACTCACAAGAAGCAAGACTGATTTAACTTTTTCCGTGCCAGAGAAGAAACACGGACGTGTTGTGGAGTGTCAGAGTAAAAATGCAGGTCTTGATATGTTAGGGGGTATAGTTATAAAATGGAATGGAAAACAGTATTCCATGTACTTCCGTATACTTATTATGTTTCAAAGTATAACTAAATGAATGAAAATTTCATAAATGCAGTTTTTTAGGAAAAAAGAAGTAATGTGATGTTTTTAGACACTGATTGTGCCCAGCTCACCATCGGCTAGGTCTAGATATGCACTACTTACCATCTGAGATGTCTAGATCTACTTGTCGATCTCATATTCTGATTCTGTGTTGCATTCTCGCTAAATTAATGTCTGAAATAACCTTCTAACTACTTAATATGTCTAGATCTACTTTGGATACATTCATGAGCAGGGGGGTGGTCACAGGCCATGTCCATACTCCTATCTACATCATCAGAAATTGAAAAATTTAGGATTTTCTCTTCCTTTTTCTCGCTCGGCATCGCTCCTAACTAGGCATTCTTTCGCCATTTTGAAAAGTGTCACCGGAATCGCGGATGAAATATGTACAGTCTAAATGTTACACCTGTTGTTTTATTGAAACAAAAAATGATCACTAAAGTGACCATTGGCACGCATCAGGAAACCGGAAGCGTCATAAAAGTGACCAAAGGCATGGAAAGAGTTAAATTCCTTTTTTGTTTGTTTTCAAAGGAGTCAACATTGTCTAGTCATAATAAGCCAATGCAAACTGCCTAGTCATAATAAGCCAATGCAAATTATCTAGTCATAATAATCCAATGCAAATTGTCTAGCCATAATAAGCCAATGCAAATTGTCTAGTCATATTTCTGGGGTGGGTGAACAGATTAATTGTCTAGTCATAATAAGCCAATGCACTACTAAGCTGCCAGCAACTCTAAAGAAATGGGTTTGTAAAGAAATGGGATAGTAACCGGTGCAAATTGTTTGTACTCCTTGCGACATAAAAGCGATCGTACTTCTGTACTGTTCCAAGACTAAGATAAGTCATTAACAATTTTTCATTAATTTAAATTTTTTATCATTTCGTTAATTCATATGAATCTATACTTTGTCTCCTATCTCTGATTCTTTGTCCTATTTGTTTTTGTTTGATAAAGGCTAGCACCGAAATGTCACAAATGTGTAATCATTAAATAATAAAGCTGTTCCTACTTTTTTCCTAGTTTATACATTTTGTATTTAGTCTTTATGTTAGTTTTTTTTTTCTTATACTTTGTAGATGTTTTAAAAAATTTGTCCCAACTCTGTGTGCTTTATTTCTTTATATTCTGCATTTAAAAGCACCACTGAACTGAAAGGAAAAATGAGGAAAATACTTACAAACTGGATTATAAGCAGCTGTACAAAGTAAATCAATACGATGGTACCTCGGGTGACGAACGCTTCTAGTCATGAACAAATCGGCCCATGAACACAATTTCCAAACAAATTTTGACTCAACCCGCGAACAATGCTTTGGTGCGTGAATGCACAAACATGGCTCCGGCGCCATGTTTTCGGCTTGCGAACAGCATCAGTTGTACTCAGGTTTGTGCGCTGTGAACATTGTTTGTTGTTGCATTGTTCCTGATACAATTTTTTATTTGCTTTTTGCTTTTAAATTAACCCTCATTATGGTTCCCAAGAAAGTGAAAAGTGTTAGTGACAGTGGTGTCAAGAAGCCTATGCGTATTACAGTAGAAACGAAGAAGGAAATAATAACTAAACATGAGAATGGTGTTCATGTTTCTGATCTCGCCAAGCAGTACAACATGGCTAAATCTATGATCTGTACAATCTTAAAGAACAAAGATGCGCCCTAACAAAACTGTGACCAGCAGAGCAGTGGACATTTTAAATGACAATGTGATGTCCCATTTTTGGAAAATTATCCAACAAAGAAAAAGACAAACGTCTCCGGATTGTTATCTTTTGAAAACACCAGCTACTAAGCCAGCAATTGGACCACTTCCCAGGATACAAACAAGTGAAAAAACACCAGAAATACCTACACAGTTGCCCGACATTATTATGGAATGGGACTCTCCTTCGAAGGATTAGTCTTCCTCCTCCTCTACCATCTACCTGTGCCAGCAACTATCAACCACAAAGGTAAAATTATACTGTATATATTATATATTTTTGCCACACATAAATCCATAAAAAAAGTCAAAACAATATGTTTCTGGGGCGGGTGAACGGATTAATTGGATCTGCATTAATTTCAATGGGAAAAATTGTTTCAGTTCGCAAATGGAGTCAAAGAATGAATTAAGTTCGTGACCCAAGGTACCACTGTAGTTTGTGTTTTAAATGACAACATGAACTGCAGACTAAGATATCTAAGGAAGGAAAAAAAAGAGTTTATAAAAGCACCTGCACCTCAGGTTGCGGCTGTGGCATGTTTCGCAGTTCATATACAGTCACCTGTCCTTCACTGTCACCAACTAACAGACACTGCAATTAACAGAAAAAGCAAACGAAGAAAAATGAATTCAAATACAAAAACTACTAACATATTGAATAATAACTGTCTTTGTTTATTTTTTTTTCTCATAAATTAATGTTTGTTTACTGTCAGATGTGAGGCCTAGTAAGCTTTCATTCCCTCTTATACTCATTCATTCATTCATTTACATGTCCCATGTGGAACTTTGCCTCCTTAACAGCACTCCTGTAGGCCTCTCGGATGTGAGCACGATGGTCTGATGCTGATGCATCTATTTGCAGATCTTCAGCGATGTCTTGCAGCCATCTTCGACTTGGTCTTCCTCTGTTTCCTTTTCCCATTATGTACCCTTCCAAGATGGTTTTCTCTAGATTATCATGACATTTAATATGTCCAAAATATTTAAGTTTTCTCTCTTTAATCCTCTTTACTAGCCAGTCTTACTAAATATTAAGTTCTTGTAGTATGGATGTATTTCCTCTTACACTACAGTCAGGATATTTGATCCTCAGTTCTGCACAAATGCAAAAGTCCAACATTATGGACATGTGTGCAGGTAGCAGTCTTGGCATGGCTTTAAAAGAGACTATCTGACCTGCAAACATGTACAAGTAGATGCAAAGGCATGGGGGTCAAAGCTGGGTCGAACTCTGCTATATTTTGTGTGCAACAAGTATCCTAAGAAACAGGGATGTGTACTATCACCAACATTATTTATCTTGACAGTAGACTGGTTAATAAAGGAGGCAACATCAGACAAACGCAGAGGATTACAATGGACCCTTGACACAGTGCTGGAGGACCTTGACTTTGCGGATGACATTTGTCTATTATCAAGCAGTCACAAAGATATGCAAGATAAAATAAACAAGCTAACTCAGAATGCAAACAACATAGGACTAAAGATCAACGTAGGAAAGACAAAGTTAATGAAGCAAAATGTGAACAACAGAAATGTACTCAGAGTAGATAACAAGTTAGTGGAGGAGGTCAACGAATTTGTATACCTTGGCAGCAGAGTAGTAGAAAATGGAGACAGCACAGAGGACATCAACAGCAGACTTACTAGAGCAAACCAGGCTTTTGCAATGCTGTAGACTATATGGAAATAAAAAAAACTAAGCATAAATATGAAAATCAGGATATTTAAGAGTAATGTTCTAAGTGTACTACTCTATGGAAGTGAATGCTGGAAAATCACCAAAACCTTAGAAAACAAGTTGAATTCTTTCCAGACTAAATGTTTACGAAGAATTAGAAAAATATTTTGGCCAAACACCATAAGAAATAACATCTTATTGGCAGAAATGCAGATGAAACCACTGACAACAATTATTGAGGAAAGACGCTGGCGATGGTTGGGACATGTGCTCCGAATGACTGACAACTCACTACCAAAAATAGCACTAAGATGGACATCACAGGGGAACAGAAGTAAGGGTAGACCAAAAGAGACATAGAGAAGAACAACAGAAAGGATGTTGAGCAATAGAGGGCTCACCTGGGCAAGAGCAGAAAAAAAGGCGAAGGACAGGCATTTGTGGAAAACCCTTGCGGAAGCCCCATGTGCCCTGGTCACTTAAGGTTCAGAGAGAGAGAGAGAAGTATCCTAAGCAATGCCACTACATAACCTCTGAGATTCTCTGCTATGACTAATTTCCTTTTCTTTATCAAATTCTTTTTCTAGATCTTGTTGTCATCTTTATACTCTTAATCTGCTTCTCAGTGATCAATACTCATCCCACCTTTGTAAACTTACATACTTCATCATACTGTAATCCATTTTTTCTTTGTATTCACTCTTTTCATGTGGTACTCCTCCTCCAGTGCCCAGGATACTACTACCCTTCTGTAAGGCATTAGGCATTTTCAGAACCACACTTGTGATCTTTGTTCATAGTCCACAGTTTCTGAAGATCATAATGCCTCTATGTAATACTTAAGCACTTCACTTCCATTATATTTTCTGCACTGAATGTTAATACTGCTTTCACAGTCCTACACTTCATTGTCATACACTGCACCATCCATCTGATATTAAAATGAACTAAGTTGTTAATATGTTTGCTTCTGCATGTTAGATCTAGTTTCTGAAAATGATTTACAGTGTCTGCAGAACTTGCTGCTCTTTTTCTCAAGTATTTGTTAATGTATACATGTTAAAATAGTTCACCAGACCAAATTCTAGACTTCACCAATAATTTATTTTGAGATATTCAGTAACATATATTCCTTGTCTCATTCCAGATATTAATTTGTTTAACATTTTCTCTGAAAACTTCACCTTCCTATTTCTGACATCTAAAGTCTACATTTTTTTTCATGGAATTTTGCTTCTAATTTTTATTTTCTTTGCTTTTAAGGGCTGAAAGCAAAGCTTGCACATACTTTTGAGTTCCTACTAAATGAAACACTCGTCTGTTTGGTTCCTGACATTGGAGAGAGAGAGTGCACTGCATCCAAGCTGAGAAAATATGATGGTAAAAAAAGATTATTTTTCAATTTTTGTTACATGGGCAAATGTATCACTGAACACCATTTAAATGTTTTTATGAACCTTTTAAGCAGCAAGATTATTTTAAGTTGTAAATAATAACAGTTTTTACTGTTAAATTGAATGTTTTCATACATTTTTAATGCTTTATATTCATGTTTTTTTGGGTCTAGATCAGGGTTTCTGAACCAGGGTTGTGCAATGGATCTCCTGAGATCTTGACTAAAAAAATGCCTCCTAGACATTTCTCATGGAACCCCGGAGCTTAAATACATGCTTTTGTATTTGTCCAAGACAGGGTGGGTTAAAAAGTCACTTTTTTTTTGTTCCATACAGAAAAAAATACAAAAAAACAACCTATTCTTACACATGCCATGTTCTGCAAGCTACACCTGACTAATATTTTGTATACTACACATTTATTATTATTCTTTTTAGAATAAACTAAAAGGGAAAAAGAATTTTTCTTTTTTTTTTTTAAATCTGCTTACACTATATGCAGTACATATTTTCATGCAGGGGTTCAACAGGGGTAATAAAATATTATGAGAGTTCTATGGGGGCAAAAGTGCTGGTCTAGGTCATTACTTTTCTGAAGCAGTTAATGTTTACAACTAAGAGGTGTGCATGTAAGTTATTACAGAAGAATGTTAATGTTTTGTTTTGTCTTCCAAACCGACTCCGAAGTCATATGTATACAAAGTTTAAGGTTGGTACTACTAATCTATGTACATGTGCCCAGGTGCCCCAAACCGTGGAACATATCCTCCAGAACTGCATCAACTACGAGACACTGAGAAATAATTACTGGCCCAGTGAAACCACTAAAGAAGATAAGCTCTATGGTTCCATACATGAGTTACAAAAAACAGTGAAATTTATCCAAGAGACAGGACTGCAGATATAGACAGACAGTGCGAACGAAGAAGAAGAAGAAGAAGTCTTCCAAACTTAACACAACCTCAACATTGTCCACAAAATTCTTGCAGCTTCAAATGAGAAATTAGCTACTGAAGATATTGTCTGTTGAAAGTTTGCATGCAAGATAAATAAATTCATCAGATAAAAAAAAAGACTTACGTGCTTACTGCTAAGTCCCATACTTCTACGGCCCCTTCATTCACGCATGCAAATACGGTGGAAGAATAAGGTGACCAGCAAATATCATTTACAGCTTTCTGAAATGTTTAGACACCAAATATTATTTGCAGCTTTCTGAAATGTTTAGACACCAAATATCATTTACAGCTTTCTAAAATGTTTAGGCACCAAATATCATTTACAGCTTTCTGAAATGTTTAGGCACCAAATATCATTTACAGCTTTCTGAAATGTTTAGGCACCAAAAATCACTTACAGCTTTCTGAAATGTTTAGACACCAAATATCATTTTACAGCTTTCTGAAATGTTTAGACACCAAGTATCATCTACAGCTTTCTGAAATGTTTAGACACCAAATATCATTTACAGCTTTTTGAAATGTTTAGACACCAAATACTGCTTGCAGCTTTCTGAAATGTTTAGGCATCAAATATCATTTAAAGTTTTCTGAAATGTTTAACACCAAAAATTATTACAGCTTTCTGTAAAGTGAAACAAAACAGTGTGCATGATTAACCTCAGAAAAAAACAGACAATGCACTTCAGATGTAAGAAAGAGAGTTTAACTTAAAAAATTAATAGACAAAGCACTACCAATTTATAGTATTGCTTTATGTTTACAAAAGAAAATAAGTAAAATGCATGCAACAAATAAACACTGAATTAATAAAATCTAAACTGAAAAAAAATGAGGAAATTGAAATCTCGTTAACATTTACAAGGCTGGTTTAAAAACTGGATATACTGATTTTGTGTTGGAGAAATATACTCACGGAACAAAGTAAGTGTGCAATGCTTTTAAAAGCACCATGAACGTGCTCAAGTGATGATTGAAATAAAATTTGGCACACATTATGTTTGATTACCCAATAACAGATAAAATGATAACTTTCATGTCAGTCACATGTCATAAAGAAGTGAAAAAAAACTCACCTAATGTGGCTCACCACCCCAAGAAAAGAAAATCAGGGTTTCAATATCGTGTGTCCTCCTCTGGCAGTTATCACTGCTTGACACCGCCTTCTCATCAAACCAATGACACGTTGTATCAGTTGTTGAGGCATTTTATTCTATTCTTGTAATGCTTGGGCTAATTCTTGATGGTGTCCAGAACGATTGTGTTGTCTTCGCAACCTGTGGTCCAGTTCATCCCAAATGTTTTTGATAGGTGACAGGTCCAGTGAAACTGCTGGCCATGGCAAGACAGTAATCTGATGCTGTTGAAAGTGGTCCCTGACCACACGTGCAACATGTGGACGAGCGTTATCATGTTGCAGTATCATGCCTTGTCCATTAGCATCCAGAAAAGGCATTATGTGTCATGTAATGATTTCATCCCTATATTGTAAAGCTGTAAGACTGCCACTGAGGAAGACTAGGTTTATTCAGCCAGCATAGGAAATCCCTCCCCAAACCATTTCACTGCCTCCTCTCCTCCTATCCACCTCAAGCACACAGTTATTTGCAAAGCATTCTCCTCTTCGCCTGTACACTAAAGCAACCCCACCTTTGGCCTTGCAGACAGAATCTGGACTCATCAGTGAATAGGATCCGTCTCTATTGATGATAGGGCCATGCCACGTGGTGCCTGGTCCAGGTCAAGCAGGTTTGTCTGTGGTGAACTGTCAGTATTGGTACAACTGCAGGCCTATGAGGTAAGAGATTTACCTCTCTGAGTCTGTTCCACATTGTCCTGCCTGACACACATCTTAAACATGGAGTGTTGCTGGCAGTCCATATTGCCTGGAGAAACTTGTTACGAAGGTGCATGAGATGGATGTATCGGTCTTGTGCAAGAGTGGTAACTCATGGTCTACCGCTTCTGTGGACCCATTTTGGTTAAAACGACTTTGAAGGCATGATATTGTGTTTCTGTGACCATTAAAATGTTGAGATGCTGGTCTACTGTTGATCCAGCAATTAACATCCCAACAGCTATTTCTCGATGATGTTCATTCAATCTTGGCATGATGAAAAAAGATGTTTATGTTGGAATTCCACTACTCCTTTCTTCAACAATTACGTGAAGAGATCTCTGAGAACAGAATTACACACTTACCATCATTTTATCCATGGTCAGTAACCAATCATAGATCACTGCACATGATTTCACTGGAGCTGTTGTTATCTCCCCATGAATAGTGCGATCAACTTTGTGCAGCACGGGGAAGTGGACAACACTCGGACAAAACATTGTGCCAAATCTAATTTAATTTCACTCATGACAATGTGATCGGTGCACTTGACACCACTGCACACTTACTTTTTTCCGTGAGTATATTAACTTTTACTGAACATTCTATTTATCAAAATTTTCTATGTAAGATCAATAAATGCACTATGAGAAAAAAAAACGTATATTTCTTTTGGTGAATTGCTTTCATAATAATGTTAGATGTGGCTTACAAATCGGAATTAATCCTCAAAACAAAATTTTGTATGACTTGGAAAGGATCAGTAAACAGTTATATAAGTCCACTAATCCTGTGCAATGCTGCAAACATGGCACTGATAAACTTCTGTTTCTCATTTTGGAATGAAATCTTTGTTATATATATATTACTAATAATATACACCATAGATATGATGAAAAAAATCTTTAAATTTATAAAATTGGCAATGAATTCACAGAAACTAACTTCAGGACCTCAAAGAATTAACCTCAGAATCATGACTGATTTTTCAGGACCTCAAAGTTTGAATATAGTACATACGGTGCTTGAATGGAAAGACAGAATTGGCCTCGTCTTATCCTGATGCCACAGTTTGACTGTCCAGTCAGCACTACAACTTAAAAATATGTCAGGATCAAAAGGAGACCACTGGACGGTATACACAGGACCCTGTGTAAGGAAATGTTTATGAATTTGAAGAGATATATATTTAAATGTATGTAAATGATATATTTATTTAACAAATAAGTTAATATTTGACTGAAATCAGATTTATAACTGCTGCATTTAAAAAAAAATTTTTTTAACTCGTAACTGAATTAAGCAACACAGCCTCATTGTTTTCTTCAAATTTTTAAGTTTTCTATTTATCATAATTATCATGTGCAGGAAGATTAGAACTCGATGAAAAATGTGGGGCAAACCAAATGAACAAAAGACTGTCTCTCTGTTACTGTTTACTGATGTGAGCACCTGCACTTTTAACAATTCCAAATTGCAGTATTCATTCTTATTAAGGACCAAACTTTATTTCACCATCCCTTTGATTCTCTGACCCCAATCACTATTCACCATCATCATGTGCCACCTTCGGTACAGAGGCTGGCAGTAATGAATCTTGTTTCCTCATCCCCTTGGCTTGATGGTGCACTCAGCCTGCCACTCATGTATGTTATCTTCCCATCTACATCTCTGTCTACCTATTGCTCTTTTCCTTCCACCTTTCCTTCTAGTATTGTCTTCAGTATATTACAAGTAGTATGTCTTTTTATTTGTGATCAAAGTATTTTGTTTTCTTGATACTTATTTCCTTGTGAAGTTTATGTTGCATATGTAGTTGCTCTAATACTTGCACATTTTCTCTTTTCATTCTCTATGTTATATGGCCTAACTTTCAGTAGATCCACATTTCAGCTGCATTTATCATTCTCTCCAACTTTTTACTTTATTTTCAGGTTTCTGCTGCGTAAAGTAGTACAGAATAAATATAGCATTTTATCTGTCTCATTTTTGTTTTTATGGATAGATTCCTGAATGACAGCACTGTCTTCATGGTGTTGAATGTGTGTCTCACCATTCCTGTTCTTTCCATCTCACATCTCCCACTTTCAGTTATACCCTAAGTATTTATAGCTTGTCACTTGTTCCAGTTTCTCATTGTTTTTGGTGGCTCCTATCTATGGTCTTTGGTCTTTCTTGCTGAACACCATTACTTTAGTTTATTTGATTTTGATATCTAATCCCCATTCTTGATTTTACGTTGCTTACAGTACTTTTGGTAGGTTTTGTGTAAGTTTTGCTAGAAGGACTGTTGCGTCTGCATATCTTAACTCTTTCGGCGCCTTTGGTCACTGCATCGACATTTCTGGATTCCTGATGCTTACCAATTGTCGCTACAGCGACATTGGTTTGTTTCAGTAAAACAATCGGTGTAACATTTATACTGTATATATTTCGTCCGCGATTCTGGTGACACTTTCAAAATGGCGAAAGAGTGCCTAGTTAAGAGCGATGCCGAGCGAGAAAAAGGAAGAGAAAGACAGAAATTTTTCAATTTTTGATGATGTAGATAGGGGTATTGACATGGCCTGTGACCACCCCGCTGATCTTGAATGTATCCCAAGTAGATCTAGACATATTAGACGACAGGAGAAGTAGTTAGGATGTTATTTCAGACATTAATTTAGCGAGAATGCAACACAGAATCACAATACGAGATCGACAAGTAGATCTAGACATCTCAGATGGTAAGTAGTGCATATCTAGACGTAGCTGATGGTGAGCTGGGCACAATAAATGTCTAAAAACATCACGTTACTTCTTTTCTTCCTAAAAATACTCTGCATTTATGAAAATTTCACATTTAGTTATACTTTGAAACATAATAAGTACATGGAAGTACATGAAAATACTGTTTTCCATTCATTTTATAACTACACCCCCTATACAGATCAAGACCCACGCTTTTATCCCGGCAACCAGCTGAATGTCCGCGTTTCTTCCTCTGGCACAGAAAGAGTTAAATTGTTGATATCTCTTCCCCCTATTTTCAGTCCTGGTAGTTCTTTTGAGTGAGATATTCTCTATGTGCAGGCTGAGTAAACATGAAGACAGAACACATCCTTACCTGACTCCCCTCTTTATGGGTATGTTTGTTGATGTTAGTGTGCCATATTTTACAGACATTTCCTGCTCCCAGTAGAGATTTGTTCTAACTTGAATATCTTTCCAACTGAGACTGATTTCCTCCAGACATTTTATTAGTTGTCATGCTTCACTATTCTGAATATTTTACTATTATTTATAAAACAGGTTCTGCTTCTGGACTTTCATGCACTTCTTGATTAACTTTCTTAGCCCAAAAAAATGGCCTTTCTTGTTTCAACTATTCTGCCTGAAACCAAACTGTTCTTCAATGACTTCTCTATCAATTTTATTTTTTTTGTTCTCTCAAGGATGATTTTAAGGAGAATTTTAGTCACATGACTCATCAGACTTATATTTCTAAAATCTGAGCAGTCTATGGCTTTCACTTTCTTCATTAGTGCCACCAATTCTGTGTATTTCATTTCTTTAGGTATTTATAGGTAATCACTATTAACAGGCATAAAATCTTTTGATGAGGTTGAAAGACCCGCCGAAGACAGGAAAAATTGGCGAACTACTTTGCGAGCCCTATGTGATGTTTAACAGCACGGGAAGGATATAAGATATAAGACTATTAACTTTCAGTATGTCTATATCTGAACAACAAGAAAAGGAATGTTATGACAAAATATTTTGAAATATCAAAAGTATAATAACATTACCACATGTCCATGATAACTTTCTAGGTATTGCTCATTATGGGAACAAGAACATTTGTGGATATAACCCTCCTCTGTGCCTGCCAAGTATCTGAATTGAGAAACAAATTTTCAAAGATTAATACGCATGCATTTTAACAGACCTATCTTCACATGAAAGAGGGACAGGCCACTGGGAACATGAAGACGCACAATACAGGAAGAACTAAAGAAAGCAGGAAAGACACTGTTTGAGGTATCCCAACTTGCTCAGGACTGGCTGGAGAAACTTTGTTGATGCCTTATGCTCCATTGGGAGTACAGAGAAATGATTATGATCTTCAGATGATCCTGCAAAAGCCCGGATTCTAAAAGATGCTCTTGAAATCTTAATGGTCTACACATAGTACAGTGAGGGTAAATGATTATTTAAAGAATATGGCAAATTGAAGGTATCCTAATCATGAAAACTGCTATCAGTCAACATGATGAAGGTAATTTCTTTATGAATATCTACAGGTAATATTTTATATTAGTTAAAGAAACTAATTTTTTTTTAGAAAATAGGCAACACATTACTGGAGTATTCTGACTAAATTAATGCCTGATTCATCAAAAATAAATACTTTTTTAATATCTGAAAACAAAACATATACAGGAAAGTATAAATTGTGTAATATTATTAAATCTAATGTAATAAAAATTTAATAACTCTTTCTGTGCCATAAGCCACTATATTACCAACGTCGATTTTGACTTTCTTGTGTTAAGCCACTATATTGCCACATGCTTTGTTTCGTATAACTGTAATTCTCATTTTGGTTCGCACATTAACTGTGCATGTCAGATTTATACTTCTTCCTGTTTGAAGCAACATGGCAGAAAGACAGACATCTTAGAGTATTAATTGTGCTTAGATCTGTGAATTTTGTTAGAGAACATTCGAAAAATGGACACACCCTCCGACATGACAAATGTTACTGATTGTACCCCATATAGTTCTAGACTTCCTAGTGAAACTAAAACCACCTGTAATGAGTTATTTAAGACAGTATTAGTTGGGAAACCTCGCCTTGTCAATGATTCTAATTCAAGTGATCCTGATTCTGACACTAGTTCTGTTTCTGACGATGTTTCTGTTTCTGACGTGACAAGTTCTGATGCTTTGACCTCTAGTAGTGACATAGAAATTGACTGTCATCCCTCGACAAGTGGTGCTACTTCTGCTCCTCCATCTGCCAAAAGGGTGAAGAGGAATGTTTCTGTGGCTCAAACAGCAAATGCAGATCCAGTTTTGACATGGAGAGGAGCACAGTAGGTACTGCTACTAACAAAGATGATGCCAGTGGTATCTTGCTCAACCCTGGAACTGATAGGACACCTGTGGGCTTTTTCCTGGCACTTTTCACAGAAGATGTTTTGGACAGTCTTATTAGTAGCATAAATGAATATGCTGCTATGAAACTTGGCCAGTCTGCAAAACTAAAGAAGTGCAGTAGACTTCATCAGTGGGAACCTGTTGGTCGTCGTGAAATGTACAAATTTCTGGCGACACTATTAGCTATGAGCAATTCAACCTAATTCAAGACTAAATGTTTATGAAGAATTAGAAAAATATTTTGGCCAAACACCATAAGAAATAACATCTTGTTGGCAGAAATGCAGATGAAGCCACTGACAGCAATTATTGAGGAAAGACGCTGGCGATGGTTGGGACATGTGCTCCAAATGACTGACAACTCACTACCAAAAATAGCACTAAGATGGACATCACAGGGGAACAGAATTAAGGGTAGACCAAAAGAGACATGGAGAAGAACAACAGAAAGGATGTTGAGCAATAGAGGGCTCACCTGGGCAAGAGCAGAAAAAAAGGCGAAGGACAGGCATTTGTGGAAAACCCTTGCAGAAGCCCCATGTGCCCTGGGCACTTAAGGTTCAGAGAGAGAGAATTCAACCTAAACCAAAAATCAGTGATTATTGGAGTACCAAACCTTTCCTGCACACTGCACTTTTTGGGCAGATGTTTTCCAGGAATTAGTTTCAACTGATATACAACACCACGTTGCATGACAGTGAAGCTGATAGCCAAGGCAAGTCCAAAATTGAGCTGCTTTTCAATCAGTTGTCGGCACCATTTCAGGCAGCCTATTACCCCTACAATTATATGAGCATTGATGAAATGGTAATTGGCTACAAGGAAGCTAGAAACACAAACAGTATAATGTCAAGAAACCCTCTAAATATCACATCAAGACCCTTTGTGACTCCACAACAGGTTATGTTTGCAACCTGTTGGTGTATTTTGGCTCTAACACCTCTTACAGCTCTGCCAATGCTGATAGTAAAGTAAATGTTGTGAAAGTGTTTTATACACTGATGGAGCCAATCACATCTTCACACCACATCTATGCAGACAGGTTCTACACCAGTCTTTCACTTATTGAACATTTGCAGTCCAAAGGCCACAACTACACTGGCACATTGAATGTGAAACATGTAGGTTTTCCCAAGGAGCTAAAAATTCGGGTAATACCTGTAAAAGAACCATTCTACTATGTCAAAGATGGTCAGA
The DNA here is from genome assembly GCA_009760885.1 of Achatina immaculata. NCBI lineage: Eukaryota > Metazoa > Mollusca > Gastropoda > Stylommatophora > Achatinidae > Lissachatina > Lissachatina immaculata. The sequence goes on along the minus strand of CM019720.1, from coordinate 52,574,531 downwards.
AGAATATTCTCTGTGTCTCCTGGGAGGAAAAGCCAAAAAAGAAACCTGTCCATGTTGTGACAACATAAAGCCACCAGAACAACTCATGTTGTTGAGGACAATGAGGAGGTTGAAAAAACTAGCATCATTCATACATACAAACAGTGTATGAATGGGTGTGACAGGATTGACCAAATGTTCTCATATTATGGCTTGCATGGAAGAAAGACGGTGAAGTGGTGGAAAAAAATATTCACTCAGATTTTTGAAGTTATATGGGTGAATTCTCAGGTATTATGTTAGCTGAGGAGCCTGCCAGGGAACAGAGATCTCTGGTCTGGTTCAAGGAACAACTTACTGAAGGCCCGAGATCCCTGGCAGCAAGCAGCACCATTCCTGGTGTTTCTATGTTATCTCCCAAGCCAATGGGAAGGACAGCCAAAGCTCCAATAGATAACAGGTTCCAAGGTAATCACCTGGTGAACTGCGTGAAAACCAACAAGAACTGTGCCTACTGCAACAGACCTGATAAGAGGGTCAGGACAAAGTTCTGCAGCACCAAGTGCTTGGACAGACCTCGTCTGTGTCCAGCAGAATGTTTTGAGAAGTATCATCAGCCATCTTGAGCAAGATGCTACTGCTCCACAACTTCATTTGTCTGTGCTGTCAGCATTTTCTGTTTGGGCCACCTCTTTCATCTTTCTTTTCATACCATATTAACTTGGTTATCTTTATTTCTTATCCATTTCTTGGACTGGAGACAGTAGACAACAGCGTGTTCTAAAGTGTTCATGTGGTGTATATATTTGTAAAGTGTTCATGTGTTATTCTGTAAATAATATTTTTTGCTCTCTTTTCTTCTACTTTTCATGTCTTGTATATATATTCTGTACATAATGTTTTGTTGCCTGTTTTGTACATATCAAATGTATACTGCTTGTTTGTTTTTTATATTTTTTTTTGTCTGCTCGCTGCCAGCTGTATCATTCATAAAAAGTCCTGCACATATATCTGTCTCTGTTGGTAAGTAGACATCATTTTTATTTATTTTTTATAATTTTTTGTTTTTGGGAGTCTTACAATTTTTTTTATCATTTTCTCACCAGTTATTTTTTCCTAAAAAAAATTATACACTTCTAGAATCTTCATTCATTTACCTTTTTTTTTTTTTAATATATAATGAGTATTTTTTTAACATGGAAATAATATTTTAAATTCATTTTTTCAACGATACCCCTAAATTATCTAAACACCAGCACATTTTTCTTAGCACCCAACGGTACGTCCACGTTTTTCCCACCAGCACGGGGAGAATTAATGAAATATTTTCAAACTTAATCACAGAAACGTGTGGAAGAGGAGGAGACAGATGATGCAGCTTTTCCAAACCTACATGTTAGAATCATCAGCACGAAAGTCAAAACACATCCCTCCTGCAAATCGTGAAATGAATGCTTCCCCTTTCTTTTCTCTTATCTTGCCAGCCATTCTTGTAGGCATCTTCTTCAGCTTCATTACATCTGAAAACAGCATGCAGAAAAGGATATTAATTTTTAAAAGAAAAAAAAAACTGATAGTCTACTTCCAACATTATACAAAATATATATAACATGATGTAAACTATAAAGCACAATTAATTTTATTTTAGTTGATTAGGGTTTTCTATCACCAGTAGTAAGCCTTGACATCTGTCCTCAAATGTCCATTCAGTTTTCTGTCAGTCTCTTTTTTCCCAGTTGTATGTGGCCCTGATTACCTACGACCTATCTATTTATAAAATAAATTTTTGAAAAAAAGTAAGATCAACTTTACCATAGCTTTCAAAGCCTTTTCGAATAGACCACTGACAGATGCGACCATCTGAGGATATTGACATCAGTATCTCAGATCTCTCATCACCTGTGGCTCTCTCCTTGTGAATCCACTTCAACTGCCAGACTGGACCTGAATGCTTGCCAACTGTTGTGCTGAAAATGTAGGACAGTATGTAAGAATTATTTTAATTAAATTAAATCTGAAGTCCAGAAGTGTGTATATATGAGTAATTATTTATTGGCTGAATAAAGGAGAATTTAACTCTTCCCATGGCATAGCCAATTAAAGGGCTGCATCTGGTTTGTCATATTGGTGCCAGAGCCATTATAGTGGTCTTTAGTTTGTTTCAGAGTAAAACCGGTGTATCTTTTTGTACACGCTTCATCTGCTTTATCTTCATAGTTCAATCCAAAGCGTGGCTAACAACCAAGTGATATCGATGTTTTACTTGATAAATTTCAATATTATTGTGATTTCAGAGGCAAATGGATATGTCCTATGACCAGACCACTGCTGTTGAGTGTACCCCAAGTTGATCTAGACCTATTAAATGGACTGGAGAAGTAGTTAGAAGGTTATTTAAGACATTATTTTAGGGAGCATGCCATATATCATCACATGATGAGATCAGATGAAATGTACAAGTAGATCTAGACATCGCCGATGATAAATAGTGTACATCTAGGCATCGCCGATGGTAAGTACTATATATTATCAGCTAAAATCATCACACTATTTCTTTTTTCCTAAAAAAACTCCTCATTTATGAAATCTTCTTACATTTTTACTATTTTGATGAATAATACATACAATGTGGAAATACTTTGTTACATTCACTTTTACAACTGTACCCCCTATACATATCAAGACCCAGACAGAAACAGAACCTCCGCTTTTTTTTTTCCTGTGCCATGTTAATACATTCATCACTAAGGCAGTATACACAGCAACAACCATCTTTGGAATGCTATTTAAATATTATGTCCTTAAATTCTGTTTTAATCTTTTTTTCTGTGCTCAAGTGCTGGGTCATGCTAAACTGGAAACTGGATCGCCAGGATGAAGCCAACAGTTCTCTCCAGAACAGCTTCTGCCTCAGGCCCATCCTCCGTGGCCAGGCCTGGCTTCATAGGCCAGTGAACGTTGAACACTCTTGAAGCAGATGCTCTTGTGTTTGTGCTCCATCCCCCACATGTGTCCATGTGAAAGATCTTGAGTTAGTGCAGGTGGCTCAGTAGTCTGCAGTGGCCTGTTCTTTTCAGAACAGGATGGTCTTTTGGTGTCTCTGTTGCTGATGAATTGGATCAGTATCAGAAGCCCTGTCTATAATCAGCCTCTTTGCACACGACTGTCTGCATTGGTTTTTTTTATTATTGTTGTCTTGGCCTCTTTGTAAGTGGTGGCTGAAACTGTTTCATTTTACTGCCTTTAATCTCTCTCAATCAAATCATTTCTTGTGTCTGCATCTGCCTTTTTTTTTTTTTTTTTGTCTGGCCTGCAAGATGCTTCTAAAAAAGGTCAGGTGTTTCTCTGAGTGTGTAGCTTCTACAACTCCAGTGCTATATAATTAACTAGAGTATGTGAAGACATGTCAAGAAGACTGACATAATCATGCAGTTAGCAAAAGAATTCAGAATAAGAAGAAAATTCTATGCAAGCAAAAGAATAAATGAAATTATATAAAATTATATTTATAAAACTGTACAGATAAAAATTAGTCTTTGTGAAAAATAAATATAAAAATAACAAACCAGAGAGCTGTAATTTCTAGTATCAGTATGCAGAAAGACATATTCCCATTCTTTAACCCATAAGATAGTTTCCAAATTATTTTTTTACCACTCTCTTATTACAAAGACTTATAGTGTTGTGTCTCTTACAAATTATCCAACACAGGTTCATTCACTGACTTCCTCACATTGTATACTGCAATACCACCATCATAGTATCCAACCTATTCAAAGACGGAAAATCAAAAGGAAAATCAAAATACAGTAATGGCTGTAATATCTTAAACTCCTACACTGTGGAAAAAAAAAAATCTAGATGAAATATATAATATATATAGATAAAAATATAAATCTCTCTCTGAACCTTAAGTGCACAAGGCACATGGGGCTTCTGCAAGGTTTTCCACAAAATATATCTAAATGAACTTTATACTTTTCTTTCATCTTTTCATTATATATATATATAACACACTTAATGTCACATTGTCAGGACCATAAAAAAACGGTGACATTAAGTGGGGTCCATTACAAGGGTATTAACTTGACTGACTGATGCTATTCCATGCAGCATGCAAAAAATTAATCACTATCTTGATGTCGATTTCAGCGACACGTTTTTGTTCTACAGCATGCAGCACGTGACGCACTATTCGCTTTCTGTAATGTTGTTTGAAGGCGTAAATGATACCTTGGTTGCAAGGCTGCAGCATGCTGGTTGTGTTAGGTGGCAGAAAAACAAACTTTGTAGCCATCAGATTGGCAATGTCAGTGTGCACCAGGCAGTTATCAACGAACAAAAAAACTTTTCTGTTCATTTGGTTCATTTTGTTGTTAAAAGAAATGACCCAGTCCTCAAACAGTTCACTTGTCATCAGTGCACATTGGCTGGCCTTGTAAGTGATGGGCAAGCTCTTTATTTTCTTGAAGAACTGCAGATTTCGTGACTTTCCGATAACAAAAAGCACAGTCTTCTCAGTGCCAGACATGTTACAGCACAGACAGCTGTTAAGTGATCTTTAGCTCATTTCTAAACACGCCTGTTTCATCCATGTTAAAAATGTCATTTGGTTTGCATGCATTCACACTTTTTGGCAAACATGAAAGCCAATCATTAACGACATCAGTGTTAACTCAGGCCACTTCACCTGAAGTTACCTTAAATGTTATGTTGTGGTGTTTCTTAAAGTGCTCAAGAAAGCCATTTGAACACTTCCAGTCAGGCATATCCATTTTTCGCAAAACGTTCCGCAATTTCCGCCAACATAGAACTGCACAAGGCAACTGAGCAGAACATGTCTGATTGAACTATTTCACCAGACACACTCAATATCCATGTAAGAACTCGCACACCTTCATTTACAGTTTGACCTTATGAGTGAAAGTCTCGTTCAGTTTTGTCAAGGTTTTTAACAAGTTTCAATACATTTCAAATTTATCTCGTGTCCTTTCTTGTAACTTTTTTGTCAACTTTCATCAGCAAATCCATTTTAGTGCTTAAATCCAGATCAACACATTTGTGTTTGGTAGCCATTATTTATCACAATGATAACAAAGAGAACTTCCGGCTATACAATTCACAGTACACTATTTGAGACTGACCAGTTATCAACTCATGTTGCCGACTTAACACTGCCCAAGTCTTAATAAAGAAGACAATGACCTAAAGAAGCTAGATTTTAATCACGAAAAGTGGCCATGATAAGCCTTTCATTCACACCACCTGAGTTTTGAAGTCCACATGTTAAAAAAGTTGATGCGGCACGTACTTGGTGATCAAATGGGCAGCCACTTCTTTGATGAGTCACGGAAGTGATAATGCTTTGTGAGATGTTTATAGCTTGTACTCACCTAGTTTGTGATACAAAGCAGAGTATTTAAATCCTCCGGGTGCAAAAATACTGTGACATTAACCAATTTGTGCTAATAAGCGGGATGATATTATCTAGTGTAAAGCCCATTAATTACTTATGGGAGTTGGCCGGGGATACAAATTTATGTGACAATATCCAGGTTGTGACATAAAGCGATGTAATATTAAGTGAGTTCAACTGTGTGTGTGTATATATATATTATATTATATCTTATATCCTTTCCCGTGGTAGTTCGCTAATTTTTCTTGTCTTCAGCAAGCGTTTCAACCTCTTCAAGGGATTTTATGCCTATTAAATTTGGGTTCTTTTAACAATGTCCTCTTTAGAGTTTCACGTGGTCTTCCTCTTTTTCTCTGGCCTGTTGTGTTCCACTTGACAGCTTGTTTTGGGATTCTCTGACTGTTTCTTCTCATCAAGTGACCAATATATGTCCATCTCCTTTTCCTGATCACCCATGAGACTGGTTGTTGTTCAGTCATCTGTCTTATCTCTGCATTGTTCTTCTTCTTCTTTGTTCGCTTCTACCACCAAGACCACCCTGTGATCCTACTGAATTTACGCCTGTAGTTCTTGATAGGTCCCATGGTCCCCCGTGTGGTCCCCAAATGACCACACGAAATCCTCGAGAGGACCACAAGGGGTTCAGAGTATTGCAGGGCTTGAGCCTGTATTCTTTGTGGGTCTCAGAAGCGGAATTGTGTGACACCGTGGTTTTCGTTGCACCAGTTTAGTCTAGAGTTGGACTATCTCACCGGAAAACCTCAATGTGTTTTGGATATCAGTATATCCCCGCTGGGTGAGAGGTTGTAGCCCATCCAGGCTATAGTTGGACTTTCTCACCGGAAAACCTCGATGTGTTTTGAGATACCCATGTATCCCAGCCGGGTGAGAGGTGTTGCCCATCCAGTCCAGCGTTGGACTTTCTCACCAGAAAACCTCAGCATGATTAGGATACGCATACATCCCTACCAGGTGAGAGGTGGTTGCCTATCTAGACTGCTCTGGTCCAATGTCTCTGACTTCAGCATTTTGTGGTCGTGGCCGATGGAGCTTTTGACCAGGAGGACGAATCCTCGCCACTAGTGACTTCCACCCCTGGGTTGAGCCAGTTTAGGCATATTATCCCAGAATGGATATGTTCAGGGCATGACCGACCTCTAGAGTGGAGGTACCATGACATGCATAGCCATCAAGTTTCATCCCTGGTGTAAGCCAGTTTAGGCATATTTCACCAGTATGGGTGTATTTCAGACATGGCCGGCCTCAAGAGCAAAGGTGCCATGGTATGAGTAGCTCTCGCTGCGATACTACTGGACATACCGATTAAGCTTCACTTTATCCTTTCCATCATCTTTTCACATTGGTGCCACACAGCAGCCCTAATTGTTTTTCCACATTTTCTTCCTTGGCCAGGAGGAGTTTTACTCCACGCATGGCATCTGAAGAATCATGCTGGCAGTATGCATTGTTCTTGAATTTGTTCCACTTGATGCAGAGCATTTTCCTTAGGCATTTGTTTTCAAAAGAGTCTAATTTCTTGTCTATTTCTTCAGTTGATTTCCAGCTTTCACGTGCATAAATGAGGGTGGATGTTACATCTGAATTGAATAGTCTTAACTTGGTTTTTGTGCTTATAATTTTTGAATGCCATATGTTCTCAAGATTCTTGAAGATCGGTGCTGCTTTTGCAATTCTAATTGTAACTTCCTTTCTGGTGTCACAATCCTGGTCTATGTGGCTGCCAAGGTATGCAAATTGATTGACTTCTTCAATATCTGTCCCTTTTATGTGAATTTTTCCATTTTGATTAATGGGAAGTTTCATTTTTTTTGTTTTGTCCTTGTTAATTTCAAGTCCTATTTTAGCTAGCCAGTGAAGACAGTCTATCTGTTTTTTCTTGCATGGAATTCACATTGTTACTTATAAGAGATATGTCATCAGCAAAATCAAGATCTTCTAGTTGGGTCTCATGTACCCAGTCAATACCTGTGTTACCTGTGCAGCATTTTTTCATTATGAAGTCTATTGTAATTCCAAAAAGCAAAGGAGACAGTATACATCCTTGTTTCACACCTGTTTCAATCTGGAACCATTCACTCATCCCTTCTTCTGTTTTGACTGCACAAACATATCCATTGTAAAAGTCCTTAATGATGTTGACAATTTTAGATGGTATTCCATATAGACTTAAAATTCTCCACAATGAATCTCTGTGTATGCTATCAAATGCCTTTTTAAAGTCTATGAAATTCAGTATTAATGGTTTCTGCTTTTCAATATGTTCTTCAAGTATTATTCTTAGAGTAAAGATCTGGTCGAGACAGTTTCTCCCTTTTCAAAATCCTGCTTATTCTTCTCTCATTGCTGTATCCACTATATCTTTCAGTCTATTCAAAATGACCTTGCAAAAATACTTTTGACACAACTGATACTAAGGTTACTCCTCTCCAATTGTTGAAATCCTGAAGGTTGCCTTTTTTTGGTATTTTAACAATGATCCTTTTTTCCATTTAGACGGGACCTTTTCTTCTTTCCAAATCTTATTAAACATTCTCTGTAGTAGTCTCATGTTGTCAATATTGATAGCTTTTAACATTTCAGCTGTTATTTCATCTTCACCTGCAACTTTGTTGTTAGCCATTAAATTCACTGCTGTTTCAATTTCATGCAATGTAATTTCATCTAGGTTGACATTTAGTTGTGGGACTGTTAAGTCAGTTTCAAAGTTTAACAATTCTTTTGGGTGTGGTCAATTAAGTATTTCTTGGAAGTGTTCAGCCCATCATTGCTTTTAGTCTTTACTTGATGTTAATATGCTTCCAGTTTTGCTAAGGACTGGTCTTTCTTTAGATGTAATAGTACCTGTTAGCCTCTTTTGATATATAAAGTTTTGCTATCTCCTGTGTTTGCTGCTTTCTCTGCCTCTTTTGCCATATTGTCTATGTATTCTCTTTTATCTCTTCTAGCTGAACTTTTTATTTTCTTGTCTATTTCTTTGTATGTTGCTTTCACCAGATCTTTTCCAAGATCTTTTTTTACATTCAACATGTCTAATTTAGATCAAAATAGCAACATGGAATGTTAGAACTTTATTCCAGGCTGGAAAATTAGAAAATGTAAAGAGGGAAATGGAAAGGATGAAGATCAACATATTAGGAATGAGTGAAGTTAGATGGACAGGTGCAGGGAAGATAAACTGATAAATATACAATAATATATCCAGGAAGTGAGAAACACGAACGAGTAGTAGGAATAATACTTGATGAACAAACAGCAAGGACAACTGTAGGATATTTGAACATCTTGGACCGAGTCCTGCTAGCCCAACTGAAAGGACGACCAATAAACATAAATATTATACAAGTGTACGCTTCAACATCTGAAAGTTCTGAAGATGTACAGCTATTTTATAATGACATAGAGACAGCCCTAAAACACACAAAGTCACATGAAGTTACTATAGTCATGGGAGATTTTAATGCCAAAGTTGGTAAAGGAAGAACTTCACACATCGTTGGTGACTATGGACTGGGGGAGAGGAATGACAGAGATAGTAAATTAATTGAATGAGCAAGAATACACAGCATGGTTGTAGGAAACACCTGGTTTAAACAACATCCCCGAAGACTGGCAACGTGGTGCAGCCCAGACAAAAAGACTTTTAACCAGACAGACATCATATTAATCAACAAATGATTCTGCAATGCATTACCGACAACAAAAACCATGCCAGGAGCCAACTGCAATAGTGACCATGACCCACTCTGTGGAAAAATTAGAATAAACCTAAAGAAAGCATGCAGAAAAGTGAGAAACATCAAACTGAATACAGAACTCCTTAAAAATGACCAAGAACTGCGAGAAAAATACAAAGTTATTATAACAAATAGATACAATGCAGTAGCAAAGATAAATAGTATAGATGAACAATGGGCAATGTTAAGAGATTCTATCCACCAAACTGTTAAGGAGATAATACCACCAAAAAAAAAAGCCCCTAAAAATAAATGGATGACAGATGACATCTTAGGACTGATGAACAAGAGGAGGAGGAGTAAAAATAACCAAGAAAAATATAGCAAGATAAATAGAGAAATAAGACACAAATGCAGAGAAGCAAAGAAAGTGTGGTTAAATGAACAGTGCAGACAGATAAAGTACTCTCATAATAAATACACCAAAAACATGCACAAATGAATTAGTGAACTCACAGGCAGGAAAACAAAATATACCACAGGATGCCTGAAATCAAAAGAAGGTAAAATGTTAATGGGAAAAGAAGACATTGTGGACAGGTGGACAGAGTACATCAGTGAGCTATATGGGGGAGAAAGACCAGAATTAACACCAGATACTGAAAAATGTGATGGACCACCAATGCTTGAAGATGAAATCATAGATGCCATCAAACACAAAGCAACTGGGCCTGATAACAATAGAAGAAGTAGAGGCACTAGAGGAGACAGGAGTAAAAAAAATAACCAAGTTACTGAATGACATTTACAACAGTGGTTATATGCCAAGTGACCTGATTAAATCCACATTTATAGCACTACCAAAGAAACCTGGTGCAAAGGAATGTGATGACCACTGGACTATCAGCCTCTCATGTCACATGATGAAACTACTTCTAAGAATAATTATGAGAAGAACAAAGAACAAGATAAAAATGGAAATAGCAGATGAACAGTTTGGATTTGTTGAAGGAAATGGAACACACAATGCCATTTATGCTTTACGAACACTAACAGAAAGAGCTTTAGAAGTACAGAAAAATCTCTACTTATGCTTCATTGATTACACCAAGGCATTCGAGAAGGTGAAACATAATGAAATTATTAAAATGCTTGAAGACATCAATACAGATGGCAAAGACCTGAGGATTGTAAAACATCTATACTGGCACCAAGAAGCATCAATTCGAGTTGAAAATAGAACTGCAAAATATCAACATATAAAATAAGGGGTGCGACAAGGATGTGTACTATCTCCAGACCTTTTTTCTCTGTACAGCGACAATATTCTAAGAATGATCATCACAGAACCAAGCATAAAAATTGGAGGATACAATATTAACAACCTTCGGTATGCTGATAACACAGTACTGATAGCTGAGAACCAACAAGACCTGTAAAATCTCTTGGATAAAGTCACCAAAGAAAGTGAACAGAAAGGCCTTACTTTGAATATCAAAAAGACAGAGACTATGGTTATATCTAAGAAACAGAATCCACCAACATGCAGGTGCAGAAATTCAAATACCTTGGAGCAGTAATAACTTCAGATGGGAAATGCAGAACACAAATTAGAAACAGAATAGCCCAAGCAAAGACTGCATTTCAGAGAATGAAAAATATATTAGCCAACACATCCGTATCAATTAATGTTAGAAAATGAGTCCTAAAATGCTATATTGAACATATCTTGTTATATGGAAGTGAATCATGAACAATAGGCAGGTGTGCACAAAAATCATTGGAAGCAGCAGAAATGTGGTTTTTCAGAAGAATGTTGCGAATTCCCTGGACAGCAAAAATAACTAATGAAGAATATATGAGAAGAGCTGGAGAGACAAAAAAATCTTGTCAAAAAGATAAGAGATAGACAATGTACTTTCATAGGACATGCAATGAGAAGAGGGGGCATTGAAAATATTATAAGAACAGGAAAAATAGAAGAAAGAAGATCAAGAGGAAGACCAAGAGAAATGATACTGGACAGTCTGACAGGATAGTGTGAGAGGAGATCACCAACTGAGCTGACGGCCTGCATGAAGGATCATGTACTCTGGAGAAGCATAATAGCCAATGCCAGGCAGCACTGCACATGATGATGATGATGATGATGATGATGTCTAATTTGGCTGCTCGTCTTTCATGTATGTACTTCCATGTGTTTTCTGATATCCATGCTTTTCTATTTGGTGTTATGTCAGCCCAGCGCTTGCTTTTGCTGCTGTGATTATAGGCGGGCTGTAAGAATTCCATAATTCATCTATACCTATCTCCTCTACTTCATTGGGTGTTGTAGAATGATTGGCAAGTTCCTGACTGAAATTGCTGTTAGTATTCTCTTCTTGTAGGCTGTAGCTGTTTATCTTTCTGTGTATTGATTTCTTGTGGTGGCTTTTCAGTTTTAGTTTTATTTTCCCTATACACAGGTTGTGATTACTGTTAACATCTGCACCCTATAAGCCCTTACATCTATCAGAATGTTCTGTATTGCTTTCTAATACAAAAATGATCTATCTGGTTTCTAGTTCTATCATCTGGAGATATCCACAACATTGTTTTATGTAGATATATATATATATATATATATATATATATATATTCTCTCTCTCTCTCTGAACCTTAAGTGCCCAGGGCACATGGGGCTTCCACAAATGCCTGTCCTTTGCCTTTTTTTCTGCTCTTGCCCAGGTGTGAGCCCTCTATTGCTCAACATCCTCTCTGTTGTTCTTCTCCATGTCTCTTTTGGTCTACCCTTACTTCTGTTCCCTTGTGGTGTCCATCTTAGTGCTGTTTTTGGTAGTGAGTTATCAGTCATTCAGAGCACATGACCCAACCATCGCCAGCATCTTTCCTCAATAATTGCTGTCAGTGGCTTCATCTGCATCTCTGTCAACAAGATGTTATTTTTTATGGTGTTTAGCCAAAATATTTTTCTAATACTTCATAAACATTTAGTCTGGAAAGAATTCAACTTGTTTTCTATGGTTTTGGTGATTTTCCAGCATTCACTTCCATAGAGTAGTACACTTAGAACATTACTCTTAAATATCCTGATTTTTGTATTCATGCTTAGTTTTTTAGATTTCCATATAGTCTGTAGCACTGCAAAAGCCTGGTTTGCTCTAGTAAGTCTGCTGTTGATGTCCTCTGTGCTGTCTCCATTTTCTACTACTCTACTGCCAAGGTATACAAATTCATTGACTTCCTCCACTAACTTGCTATCTACTCTCAGTATATTTCTATTGTTCACATTTTGCTTCATGAACTTTGTCTTTCCTACGTTGATCTTTAGTCCTATGTTGTTTGCATTCTGAGTTTGCTTGTTTATTTTATCTTGCACTTCTTTGTGGCTGCTTGACAGTAGACGAATATGTATATATATGTATATGTATGTATGTATAGATATATATATATAATGTGTATATATATATATATTATGTACATATAATGTATATAAGTCATAGGCAGCCTGTTTAGTCAAGTGGTTAGGTGCTCGGTTTACTAATCCAGTGGTACTGGGTTCAAGTCCAAGCAGTGGGATTTTCTTCTGGTACACAGTTAAATGGGTACCAGAGAAATCTGGGAAGGTAAATGCGGCCAGGCATGATACTGACCACATCGCACTTTCATGTGCCAAAGGTCTTGGAAATACAGGCCTAACATCATATCCCCAATATGCCTTAACAGCATGGAAATGGGAATTTATAAGTCATAGTCACAGATGGAGTCTTTTTTTTCAACCAGCGCTTGTGAAATACTTCCACTTTTAACAAATTTCAAATCCTTCTTCATTCACTACATAATTCAATAATATTTACCACAACATTTACTTACAGCCAAAAGGTTAGGGTTTGCTACAGAAAAGTGCAAAGCTGTCACTCCTGGATGTGAAGTGAACACACGTTCTGGATACTGGAAAAAAAAATGCAGACATAAAGTACTCAATTTTCATGAACTATCACTCTTGTACACATCACTGTGGAAAGAATAGGCAACATAACTTTACAGTCTTCCACCATATTTTCACTTTCAATATTTAATTTTTTTTTCCAATAAATATGAAATCTGGTGTCATTACCTAAAAAAAAACACATCTGCAATAAGTATTACCCATTAAGACACATTTTTAGAATATTTTGTTTATATCTTTGGAACACAAAATTTCACATTATTTAAACTGAATCTACAAACCTCTACAGCATTTCGCTCTCTCATGTTAATTACATGGCTTTTTTCCCTTCTCAGTGCCCAACAAAATTAAATATTTTTCATGTAAGGTTACACAGAAACAAAAATTACTTTCTATAACTTTGCAGAAATGCTTAAAATATCTCTACCTCTGGGTTTTTGATGCACCAGCAGCAGACCAGCCCATGTTTTTGACCAGTGAATTCAAACTGACCATATCCCACTGCAACCAAATCCTGAATATGAAACACCAAACTATTTATTTAAATTCAGAATTGAATTTTATCTGAAAACAAACTTCAGCATAAGATTTATTGAGTATTGAAAGCAACACGAATGAGCCCCTGCACTGGTTTCAGTAAAAAAAGGTTACACTAACTTTTGTTGCTTACAAAAAAAAAACAAACCAGATGAATGTCAACTGTCAAAAGCTGTAAATTACAGCATATTTAACAGTTTTTTTCCAGGACTGCCTGGATGGATACTTTTATTTTTGGATTATTGGCAGCTTACCTAGAGCAGTCACCATGATGTGCATGCAGGTTGGGGTTTTAATTTTGCCACGGAGAGAAAAAAAACCCTGTTCCCACTATGATTTGAAACTATGTCTCTCAGATGAGAAACTGGTGTTCAAAGTGCATAGCTATATCAACCTCTAAGGTGAATATGATTCAAATAAATTAGGATTTATGTAACATGTCCCCTGTGTGGTACCTGGGATCTGCAAAGAATAGGACCACTGTACCCTACCACGCATGATCGTAAAAGGCGGCTAAGGAGGGTTCAGCATAGGGCCAGCAACCCTATCTGGTAAAAAAACTATGAGACTGCTACAGAAACGGAAGCAAGGAAGAAACAAATGCAGGTGGAAGGAGACATGCGTATCAGGAAACTGAGCCCATGAAGGTTGTGGATGAACAACAGAAAGGATGTTGAGCAATAGAGGGCTCACCTGGGCAAGAGCAGAAAAAAAGGGGAAGGACAGGCATTTGTGGAAAACCCTTGCGGAAGCCCCATGTGCCCTGGGCACTTAAGGTTCAGAGAGAGAGAGAGAGAGAGATATAATGTGTGCTTACCAACCTAAACACTTGCCATAGCGCTTTATCCCTTCTACAGCTCATAAGTCCTGAATGCATCAGAAATATAGGGTATTTAAAAGAACTGGATGGAAAAAAAAGTTTTTCTACTTACTTGCCTACATCAATAAAAATGAAAAAAAAATGGTAACCTTTCTGAGTGTTCAATAATTAAATATACTGACATACCAGATTTGCCATGTTCCACGTAATGCAACTAACATTCTTGCCTCGAGTCAAGTTACAACTGTATGACCACAGCCGATCAAGATTTGGGCCTACATCCTGAACATGGGGTAGAATCATTTCTGATGTTCCTACACAAATAATAAATAAAATGCAGCAGTATATACAGAAAATATTTTAAATTATTTTGGAACTCCTTTTCTATATGTGAATCTATATTTATCTTTTATAGACTATTCAAAGGCATTTGATTGTGTACAACACCAGAAACTTTGGGAAATAATGGAAAAAATGGAATTTCCAACACATTTGATACAATTAATATCACTGCTGTATCTAGTCAAACAGGCAGCAGTGAGAATAAATGGTGAAACAACAACTTGATTTAACATAAAACAAGGGCTCTGTCAGGGGTGCATATTGTCACCTTACTTATTTAACTTGTATACTGAAAACATAATGAGGAATGTTAGAGAAGATGTAGACAAAGAATATTACGATGCTGTAACAATTGGAGGTTACGAAATATCAGAGACAGATATGCTGATGACACAGTATTACTGTCCACAACACAAAAAGGAAAAACTAATTATATTAGTCTGTAAGAATAGTGAAGAGCAAAACTTCTATCTTACTGCAAAGAAAACTAAACTGATGACAAATGACAAAACAAATAAGGCAGCTGAAACATGTATCAATGAGTAAAAATTGGAAGAGGTGAAGAGTTTTTAATATCGTGGATCACTACTAACTAATAATAGAGATACAATGATGGAAATTAAAAAGGAGGACATCTATCACTCTTCAAAAAGTAAAACAACTAAAGAAACTGTGAACAGGAACGGACAGAACTACAAAAATAAGATTTTTAAGGATATGCATCTTTCCCATCGCAGCATATGCCTGTGAGACCTGGACATTTAAGAAAAGGGATGGCGCCTGCAGTAAAAGTGGTTCAGATAATAAAGATAAATAGAGGTGTATGGTGCAGTTTTACAAAGTGGCAGAAGGAGTGAGTAAAATGAGAAAAAAAACCGAATAGACAGTATGAGAGTAAGATGAGAATGTATAAATGAAAAACATACAATATCCAATATTTCAGTGTGAGCCTTTTTTGAAGATTACATACACAAACAAAATGACTTGCTCAACAAAATTATGCTAAACAGCTTCCACAAGCAGCTGACATCTAACTGCTTTATTAGCAATGAAAATTATCTGTGTAATATTTACTTTTGCAGCTGGTCATTTCTTTTTTTTCTAAAATGTCATGCAACATAATAGTTTCACTACATAAACACAGAGTTTTGTTATCATTGTGAAAATAGAAATATAAATCTACTTTTTAGGTACATTTTTTCATATATGATATCATTAACAACACATCAGGTCGGGAATAAAATGAGCATGCAAGACTACAATAGGTTGATGTGGACTTCACTATTTTATAGAACAGAAATTATGTCAGACAAATAATGTTAAACAAAACTTTATTTTTTAATATATACACAACACTAGTCTTGAACAAGCTCTACTGGGATGCCCAAAAACTATGACCACAGCTTTTTTTAAGCAATATTTAAACTGACTTCTGAGAAAGAGCAGAGAAGAAAATGATGAATATCACTGAGGAAACAACAACAACAAAAAAAAGGCCATGTAACATACGCAAATAGGTTACAGACATCAGAGTAAAGATATGTCACCTGGATGCTACCTCCACCCTCAAATTTGGGTACTCTTTACAAATTTTTAAGAAATATATAGCATTTATGTTCATAAAATATTACATTTCTACAATTGTTAACTCCATCACAAAAATTGCTGAAGTAATGGAATGATGGCAAAATTCATGCTGTAAAAATTACCTGTCCTGGAGCTGTTCCCCCCCCCCCCCCCCGGAAAGGAGGAATCAAGGAGGAATTTAAAAAGTAATGCATGACAATACCTGAATAAATAACTAACCTAATGATAAATAAATAACTAACATAATGATAAATAAATAACTAACCTAATGATAAATAAATATCTAACCTAATGATAAAGTAGGCAGAAGAGTTAGGATGGATACTCAAGTAAGAAATCATGGAAAGAAATAGGGAAACCTATTTATCTGTAAAGCTATGTAGTAGGTAATAAACAAAAACATACAAAATGAGGAAAAAAAAATTTTTTTTTTAATGACAGAGAAATAAAACAGGTGAGTATAAACATATACAAAAGGACAAATATACTAACATGAATTACATTGACTTTTTTCATAAGTAGTTTTAACAAAGACGACATTTGTCTACTATCAAGCAGCCACAAAGATGTGCAAGATAAAATAAACAAGCAAACTCAGAATGCAAACAACATAGGACTAAAGATCAACATAGGAAAGACAAAGTCAGTGAAGCAAAATGCGAACAACAGAAATTTACTGAGATTAGATAGCAAGTTAGTGGAGGAAGTCAATGAATTTGTATACCTTGGCAGTAGAGTAGTAGAAAATGGAGACAGCACAGAGGACATCAACAGCAGACTTACTAGAGCAAACCAGGCTTTTGCAGTGCTGCAGACTATATGGAAATCTAAAAAGAACAGCATAAATACGAAAATCAGGATATTTAAGAGCAATGTTCTAAGTGTACTACTCTATGGAAGTGAATGCTGGAAAATCACCAAAACCATAGAAAACAAGTTGAATTCTTTCCAGACTAAATGTTTATGAAGAATTAGAAAAATATTTTGGCCAAACACCATAAGAAATAACATCTTGTTGGCAGAAATGCAGATGAAGCCACTGACAGCAATTATTGAGGAAAGATGCTGGCGATGGTTGGGACATGTGCTCTGAATGACTGACAACTCACTACCAAAAACAGCACTAAGATGGACACCACAGGGGAACAGAAGTAGGGGTAGACCAAAAGAGACATGGAGAAGAACAACAGAAAGGATGTTGAGCAATAGAGGGCTCACCTGGGTAAGAGCAGAAAAAAAGGCAAAGGACAGGCATTTGTGGAAAACCCTTGTGGAAGCCCCATGTGCCCTGGGCACTTAAGGTTCAGAGAGAGAGAGAGAGTTTTAACAAGTTCTAATTCAACAATGTCACAATAATAATTATTAAATTTAGTGATTTATTATTGTATGTGATATGTGAATTAATGTCATCATGATGTTGTTGTAAAGAAAAGTACATGAAAGAAAACAAATACGTTTCATTCTAAATTAAAAATTTTTTTATGCAATATGCTTTAGTAAATAGAATATTTACTGTGAATAAATTGTGCCCTGAGTATATAGTTATTTATGACCTAGACCTCTTATTGCCTCATGCTACATTCTTTGACTATTTCCAAGACACTATACAAAATTAATCTTTGTTTTAGACAGGACACAACAACAAAAACAATGAAATCTTTTAACAATCTAAAAGCAAAAAAATACACTTTATTCGAACTTTTTCTGACTTTCTTTTCTTCACAGCTGATAATTTTTCTTAGTCTAAAACTGAGATGTCATCAGTTAAAAGTGCTAACCATATTGTGTGTGGGTGCACATACTTATAAAAATAGATCTTCATAATACAAAATATACCACAATAACAAATTTAAAAAATCTGACTTCTGTTTTCATAAGATCACCATGCTCTAACTTTTGCACTAATAATGGTAATTTTTTTTTTTTCAGTGTATAGATCACTAACTACACTTCTTAGCATATTCTGGCGCTTCAGTACATCTAAAGCCTGTAGCTGTGTGATGTTCTTTGTTTCTCTGCTCCTTGTTTTAAGAGCATGTGTTCAAATCAAAGTGCAGCAATAGAAGTCAACAATGAGACAGAAGAAATATAAAGAGATAATACAGGAAGTAAAACAAAGGCGTGTCCTGCAACCTGTCCTCTTTTCATTATATATGCAAAACTTCAGGTGAGATATTAAAAGTTTTAAAAGAATAAAATCAGGAAGTTACAACATCAGCAATCTGAGATATCATCATCAGGTGCCATGCCAACTGGCGTTGGCTATTATGCTTCTCCAGAGTACACGATCCTTCATGCAGGCAATTAGATCAGTTGGTGATCTCCTCTCACACCATCTTGTCAGACTTTCCAATGTCATTTCTCTTAGTCTTCCCCTGGCTCTTCTTCCCTCTATTTTTCCTGTTGTTATAATATTTTCAATGCCCCCTCTTCTCATTGCATGTCCTATGAAAGTACATTGTCTCTCTCTTACCTATTTTGTGACAAGATTTTTTGTCTCTCCAGCTCTTCTCATACATTCTTCATTAGTTATTTTTGCTGTACAGGGGATTCACAACATTCTTCTAATGAGATATGCATGTGCTAAAGTCAGAAAATTAAAACAATATACAAAAACTATACTAAATGTTGTCAACGGTTGCCATTAAAAGAAGACTAGAGTTAAATAACAAGAAGACAGAGTGATGGTTGTGTCAAACAGAGTAAAAATACCAAAGTGAAATATCCCTAAAAAAGGAAAGATGCTGACATAAGTTTACAAATTAAGTTACCTCTGAACAGTAATAATAACAGATGGCATATATGAAGTTGAAAAAAAAAATCAAGAATAGAATAGACAACCATAACTGTTTACAGTAAGAAGAAGACTGTAACAAATAAACGAATATTCTTAATAGTGAGAAAATGGATATTACACAATTGTATGCAGCTGAAATTAAGACAATGATCAAAGGTTCATAATAAGACTCCAGAGTCATTGGATTCAGGACAGCCAAATTATATGCTATGCCACATGCCGCAGCGTCCATGCAAGAGTATGTTTACTAATAGTTCCCATCAAATGTTAGCTCTTTACAATGTGTTTTCTGCCACACAGTTCAGATTTCCTGCCAGCACCCTTAATTTGTCCTAGCTCCAGCAATTGGTTCACAATTACATTGTTTTTCCATTCCTACTCTTCATTTTCAAGCAAGTGCACAAGAATTTGAAAGCAACAGAAATGAGATTTTGATAAATGATGCAACATAAAGGGCAGCAGTTGCAAATCCCAACTAAATGCTATATCATGGGCAACACACAACACAACAGTGGAGTCATCTCCCAAAAAAACACTAAAGGAAATATGATGTCAAAGGCTAAATACATATGAGTGTAATGAAGCCGCTCCTAAGGACCAGCAACAGAGCTAGACCCCTAGCTGCTCCCCAGGACCAGCACCAGAGCTAGACCCCTAACTACTCCCCAGGACCAGCACCAGAGCTAGACCCCTAGCTGCTCCACAGGACCAGCAACAGAGCTAGACCCCTAGCCGCTCCCCAGGACCAGCAACAGAACAGAGCTAGACCCCTAGCCACTCCCCAGGACCAGCAAACAGAGCTAGACCCCCAGCCACTCCCCAGGACCAGCAAACAGAGCTAGACCCCTAGCTGCTCCCCAGGACCAGCAACACAGCTAGACCCCTAGCCACTCCCCAGGACCAGGAACAGAGCTAGACACCCCTCCCCCCAACCACTTCCCAGGACCAGCAACAGAGCTAGACCCCTAGCCGCTCCCCAGGACCAGCAACAGAGCTAGACCCCTACGCGCTCCCCAGGACCAGCAACAGAGCTAGACCCCTAGCCGCTCCACAGGACCAGCAACAGAGCTAGACCCCTAGCCGCTCCACAGGACCAGCAACAGAGCTAGACCCCTAGCCGCTCCACAGGACCAGCAACAGAGCTAGACCCCTAGCCGCTCCACAGGACCAGCAACAGAGCTAGACCCCTAGCCGCTCCACAGGACTAGCAACAGAGCTAGACCCCTAGCCGCTCCACAGGACTAGCAACAGAGCTAGACCCCTAGCTGCTCCACAGGACTAGCAACAGAGCTAGACCCCTAGCCGCTCCACAGGACTAGCAACAGAGCTAGACCCCTATTATTACAGTTACAGCATAAACCCTGGTCAGCTACAAAACTGAGCAAAAAAGGTCCTCAGAGAAGCTGCTGAACATCAACAACTAAATATAACCATAAGGAAAAGGCAATCCAAATCTTAGAACATGACATGAGAAGACTTGCCATACTTCCATATATGGATACACAATCATTCTTGCAATGAATGTTTGTATGCAAACATCATACACTCACATAACACTATGGACAAAACCACTTTAACAACAAATGAGGGCAATTTTCACATTGAAATGGCTTCAGAAATTCATCTTCCAAAAAAATGAAACAATAAAAATTCTGAAAATCTGCTGACAAAATAAGTCTCCATAACCTATGTATCAATTGTTGTATACAATTTGATTTTTTTGCTTAAAGAATATCAGATATAAAATTTTTTCAGTTCTCTTTCTCATAATCAGTTTAATAAAGCATTTTATATAAAATGATCCTTTTCTTTGTTTTATATTTAACTGTTTCAAATACTACACTACATTTCTAAACATGCAGTATAAATTATTGTCAACATATATAATTGCCACGCCATCCTTTAAAACATGCACACACACACAAAAAATTTGAATAACAGAACTATAACTCCAAAGTGCAGAATGCAATGTGAATAAAAAAAGCCATGCAGGTGGGCAATGAACCATTAGAAAACATACCCTTCTTTGACATCCTGATTTCTTTTTTTTTACAGAAGTCTGAACACAGGAAAGATTTCTGTCACAAAAAGTCTACTTAACGCATTACAGCACAGTCACAGACAGTTTTAATACTGCAGTGAATGGTAATCAATATCACATCTAGGCAAAATGGCCATTATTCTGGATATCAACCTACTTCTATGCTGATAAATATGCATCCAAATGAAATGAAAAATAAACTGTTCTTTGACTACTCTTTATTTCTAGTACTATTTAATTAATGCAGAAATTAACTAAAGGTATAAATAAAGTAATAATAAATAGCAATGAGAGAAGAAGCAGGATTTTGAAAAGGGAGAAGCTGTCTCGACCAGATCTTTACACTAACTCTTCTCCTGCCAGCATACTTATATTAACACTTCCGGTTTGTCACGTTTTGGCCAACGTACTTATATGTATGCTAGTTTCATTTCAGTGTAAAATAGGTCCCAAATTTTGGTTCACATGTTATCTGCGCATGCCTACTGTGCCCAGCTTCTTTTCATGAAGTGTGGGTAGCCAGTAGACATCTTGTAAGCGTCTCAGTTCAATTTGTGTGAATATTTTTCTAACTTGAGTCAAGAATGGACACGCTCTCTGACGAGACAAGTGTTAGTGAAGGAGCTAGACGGTTATTTCTGATTGTAAGTGGGAAGAAATCTTCTGACAATGTTTCTGACTGTGATTATGACTGGCGATCTGACTGTGATTGTTTTGAGCATGGTTCTGACCTTGAATCTGACAGTGATAGTGACAATGCCTCAGACAGTGAATCTAACCATGAGATTGATTCAGACAATGCTTCTGATGGTTTAGATTTTGACCCTGATACTGCAGTTAGTGATAGTGACAATCGTCCCTTGACAAGTGCTTCTGCTCTTGTCAGTTCTGCTTCTGTCACCTCTGCTCTTCCATCTGCCAAATGGGCAAAGAAGAATATTTCAGCAAATGCAGAACCAGATTCGACATGGAGAGCAGCACAGACAGATGAAGAAGTAACTAATGCTACTTATGATGATGATGATGGCAGTGGTATCTTGCGGAATCTTGGCAATGATAGGACAGACACCTATGGGTTTTTTTTCTGGCACTGTTCACAGAAAATATTTTGGACAGTCTCAGTAGCAGAATAAATGATTATGCTATTTGTGGAACTTAGCCAAACTGCAAATCTCAAAAAGCACAGCAGACTATATCAGTGGGTACCTGTTGGTCATTATGAAATGTACAAATTTATGTCAACATTCACAGCCATGAGCATTTTATGTAAACCCAAAGTCAGTGATTATTGGAGCGCCAAACATTACTTGCACACTGAATTTTTTGCCAACATATTTTCAAAGAATCAGTTTCAACTGATATTCAACACCATGTTGCATGTCAGTAAAGCTGATAGTAAAGGCAAGTCCAAAATTGAACCTTTTGTCAATCTGTTGTTGTCATCATTTCAGAAAGCCTTTTACCCATTCAGTGATTTGAGTCTTGATGAAATGGTAATTGGCTACAAAGGACGCTGGAAATGCAGGCAGTAATAACGCCAACAAGCCATCTAAATATCACATCAAGACCTATGGCCTTTGTGACTCCCTCACAGGTTATGTTTTCAACCTGTCAATTTATTCTGGGTCTGACACCACTTATGCCTCTGTCATGCTGAGAAAGTGTTTGATACTCTGCTGCAGCCAATCAGATCTTCACATCACATTTTTGCAGACAGGTATTACACCCGTATTCCACTTATTGAATATTTGCAGTCCAAAGGCCACAACTACACTGCCACAGTGAATGTCAGCTGTAAAGGTTTTCCTCTTGAGCTAAAAAAAAACCCCATCTACTTTGTGAAAGATGATGATGAGAAGAAAATTATATGTGTCTCCTGGAAAGAAAAGTCCACAAAGAAACCTGTCTATGTTGTGACAACATATGGACAAGCCACAGCAACTCCAGTTGTCCAAGAACAGAAACAGGAACAGGAGGGGGTTTGAAAAGCCTACCATCATTCACACTTATAACAAGTTTATGAATGGATGTGACAGGATTGACCAAAAGGTGTCATATTATGGCTTGCATTCAAGAAAAACAGTGAAGTGGTGGAAGAAGATATTCACTTGGACTTTGGAAGTTGTACAGGTGAATGCTCAGACATTATATATATATATTATCTGACAACAATGAGCCTGCCAGGGCAAATTCATCTCTGGTCTGGTTCAAGGAACAACTCATTAAGGCCTGAGAGCCCTGGCAAGCAGCCACAGCACCATTCCTGGTGTTGAGTATGTTAGCTCCTGGGTCACTGGGAAGGACAGCAAATGCTCCAGTAGATCTTAGGTTCCAAGGTGCTCACCTGGTGGACATGGACAATTATCCGAGGTCCTGTGTTTACTGTAACAGACCTGATAAGAAGGTCTGCTCAAAGTTTTACTGCTCAATGTGCCCGAACAGACCTCATCTGTGTCCCAAAGAATGTTTTCAGAAGTATCATCAGTAATCTTCAGCATGATGCTACTGCTTCCACAACTTCATTTGTCTGTGCTGTCTGCATTTTCTGTTTGGGCCAACTATTTCATCTTTGTATTTACACCATTCTTGTTCATTATCTTTCTTTCTTATGCAATTCTTGGACTGAAGACAGTAGATGACAGTGTGTTGTACAGTGTTCATATGTTGTATATATATTCTGCACATAATATTTTTTTCCTTTTTTTCACTTTTCATGTCATGTATACATATTTCTGTAGATAATGTTTTTATGCCTGTTTTGTACATAGCAAATGTATACTGCTTTGTGGTTTTTGTTGTTGTGGTGTTTGCTGGCTGTCAGCTGAAAAGTAATCAAAAGTTCCTGAAAAGTTGTGAGAATATTTTACATGAGGAATTCCATTTACCACCACAGTCATTGACTTTTGTTTTGGAAGAAAGTGAAATTCTGCAGAATTCGAATTCAAGAAGTAGAACTGTGAAAATTTGAAGTCACCAGAATGGAAAATACAATTTAAAGTTATTTTATGATCATGTCTGCACGCTGGATAGTTTGTGCAATATTTACTAAACATGGTGTACACACTGAAGGAAGGGCCCCACTCTGTACGGTTTTGGCAGCTAAGAGCCTTCACCCCAGCCAACAGCAGCTCTCAGCCCTTTTCAGGGCCATCTACTGGCCCTTTTCCGGGCCACTCATATTTTCAACAATTAAAAGACACATGGAAGTCTGCATTGAGCTGTCGATGTTTTTTGTTGTGTTTGTGTTTTTGTTTCTTTGTTTAAAAAGTGATTATATTTCAAGTGAGGAATTCAATTTACCATCACATTGTGCTTTACAAGTAGATATTTACAGCTCTAATGGTAAGTAGAAGCCAATTATATTTGTGTCATAAATTTTTTTTTTTGGGGGGGGGGGGGGGGTGCTGAAAATGTTGTCTTATTTTCTCGCCAGTTATTTTTTTTCCTAAAAAGCTGAACATTTATGGAATCTTCATTCATTTTTTTATGTATAATAAGTATAACATGGAAATAATTTGTTTGAAAAACAAATTCCTACGGAAAATACTCAGTACAATTTGGAACAAATTCAAGAACAAGGCAGATGAGTGAACAACAACCTGTCTCATGGGTGATCAGAAAAAGGAGATGGACATATATCAGTCACGTGATGAGAAGAAACGATCAGAGAATTGCAAAAAAAGCTATCAGTGGAACACAACAGGCCAAAGAAAAAGAGGTCGACCGCGTGAAACTCTAAAGAGGGCATTGTTAAGAAAGGCCAAATTAATAGGCATAAAATCCCTTGAAGAGGTTGAAAAGCTGAAAACAGGAAAACTTGCCAAATCACCATGTGAGCCCCATGTGATGTTTAACGGCATGGGCAGGATGTAAGATGTAAGAAATAGCACAGACATATTTGCAGTTTGAAAGAAATTACTGATCTTAAATTTGTATATCATAATTAAACTGATTTACATATCAGCCTCTAGTATGCTGACTGGTCAAGGGCAATATTGGCACTATATTTATCCTATAAACCTCAGTAGCTTGGAGCAGAGGACACTTTCTTGCCAAGAAATCAGTCACTATAAAGTGTATTTGCTATTAAATCATCTATATCATGAATCCTGTAGCCCTCAGTAAGATCATTACCAATCTCAGTTAAAACACTTGAAGGACTCTACTAGTCATTTTGATTGCATTTAGCTGTTTTCTGATGTAAATAAATATCTTTGCTGTATGTTACAAAAGATGATCATAAAATGATTCTTACTAGTGGAAGACTGGCACTGTTTTTTTTAAATCATTTATGATCCACTAAAATAAATTGAAAAGATTTTTAAGACATTACCTATGAAAACACTATATATATATATATATATACACACACATATATATGAGAACACAAAAGGTTTTCATATGCAGCATATATATCTCATGTCTCATAATAACATAACAACTGCACTGCCAGATGTACAATGGTACAATTACAATATAGAGCCAATACAGGTACAGTACACAGTCAATGCAAGTACATGACACCATCCCTTGTAAATATATAATATAGCATTCACACAACGTTTAAATCATGAAATGTCCATTTCATGGAATGATTGTGTATGTTATACAGCACATGACTGTATTATACAGCTGCAACATTCAGCTCACATCTGTCTGATATCTAATTCTCTATTTGTTCCTTGGCTTCATATCAGTTTCAGAGACTTGCAAAAGCCTCCTAAACAAAATGTTCATTGCAAGATCTTTATAAGTTAACAGCCAGTAGTTTCTTCACATTTGGTAAATGTAAGCAAAGTAAACTTTTGCTTGAACAGCAGTATAATGAAAGTGCAACAAAATCAGTCACACTATCTTAGAGTTAATTAAGTAAGATTCAATGTTTGGAACAGCCAATAAAGATGGCGAAATATCTTGGCTGATACGTACCACTTGCAGGCCGAAATCCCCTGTATTGAGCCTGCTTCATTTGGTAAGTGTTTAGATTGACAACTCTCTCCAGCAAGAAAAGATGATGCATGAATTTCTCTGTCTTGGAAAAAAAAAAAAAAGACCAAGAATTCTTATCTTATATCTTATATCCTTCCCATGCCGTTAAATGTCACATAGGGCTCACAAGGTAGTTTGCCAATTTTTCCTGTCTTTGGCGAGTCTTTCAACCTCATCAAGGGATTTTATGCCTATTAATTTGGCCTCTCTTAACAATGTCCTCTTCAGAGTTTCATGTGGTCTGCCTCTTTTTATTTGGCCTGTTGTGTTCCATTTTATAGCTTGTTTTTGGATTCTCTGACTGTTTCTTCTCATCACGTGACCAACATATGTCCATCTCCTTTTCCTTATCACCCATGAGACTGGTTGTTGTTCAGTCATCTGTCTTATCTCTGCATTGTTCTTGAATTCATTCCACTTGATGCAGAGTATTTTCCTTAGCCATTTGTTTTCAAAACAGTCTAATTTCTTTTCTATTTCTTTAGTTGATTTCCATCTTTCACATGCATAAATGAGGGTGGATATTACGTTCGAATTGAATAGACTTAACTTGGTTTTTGTGCTTATAACTTTTGAATGCCACATGTTCTCAAGAATCTTGAAGATCGATGCTGCTTTTGCAATTCTGATTCCAACTTCCATTTTGGTGTCACCATCCTGGTCTATGTAGCTGCCAAGGTATGCAAATTGATTGACTTCTTCAATATCTGTCCCTTCTATGTGAATTTTTCCATTTTGATTAAGGGGAATTTTCATTATTTCTGTTTTATCCTTGTTAATTTCAAGTCTTATTTTGCTAGCCAGTGAAGACTGTTTTTTCTTGCATGGAATTCACATTGTTACTGATAAGAGTTATGTCATCAGCAAAATCAAGATCTTCTAGTTGGGTCTCATGTACCCAGTCAATACCTGTATTACCTGTGCAGCATTTTTTCATCATGAAGTCTATTGTAATTCCAAAAAGCAATGGAGACAGTATACATCCTTGTTTCACACCTGTTTCAATCTGGAACCATTCACTCATCCCTTCTTCTGTTCTGACTGCACAAACATATCCATTGTAGAAGTCCTTAATGATGTTGACAATTTTAGATGGTATTCCATATAGACTTAAAATTCTCCACAATGAATCTCTGGAATATATCAAATGCCTTTTTAAAGTCTATGAAGTTCAGTATTAGAGATTTCTGCTTTTCAATATGTTCTTCAAGTATTATTCTTAGAGTAAAGATCTGGTCGAGACAGGTTCTCCTTGTTCGAAATCTTGCTTGTTCTTCTCTCATTGCTGCATCCATTATGTCTTTAAGTCTATTCAAAATGACCTTGCAAAATACTTTTGACACAATACTCCTTTCCAACTGTTGAAGTCCCTAAGGTTGCCTTTCCTCCATTTAGAAGGGACCTTTTCTTCTTTCCAAATCTTATTAAACATTCTCTGTAGTTGTCTCATGTTGTCACTATTGATAGCTTTTAACATTTCAGCTGTTATTTCATCTTCACCTGCAGCTTTGTTGTTAGTCATTAACTTCACTGCTGTTTCAGTTTCATACAATGTAATTTCATCTAGATTGACATTTAGTTGTGGGGCTGGTAAGTCGGTTTTAAGGTTTAACAACTCTTTTGGGTGTGGTCAATTAAGTATTTCTTGGAAGTGTTCAGCCCATTTTGCTTTTGGTCTTTACTTGATGTTAATAGGGTTCCAGTTTTGCTAAGGATTGGTCTTTCTTTAGATGTAATAGTACCTGTTAGGCTCTTTTGTATGTTATATAAAGTTTTGCTGTCTCCTGTTTTTGCTCCTTTCTCTGCCTCTTTTGCCATATTGTCTATGTATTCTCTTTTATCCCTTCTAGCTGAACTTTTTACTTTCTTGTCTATTTCTTTATATGTTGTTTTCACCAGATCTTTTCCAAGGTATGTTTTTTACATTCAACATATCTAATTTGGCTGCTCGTCTTTCATGTATGTACTTCCATGTGTTTTCTGATATCCATGCTTTTCTATTTTTATATTCTCTACTTCACTGGGTGTTGTGGAATGACTGGCAAGATCCTTATTGAAATTACTGTTAGTATTCTCTTCTTGTAGACTGTGGCTGTTTATCTTTCTGTGTATTGATTTCTTATGTTGGCTTTTCAGTTTTAGTTTTATTTTCCCTATACACAGGTTGTGATCACTGTTAACATCTGCACCCCTATATGCCCTTACATCTATCAGAGATGTTCTGTATTGCTTTCTAATACAAAAATGATCTATCTGGTTTCTAGTTCTATCATCTGGAAATATCCACATTGTTTTATGTATCTCTTTGTGTGGAAATATTGTGAAAATGTGAGATATATTTGGAATGAAAACATATTTCTATCATTTTTTAAAATAATAATAAAGATGGTCATAATAATGATGCTATAGCCTCCTTTCTCTCTTACCTTGACTAGCTGCTCCCACTCCTGTAAGAGACTTTCCTTTTCTGTAAGTTCTATAGCTGTGTCCAGTGATGACTGAATCTCAGATCCCGCCACTGAAGAAGAGGCTACGGTGTTTTTACTGTCTGAATTAAATTATAGTATTGGTTTAATTTACTGTCATAGGTAAAGAAGATATATGTGCAAAACATCCACTATAGTTTTGTGGTTCCCAAAATTTTTCAGGTCGTGATCTTCGAAGCCAATGATAATTCACTACAGCCCATCTACACTCCCTTGCCACCCAACATTAAATTAAAAACCTTCTAAATATCAGCATTTTAAGAACTTACAGGCTCTGGCTCCTTATGATGTATAAAAAAAATGTAAAATCTACACTTGGTTCATGGGTTCCTATTTCACCTCTCATAGACTTCAGATTGTAAACTAATAAAATACAGCATTTATTACTTCCTAGAATAACCAGTCTTGTTATCTAGTTCACACTGCCTTTCTCACTTCACTAATTTCTAAGCCCACAGTAAAATTTTCAGCACCTCCAAAAGCTAACAGTTTCACAAATCTCTCCAGTCGGACACTACATTTTTATTTCAGAAGTTTAAATTTCATGGACCAACTTTCTTATGCTGATAAAAATTTATAACTGTGCTGAATGTACAAAATGTTAGAAAATTTTAGAAAATTTTGTGACCTAACAACTCCTTTCTCTGAAATGAAAAGAAGCGTGGCAAAGATCACAAATATGAAAATTTCAATACTGGGAAATAACGGAGTAACATAAACATCATAAGTGCCTATGCCCCAATGGGAGATATCTCAAAAGAGGAGGTGGAGGAATTTTATGATCGTTGGACAATACAATGAAACAATGCAAACAATATGAATCAATTGTAATAATGGGGGAACTTCAACATCAAAGTAAGAATCCACCAGAAGATCAGGTAGTAGGATGTTACGGTCTTGGAAGGCAGAGGAGATAAACTGGACAGATGGGCACAAAGCCACTATACAGTCATCGGCAATACCTGGTACCAGCAACACCCATGAAGACCTGGAAAATCCAGACAATAAGACCCAAACCATATAGATTTTATTACTATTCCTAGAAGAGTCTGAAATGCTCAGGTAACTAAACCAATCCCTGGAGTAGACTGGCACACCGACCACAGATTAGTAATAGCAAAGTTCAAATTAAAATTGAACATTGTTAAAATAATGACCAGAAATGCTGAACTAAATTTTGATATGTTAGGAAAATATAAAGAAATAACACAGAAGTTAAAAAATAGATATGATGTAATATCAGATTATAAACATTTATTTAAAGAAAAAATGTAATGCCCTAAAAGATTCATTCCACCACGCATTAGAGGCATCAGTACCAAAGGCATAAAGACAAACCAAGAAAAAAATGGATGACAGATGATAGTCTAGAATTGGTGGAGAAGAGAAGGAAGAACAAGACTAACCAAACAACATGTGAAGAGATTAAAAAAGAAATAAGACGCTGGTGCAAGCAGGAACAGAAAGAGAGGTGGCTATTAGAGAAATGTGATAAGATTGAGGAACAGTTTTATAATGGCAAAGAATTTCATACACTGATAAAAAAAACTTTATGAGAAAACAACAAGCAAAGCAACAGACTGTTTGAAAATAAAGGAAGGTAAAGCTGTTATGGAAAAAGAATAAATCATAGAGATATGGTCAGAGCACATCAAAGACAAAGAAATAAGCAGTTCAATGTAAGCATGAATAATATAGGACCACCAATACTGGAAATGGAAGTAAGAAATGCAGTCAAACAAATGCAGGCAAGAAAGGCACCAGAATCTGATAACATCACAAGAGAAATGATCATGGACATAGGAGATATCAGCATAAAAAATGTAACACACCTTCTAATAATGATCTCTGACAGAGGACACATATCATCAGATCTGTCCAAATCAGTTTTCATTGCAATTTTTTAAAAAACTGTTACAACAGAATGTGATCAACATTGCACAATCACTCTAATGAGCCATATCACAAAATACTATTAAGAATCATTAACCTGAGACTACAAAATAAGTTTAAAAAATGAAATAGCAGAACAATGTGGTTTTGTTGAAGGAAAAAGCACAGGTAATGCAATGTTTTATTAAGAATTATAATAGAAAGATCTCTAGAAGTTAGCACAGACTTATATTTGTGCTTTATTGATTACACAAAAGCTTTTAACAGAGTTAGACATAAAAGATGATACAAATACTAGAAAAAAACAGTAAAATAGATGGTAAAGATATGAGAATAATAATAAAAGTGGAGAAATGACATAGGTGAGTATCAAGATATAAAACAAGATATTACCAGATTTCAAGATCATGTTATAATACTATTTTTTTTCAGACATATCCATGAAAATTAAAATTTTTAATTTCCTCCATCACCTTAATGCATAACAAATAAATTATTACATAAATATTAAGCTTCCTCATAACAATGTTCTCAGTTCAACTGAAGCACATCTAATGTGGTCTGATGTGACCACAGATCAGTATTGTAATAGTCTATGTATATATCACAAGAGATGATATGATAACAATGAAAGCAAACAAGCTACATGAAGAATACATCTAGTTATAACTTCCTGTACTGATACCATACATGCTCCAGCCTTTCAACCAAGAATAAACAGAAATATTTCAGAATACATGTGGAGAAAAGAATGTTTGATAAGATAAAATAAGAAATGTTAAAGGCCTTCAAATGATCCTCAGCAGAGCCCCCAGTAATGGAAACCTTTCACAAAACCCATTAAAGTCATTATTATAATAGCTGTTTCCAATTCATCTTTAATTAGTGTTCTCAGGTGACCGCTGCATAATTAGTTTTGCACTTGCACTTTATGTGCATTTAACACAAGCATTATAACCACTTAGATGGATAGGTAAAAGAGATGTATCATGCCATACAAGCATCTAGGCCATGTGGTTTTACTGTCCTCGACCTGCTGGCACACTAGAGAGTGATGTTATCAGCATCAGCTTTGGCTGGTTTTCCTTCACCAGGAAGAGTCTGAGCCTCACCTGCGCTGTTTTAACTTTTTCCATAATCCATTTTCGGCATTTTTCAAAAGACTGCGTGTGTGTGTACATGCATATGTGTGCACACGTGCAAATGTATGTACGCACATGAATGCATGCATAACTTCTTATTTATCTGCTCATACATTATTCTCTTGTGCTCCCCTTTCCTCCCCCCAGTCATGTTTATATCCTTATTCTTTTTCATAAAGTACTGTGTATCATCCTCTTTTTTTTGGTCTTTTGAGCTGCATTCATATTCGTCTATAAAACACTTTCTGACACTCCCACTTTCTGAATCTCACCTTTGGCCCAAAAACCGCTTGACTGTCTTCTTGATCCTGTATATATACATATATGGTATATATATATATCAAGTTGAAGCCATATGTTGTCAGTTTTTCTGTCTGTATGTCAAATATTTTAAGGTAAGCTTTTAGTCTGCCAGAAGTCAATGTTTAATGTTACCATAGGCCAAAATTTTTGGGGGTTTCTTCATGTCAGGTTTCAGAAACTGCATTAGTCAAGTCATGTGGCAGTATCTTTCCAGTTTGCATGCTATGTATAGTTTGCAAACTGAGCTTCAGCATGCAAGCATTACAAGCATATCCCCCCACCCCCACCCACCCACCCACGCACACACACACACACACACATAAGCTTCATTTACATATAGTACTATGTCATTGGGTGATCTTAGAGTTTTGGACTGTCTGTCTGAAACAACTTTAAAAGAGAGTTCTGAAATCTTTTTATCCACTGTTTCATTTTCAAAAACATTTTTAAAAAAACAGGCAATATTACCAAATGAACTAAGTAAAGGAACAGATTTTTGTTTATAAATACAGACTTTCATTTAAAAAAAAAAAAAACTTTATATACTGGTAACATTTTCAGCAGTTATCCCAAAAGTAAGTTTACAAGGATTATTACTTCATGAGCAAAATTTATCTGGACTTAGTACACTGTACACTGTGTACCATAATGGACACCTTATTTTTCCACATAGTTGCCCTGAAGATTGAGACATTTGTCTAAGCCTAGGACAAGTTTTTCAATGCCTATCTCATAAATATGGTATCCTGGACAAACAGCCATCGTGTCACTGCTGTTTCAACATCTTCGTCACTCTGAAATCTATGGCTACCAAGATGTTTCTTGAGAGCTGGGAACAGGTGAAAACCTCCTGGTGCCAGTTTGAGACTATAAGGTGGATGGTCCAAATTCTTCCACAAGAGTTTCTGAATCAAAGTGGCTGTTTGTGGATTAGTGTTATCATGGAGGAGCAACACACCTTTTGTTAACAGCACAAGACAACGACATCTAATGACAGCTCCTAAATATTCCAGTGCTGCACCATACACAGCTCCATTAATTGTTGCTCCCCTTTCCAGGAAATCAACCAACAACATGTCTTTATGATCCCAAAACATGGCAGCCATCACTTTGCCAACAGACAGCATGACCCTGAATCTCCTAGTTCATGGGGAGTCCAGATGCCTCCATTCTATTCTTGTACAGTTTGACTCTGAGGTGAAAACTATGGTGAACCCACGTCTCATCACCAGTGACAGCGCTTCAAGGAAGTCTCGGCTATGAATGGCATATTGTTGCAGGAATGACAGGGCCTATGCTATTCTCTTTGCTTTGTAGTCCTCAAAAATGGCTCGCAAAACTCATCATGCAGACACTTTACGAAATCCCACCCACCCAATCATTCTGGACACTGTTCCTTGTGACAGACTGGAGTCATGTGTCAGTTCCAATATTACAAATGACTTCAATGCACATTTTGTTCACTGCCATACCAGATATTATGGATCTGCCACTCTGTGCTATGACTTTCCCTTAAAAAAATTGGCTTGTTTATTCTCCCTACAAAAATATCACCTTTTCTGGGAGTACTTAAGCAGCGTAGTAAAAGATATGTTCCATTATTCAAAGATATGCTGTAATGTTCTTCTATCTTTGAGTATAGCTATTAATAGTATAGGTTCATCACATTAACAACAGGTTACTTAGTATGCACCATGATAAAGTAAGAATTTTTCTACTTTAGTTTTTTTTTTTAAAACTAAAATTTATAAAATTAAGATTTAACTCTTTGTATGCTTCCCGACGCGCTGTGCATGGGTTCAATCATTGTCAGGTGACTAGGATGCGATGGTAGGTTTTAGGGTTTGCAGTCAGGATGAATTGGGTTAGAATTGGTCTCTAATTTTAAATTTAATCTTACTATACTTAAAATCTGGCCAAACTGGATGGTATAAGTGCCATCCAGCATTTTACAAGCACCTAAAGTGGTGAAAATCGGTGACATGTTGTTATAAAATAAGCAAGTCTAAAAAATCTATTTTCTAAGTTTTATAGATTGCCGGTCTGGTGTTGTCATGTTATTAGTGTATTGCAGATTGTAAATTAACTGTAAATAAATAATTATTGTATATTTTCTGTGAGGAAATGATGTTTGTGTACAATTTTATTCAATGATTAATGAACAGATTAACTTGATGGAGTGAGTCAGAATATTTTTCATAACAATTTTCCATTTTTTTCTTCTCAATTCTTAGCTCATTTACTATGCTTATTTATATAACTGCTTGTTTAATTTGTTATTGATACTGCATTGATTTTTTTGCTCATTTGTTTTATTATTTTTTTTTTTTAGTGTGCAAGTACTACTACATTACCCTCTGTTCTCCTACATTCTAATGACCAGAAAAGTTACATTTTCAAACAAATACTAATTCCTTGTGAAAACTATTCAATAATTCTTTGTTTCTCTGCTTGTCTGTAACAATATTTGTGTATGAGCACTTTTGTCATAATTCTGTCAGCACTATAAATATTGCAGTCTTTCATTCAGACATGAAAAGAAAATGAGTGACATATGAGAAATGTCTGGAAGCTATGACTGTGGCTCTTCAAAGTCATGGACAAACTGATGCACAGATTGTAAGACATACGAACTTAAAACATGCATCTTCAAAAAAAAGAGATAAAAATTACCTGTAACGTTGTCTGCCCTCAAGCAACCATATATGAAATGTTAGCAATACGTGGCGTTATATAATCATAAGTGTAAAGTGGTATATAAATCTATCAAAGCAATGTAAGATTATTTAACTACATTCAATCAGAAACAAACAAAAATGTTTTTAAACTTCTTTTCAAATATCAGGCATATGAGGAGTATCAGCACTACATATTGAACATACATAAAGTCAAGCATACTGTAAAGCCCAAAGAGGTTGGCTATTCTTGTCCCTTACTTACCAAGCTGATAAGCTGAGCCACCAGTTTTGCTTTCTGGTTGTGACGTTAGAAGAGATTCTCTCTTTGATTCCTTCTTTGTTGCACTCATTATAGGGGTCAAATCCGTGACTTTATCTTGATCCTCTTTAGGACTTGAAGGTCTGCTCATTGTACCCTCCTCTTCATCCCCATCATCAGAATCTGAGATATTTAGTTCCAGACAAAATTGAGGCAACAAAGAAAAACAAGCTTTCATTCACATGATAAACTATACACACTCAGCATTATTAAAAGTAAGTAGTTAATCAAAACTGAATTGTACATTTTTTAAAACAGTATGCTGAGTTTCCAAAAGGTATTTAATTCTCTTATATAAAACTAGTTTTTATCTTTTATTTTGTGTGGTGCTATTTCTGTTAGTCTTTATCTCATTAGTTTCAAACTGTAAGTAACAAAAAATACTGTACTATGATTCATACATTTTTAAATTGCGTTGTTTTTTTTTCTTTTAGAGAAGATACATTATTTATATAAAGATAATAAATCATGATTATTAAATTTTATTCTGCCATTGTTTTCATAAGTTTATTT
The DNA here is from genome assembly GCA_009760885.1 of Achatina immaculata. Classification (NCBI taxonomy): domain Eukaryota; kingdom Metazoa; phylum Mollusca; class Gastropoda; order Stylommatophora; family Achatinidae; genus Lissachatina; species Lissachatina immaculata. The sequence goes on along the minus strand of CM019720.1, from coordinate 52,539,045 downwards.
GATTCAAACTACTATCATCATCATCCACAAAATTCTTTGCAAATAATCTTAAATGACAAATCATTAACATCAACCACAAAATTCTTTGCAAAATAAAATTTCAGTTTCCAACAATGGAACCTGTGATGGAAAGACCAGTTTTAAAATGCCAAATATAAAAGCAGGAAATCAAGAACCATCAAGAAGGAAACCTGTATCCTGATCTTCTAGTTCGCCAAAGCCTTCATCATCATTTTCTTCTTGTTGAGTTGTTTCTGATTGGTGTATAAAATTATCAAGGTTGTATGTTACAGAAGTTTGCTCTCTCTCTCTCTCTTTCTCTCTCTCTCTCTCTTCTCTCTCTCCTCTCTCTTTTTTTCTCTCTACTCCCTCTCTTCTCTATCTCCTCCCTCTCTTCTCTCTCTCCTCTCTCTCTCAATCTCTCTCTCCACTCTCTCTCAATCTCTCTCTCCTCTCTCTCTATCTCTCTCTCTCTCTTTCTTTTTCTTCCCTACTGCATTTATTTTCATGCACACAAAATGAGAAAGAAAAAAAAGAGAGACATAGATAATCATTTCTTTTTGTTTTAGGTGCAACAAAAAAAAATATGTTCCTTAACACTAACTTATGCATGCAAAAGCTGGAAATCAGCTAAAGAAATAGACAAGAAATTAGACTCTTTTGAGAACAAATGCCTCAGGAAAATACTTGGTAAAAAGTGGAACGAATTTAAGAACGAAACAGAGATAAGACAGATGAACAAACAACAACCTGTCTCATGGGTGATCAGAAAAAGAAGATGGACATATGTAGGTCATGTGATGAGAAGAAACAATCAGAGAATAGTAAAACAAGCTATCAAGTGGAGCACAACAGGCCGAAGAAAAAGAGTTCAACCACGTGAAACTCTAAAGAGGACATTGTTAAGAGAAGCCAGTTTAATGGGCATAACATCCCTTGATGAAGTTGAAAAACTCGCCAAAAACAGGAAAACTTGGCAAACAACTATGTGAGCCCTATGTGACATTTAATGGCACGGGAAGGATGTAAGATGTTAGTAACACTATAGCAATCTGTAATGATTTTTTTTAAAGTAAAGAAAATTTAGCTCTTCTGAAGTCCTATATTAAAATAACATTTGTAGTAATATTTTTAAATTTCTAAATCAGTCTGAAACTGACATATTACAAGAATATATTGAAAAGGTAATCGTGTCTTCAGTTTGTTTATGAACATAATAAAATTAGAAATTGTAAGCATTTATAACTTTATAAAAAAAAAATCTATAACTTTATAACATAAGTCAGTTAGTAAAGCTATGAAAATGAATATTTAATGTTGAGAAAAAGGTAAGAGGACCTTTACATACTGGACAGGATGACATTGTGAAATTCTGCTCAGATAACAAAATAACAAGCAATACAGAGAATATCACATTTATATTAAAAAATACACACTTATGTATGGACAAATTATCCTTGTTCCACATAACCTGCCTCAGAAAGATTTTGAATATTTTCTGGCCACAAACAAAAAATAGAGTCCTACTTGCCCTTTGTGAACAAGAAGATATGCATATTTCAACAGCACAAAAAAAAAAAAAACTATAGAAATAGATTGGTCATATGTTCTGAAGGGACCCCAACAACACTAAAATAGCCATGTGATGAATACCTGAGGGAAAGAGAAAGCGAGGTTGACCAAAGACTATATGGTAAAGAACTGTAGAAGCAGAAATGAGTGGCACACAACACAGTTAGGATACCACACAAAGGGTGGCCGCAGAGCGTGAAAAGTGGACATAGTTTATTGTGGTCTGCAAGATGCCACAAGGTGTACTGGGTGGTGACTGCTTAGCCAATCACCAATAAAGGACATGTATAGATGTCATATACATATGTTACACAAAAATTTTGACTGGAATACAAATTTTATATATACTTTCACACCATAAAGAGGGACATTTGTATATTCGTCTGTACAAAACAAAACAACTGCTATCTCTTTTCATGAACATTTATTTTTTTTTTAAAATAATGAAACTAAATGATTGCCTCTATAAAGTTTTATGTCAGCTTTACCAAAGCATGAATTTTAAGAAAACCATGGATGAATATAGAGTTCATGAAACTAAAACATGCTGATGGATGAATATAGAGTTCATGAAGTTAAAACATTCTGGAACACAATTATTTAGGAAATATCCTGTGCAAAATCTGGGGCAAATTTTTTTTTTAAAATAGGAGAAACTTAAACTACTAACAACAGATTTTCTTTTAAATGAGAGAAGAAAATAAATATCAAGGAAAAATGAATATGATTTATTTGTAATGTATTTAAAAATAAACAATGAAAACAATGAAGCATGAAAGGAAATACACAATCATCATCATGCAAAGAAGGACTACCCGAGAAACAACATAAATGTTGCCCTCCTGTTCCATAGGAAAGAAATAGTGGCACATTCAATGTCACAGACAGAATATCTACAAACCTGCTTCAGCTTCTTCAATGGCACTGTACGTATCAAACATGTCCCAGTTTGTACACTCAGCATCCACATCCTTGTAAAAGATTTAATTTTTATTTTTAAAGACATAAGACCCATCTGTACCATCATGTGACAGTTTTACTGTCAAAATTAATGTTGTTCTTGTATAATTATGATGACAGTGATGATGGTAATGGTTAAAATGATAAACGAAGAGTTATCTTTTAAGTGACTGTTTTATATGCTCATGATGACTGGTTTGTCATTAATAATGTTAATGTCTGCAGTGCTGGTAGCTCTACATTTATTTTCAGTCAAAATTATCACACAATTTTTGAAAGGTCAAAAACAAAATCACAATGAAATAAAAGAGATGAAAAATTTTGAAAAAAAACAAAATAGTATTTATAGGATATGAGAGCAGTGAAAATGTAATGCAAAAAGCAAAAAAATCTACCTCAATCTCAATCTTTGATGTCTGAACACTTTTCAGTTTAGGAGCTTCATTGAATGTGTTCATGCCTCGTTCTACATAGAGATCATTGCCAACACGACTTCTTTGTAGCTAGTAAAAAAATTTGTAAGAAAAGGATGTAATAAATGACATTTACACGTAAAGAAATATTTAAAATGCTAAAAATGCCTTAATTATTTAATGATACCAATCTCCTATTAAAATTACCTGTTTCATTTACGATAAACAGTTTTTGTATATAAGTGTATAAAACAAAATATGCAAATATACAATTCCACTGCAGTAAAACTGTGATAATTAATTAGTTAGATTATTTAACCTACCACTCCTAAATTATTTAACCTACCACTCCCACTATTTTAAATAACCTAATTGCCTGTTTCCTTACTATACTATATTGAATCTCACTGGAATTTCCAGCTATTAACACATGGCAGTACATACTGTGGTGAAAGACTATTTGACAACGGAGCATTTGGCATTGAATCTCCTTCTTTCTACCACAGAGAGTGGTGGTGAAGATGCTGTTCAATGAAGCAATCAGTGACCCATAGCTGATATGCCAGTGTCAGGGTTAGCGAACCATATCTGACCAAGACCTTGTCCCACCTCTCCGTGGTACCCCCAGTAACAGGCCTAGCCTGGCTAACTGGGCAAGGATCGCCATAGTCCCCACGGTGGTGGAGTCTGCTAAAGAAGCACTGCACAGCCCCCTGCCTTTTAGCTGTACTCTGGGATTGAAAATATAGCCACCTTAAGCTGCTCCCATGCTGATACGATGCTGTGCCTCAACATCTCTACAGCATTGGCTGCAAGGAACAATAGCTCACAGTTACAGGGAGTTTGTATAAGTACCACAGAGAGTACATCACTCCCTACTTCACTGACCAGGTTGCATTAGTATAGCACACTGTTGGCATGAGTACTGCATGCAGGAATGCCTGATCAGCTTTCACTAGCTAACCCTAGTGACAGAATGGCATCTCAATTTTCCCAGCAGAGTGTACTTTGTGGAGCACTTTGTTGTGCCAGAAACTGAAAGATGTCTTTTACAGAGAATATACAAGAATCTTCTTCCCTGAAATTCTGCATGGTTTAAAAAAAAAACAAAAAACAATGGAAAAGATGTTAATTTAGCATTCAGTTCAGAGGCACACAATATCTCTCAGCTACAAAACATTTACCACTGGATAAAGAAAGGAAAAGTGGCAGAACCATTGCAAAAACTTTTTAAAAAATGAAAACTACAAACTGACAAAAAAAACTACATCATAGAAAAAAATTATTAAACAACACAAATTTTTAAAAGAGCAAACAAAAAAAAACCCCATTCATTATGCACATTACTGTTTAATGTCTAGTGGCTAGAAGATTTAACACATATGACTCCCAAGATCAGCCTTATTTAGTAAGAGCTTGTAATCTGAGACAAAAACAGTGCTCCCAGATGGCAGCTGTTTTCACTCTTTAAACAATAACCTAAAGAAAAACTGTTACTAATTTTTGCATGTTAAGGAACATTTGTACATTTCCAAGTTTCTGTTTGAATGAGTTTTAACACTGCCAAAAATTCAAACTGTTTATTTCTTAACTCTTTCCGTGCCGCAGGAAGAAACAATGACGTGTAGTGGAGTGCCAGAATAAAAGCGTCTGTAAGTGGGTATAGTTATAAAATGGAATGGAAAACAGTATTTCCATGTACTTCTGTATACTTATTATGTTTCAAAGTATAACTAAATGAATGAAAATTTCATAAATGCAGAGTAATGTGATGTTTTTAGACAATGATTGTCCCCAGCTCACCATCGGCTAGGTCTAGATATGCACTACTTACCATCTGAGATGTCTAGATCTACTTGTCGATCTCGTATTGTGATTCTGTGTCGCATTCTCACTAAATTAATGTCTGAAATAACCTCCTAACTACTTCTCCAGTCATCTAAATATGTCTAGATCTACTTGGGATACATTCAAGACCAGCGGGATGGTCACAGCCCATGTCCATACCCCTATCTACGTCGTCAAAAATTGAAAAAGTTCCATGTTTCTCGTCCTTTTTCTCGCTTGGCATCACTCGTATCTAAGGACTCTTTCACCATTTTGAAAAGTGTCACCTGAAACGCGGATGAAATATGTACAATCTAAATGTTACACCAGTTGTTTTATTGAAACAAACCAAGCGTAAAAAAACTGACGCTTGGTAAGCAACGTGGGTACAGGAAGAGTCAAAAAATTGACGCCTGGCACGGAAAGAGTTAAGCAAAAATGCAGTTAAATTCTGAGTCTTTCTGCACCACTTATCAATTCTCTGTGAAAGAGCGCCGATGTTTTTAATTTCTTTACTGTCGTATAATCCATCTTTTTTTTTTTATCTTTTGCCACGGACACTCTCTAAAAACTATATGAAATAGTTTCTGTTACTTGCATTTCTTAACTCATGAACATGTCAGTCAGTCATTTGCATGTCCCTTGTGGAACTTTGCCTCCCTAACGGCTCTCCTGTAGGCCCCTCGGTTGTAAGCAAGATGCCCTGCTGCTGATGCAATCATTTGCAGATTATCAACAATGTCTTGCAGCCATCTTCACCTTGGTCTTCCTCTCTTTCCTTTTCCAATTATGTACCCTTTAAAGACGATCTTCTCTAAATTTTAATGATGTTTAAAGTGTCCAAAGTATTTAAGTTTTCTCTGTTCAATTCTCTTTACTAGTAACCTTCTTCACTATTAATTTCTTGTAGTATGGATATATTTGTATATATATTTGAATATGTAAAGTCCAAGTAATATCTCCTTTTTTTTCTGACAGTATTCGTGCTTGACATACTTCCTAGCTATTTCTGATCTTGTTAGCCTCTTTAGTAATGCTATATAATACAGTATCTTTAAAAGTTTTTAAAAAACTGTACCATCTCCTCTTCTCAGTCACCTATTTCAACAAATGAAAAACAGAACTTCACACTGAAAATAGAAGAATTTACCTCAGCATAAGATTTGATTCTATTCTTCACATCTTCAGCTTCCTCACTCTCGACTGAAACTTTGATATCAGGCATGTCCAACATCCATATGGTGTCTGTCTCTGTTAAAATAACCTCCACCATTTTACCAAGATCTTCTTCTGTTGGCACTTCTTGTACCTCCTGACGTTTGTGACGAACCTCTATGGAAAAGAAAATGTATAAACTAAGAAAAAAGTAGGAATAGCTTTATTAATTAATGAGCACACAGTTGTGATGTCTCAGTTTGCACATTAATCAAACAAAAACCACACAGGATGAACAAATAAAGAAAGATAAAATAGAAATTCACATGAATTCTATGTAAAAAGTAGGAATTAAAAAAAACAGAATAAAACAAAATAAATGGAGAACTTATCTGTGACTTGTAAGAGGCTGTGTTCAGAAGTGTGCATGGTGGAGTGTACAGAATGTTTGAATGGAGACTTGTGATGAGTGATAGGTGGGTCATAAAAGTGGGGGTGAACCATGAAAAGAGGAGAGACTAATGCAACGGTAATTTAGTCAGGAGAAGGTGGAATAGGTGATTGTAGGTGGGGTAGAGGGGTTGTAATCTGATGCTGTAAGGAGGTTCTGAACTATATGTTACAAGTGAGAAAGGAGTGGAACTTGGTACAGAGGGAATATGATTGTGGAAGAGGTGAATGTTAGGTGTAGCTGAATAGCGAGTTCAAACCATGTGGTTCCAGCGTCCCATATTCCTGAATGTAGTGGTTCTCAAGCACTAGGAGACTTCTGTTATCAGCGTGACATTAACACTGTTTAATGGCTGTTACCAGAAAATCAGATTTGCCTCTGTAGTTGGGGCCATTGAAATGATTAAAGACTTGTTTCAAAGCATGCTGGGTGATATACAGATGTTTCTGCATGCGGTCACCTAATCTGAGACCAGTTTCAGCGATATAAGTTATCCTCTATGGAAAAGAAAGTGTCATTCTATTTTTTAAAATTTGAAACACCGAAAGAAGCAACCCATAAGATGTAATGAGTGTTTTCTCCATTATAAAAAAAAAAACCAAAATATAAGCATCCAAAATTTTGTTACCATAAGGGGAAGCTATATTACTTTGAACTCTAGTATCCCCACACAAAAGGCTAATGAAACAAGTGATGAAAATGGGCATGCAGGTGAATAAATCTCTGTCAAAAAAAATGTCATACAGCTAACTACAGATTTTCATACATTAAATTTCCTTTTGAAAAAACAGACTCCACTATAAAAATGTCTGTTTCTCAAGATGATGTATCCTCACTCAATCTTGTCACCGTCTTTCCTTAACACAAGTGTCAGGTCTCCATATTCAAACCGAACAGAAGTCAGTGTGGGAGATGGCCTCAGGCCTTCATATGAAGCTCTCTAACCAATTCACTGTTTACATTATAATAATTTTTTTTTAAATTTCCGTAATACTCACTCCCCAAATTCAAACAGATATTCAGGTGTTAGATCAGATTCTTTAAAGACTGGGTGAGCATTAAAGATTAATGGTTTCTGTGATGTTTCTATGACTGTCACACAAAAAAAAAAAAACACATACAAAAATCTGTGCCTCTTTACATATGTTCTAACTTGTCCTTAAAGTCTAAAAATCAATTAAATATTAACATTTCTTTGCTTCATTTCCTATAAAGTGATTAAAAACAAACTTTACCTCCCTTTCCCCACAGTTTAAAAAAATCTGTCTTTCAGCCATGGTTACAAAAATTTCAAACTGTTTCTTTTCTTTTGAAAAAAAAAAGTTCCTTCTGACCTGAAAATGTGGTCAGTTCTGGAGCTCCAGGTTCATCAAGCAGAAGAGAATCTGAAGTGGCATCATATGACTGAGTGAATACTGATCTGAAACAAGAAGAAAACAGGGTTTAGTAATATTCCTAGAAAATATGAAAATTAAATAGCTGTAGTAAAATAAAATACAGTACATGCAAGCACTTCTTCTCCTTCAGCATTCTTTTTATAAGCCATACTAATTCTAGGTCCAACATTAGGACAAAGACATTGCACATTCATGACATGACAACTGAATGTGTGTATCCTAATTTTTTATTTGGTACTCCACTCTTCTTCTTCATTTGCTTCTATCTCAAAGACCACCCCGTGATCCTACTGAATTTACTCCTGTGGTCTTTGATTGGTCCTGTAGTCCTCCTGTAGTCCCCAACAGACCCACAAGAGATCCCCGAGCGGACCACATGAGATTCAGAGTATTGCGGGGCTTGGGCCTGTATTCTCAGTGGGTCGCAGAAGCGGGTTTGTGTGACACTGTGGTTTTCGTTGCACTAGTTTAATCTAGAGTTGGACTTTCTTGCCAGAAAACCTCAACATGTTTTGGATATCAGTATATTCCCGCTGAGTGATTGGTGGCAGCCCATCCAGCCCAGAGTTGGACTATCTCACCAGAAAAGCAATCCCCTCTGATCTTTATCTTTAGAATGTTCATGCTTGCAAGATAATTCTCCTGTTCATGGACAGGAAATAAATATTACTATATATATATATATATATATATACACGAGGGGTGATTGATAAGTTCTTGGCATAAGGTACAAATACTTGAAATACACAGTTAATATTAGGTGCATTTGTAGATCAGGTTAATATAAGATTAAACACAAAGTTTCAAGAAATTAACTGCAACCAATTTTTTTCTTACAGGCTACTGAAGTGGAAAGGGGTGGCAGAAACTGAGAAAATGGATAAAATTTTTCATCAAGCAGTCATTCTGCAACAAGGGCTTATCATTGAAGGAGATCGAAGGATATGGTAGAGACTCTAGGGGAGAGTGCCCCTTCTTACAGCACAGTGAAGAAATGGCAGCTCAATTCAAACATGGAAAGGAGAGTCTGGAAGATGATTCCCATCCAGGAGGACCCAGAATGGTAACCGATGAAAACACCGGCAGAATCCATTACACGATAATGGAGGATTGACAACTAACTGAGCTGTACATTGCTACTGAGTTGGGGATCTCCCAGGAACATGTTCATGCCATGATTCACAATGATCTTCAAATGACAAAGGTCTCTGCTTGATGGGTCCCGAAACTTCTTAAAGTTGATCACAGATGACAGCATCTCAACATGTCAAGAGACAATCTTGGCCATTTTTCTGCAGATCCTGAAAAGTTTCTTCAGCATTTTGTGACTATGGATGAGACTTTGGTTCATCATTTTCAACCCAGAAACCAAAGAACAGTCAAAGCAGTGGAAACATCATGGATCCCCACCTCCAAAGAAAGCAAGGGTGGTTCTGTCTGCAGGCAAAAATGATGGCTTCCATCTTTTGGAATTCAGAAGCTGTGCTATTGGTAGATTATCTTCAAAAGGGCAGAACGGTCACTGGGGCCTATTACGCTAATCTTGTGAAGCAAATGCAGGTCATACTGAATGACAGGAGTCATCTTTCTGCAAGACAATGCTCCAGTTCACAAGTCAGAGGTGGCGATAGCTGCCATTCATGAATGCAGCTTCCAGCTTCTTGAACATCCTCCTTATTCCCCAGATTTGGCCCCTTTGGACCATTACCTGTTTACCAAACTCAAAAAAGAGTTCAGTGGTCACAAATTTGCTTCAGATGGTGGCGTCATTCATGCTGTAGACCACTTTCTACTGGCACAAGATGCTGACTTTTACAAAGAAGGGATCTGTATGCTTCAGGATCACTGGACTAAGCGCATAAACTTGCAAGGGGACTATGTTGAAAAATAGCCCCAAAAAGTTGTCCACAAATAATCCATTGTACCTTATGCTGAGAACTTATCAATCACCCCTCATATATATATATATATATATATAATTTTCTTAATCTCTCTCTGAACCTTAAGTGCCCAGGGCACATGGGGCTTCCGCAAGGGTTTTCCACAAATGCCTGTCTTTCGCCTTTTTTTCTGCTCTTGCCCAGGTGAGCCCTCTATTGCTCAACATCCTTTCTGTTGTTCTTCTCCATGTCTCTTTTGGTCTACCCTTACTTCTGCTCCCCTGTGGTGTCCATCTTAGTGCTATTTTTGGTAGTGAGTTGTCAGTCATTCGGAGCACATGTCCCAACCATCGCCAGCGTCTTTCCTCAATAATTGTTGTCAGTGGTTTCGTCTGCATTTCTGCCAATAAGATGTTATTTCTTATGGTGTTTGGCCAAAATATTTTTTTAATTCTACGTAAACATTTAGTCTGGAAAGAATTCAACTTGTTTTCTATGGTTTTGGTGATTTTCCAGCATTCACTACCATAGAGTAGTACACTTAGAACATTACTCTTAGATATCCTGATTTTCATATTTATGCTTAGTTTATTTGATTTCCATATATTCTGTAGCATTGCAAAAGCCTGGTTTGCTCTAGTAAGTCTGCTGTTGATGTCCTCTGTGCTGTCTCCATTTTCTACTACTCTGCTGCCAAGGTATACAAATTCGTTGACCTCCTCCACTAACTTGTTATCTACTCTGAGTACATTTCTGTTGTTCACATTTTGCTTCATTAATTTTGTCTTTCCTACGTTGATCTTTAGTCCTATGTTGTTTGCATTCTGGGTTAACTTGTTTATTTTATCTTGCATATCTTTGTGATAATTTTCTTAATATTCTTTCCTAAATTTTACATTATGTGAAGTTTTTTTTTCATTGCATCAAATGTCTTTGGGATATAGAGTAATATCATTGTATCTACTTCTTCCTCTTCTTCTTTGGCATTTGCCACTGAAAGGGCATTGTTTACAATATGTTACAGTTGTGTGCTTTGTAGCTAGACACATCCAACTTCAGCTTGGCATATTTTTAATATTGGACTCTCATTCTTATTTCCATCCCTATTCACTTAGCCAGACTGCCTGTTTCCAGAAGCATTACTGGAAGATGGAATAGGGTCTTACTCAACTATAATTCACCAATCTAGATGCAAGCAGCAGTCAGCTATGGGTCACTAACTGCTATCTTATTTAGTCTGAGTAATGCATCTTCACCTCCTAATTAATGTTTAAATGTCAGAATCATTAGACCACTGAGCATTCTAGTATGCTACAAGTTCTTGTTCATATCATGTAAAGATTCCCTTTAGTCATGATGACAGGTGATTAAGAGCTTTATTGAGCAATAAGAAATGCTCTTATGTTCTGCTATAACCCATAGAAATTATATTAAAATGTTCCCCTGGGAACTACTGTGTTAAGAACACACTTATTTTAACATGGTCTTTGCGAGACAGGGAACATAGATCTGATTGGTTATAAACTCTGACCTACTTCTGTAACCCAGAAACCTGTAGCAATCAATACTAATTGTAAGTGCTGTTTTTATAAAATGTAATGTCAGGATGGTGGATGAAAGGAGATATGGAAATCGCCGACAGGGATAAGGAAAATCTGATGTCAAATCAATGAATCCAGGACATGACAAACCTATGGGTCTCTACAACAATGCCTGTCAGAATGAGGTAAATAAAACAGAGCCTGCACACTATAGGTGGCAGGGAATGGATATCACTGAAGTACTCATTAGATTCCTCATCCCAAAGTCTCTGTGAACATAAATATTGCAGTCTTTCATTCAGACATGAAAAGAAAATGAGTGACATATGAGAAATGTCTGGAAGCCATGACTGTGGCTCTTCAAAGTCATGGACAAACTGATGCACAGATTGTAAGACATACGAACTTAAAACATGCATCTTCAAAAAAAGAGATAAAAATTACCTGTAACGTTGTCTGCCCTCAAGCAACCATATATGAAATGTTAGCAATACGTGGCGTTATATATTCATAAGTGTAAAGTGACATAGCTCTTTTTTTCTGTTATATACTAACAAAATACTAACAATTTTATTAGAAAAACAATATACAACTTTTTGTTTAAAAAAATGTATAATATGTCATACTGTAAATCAGAATGTGTCTTTGTGATCCTTCTAAATGTGACAACCATCCCATTCCACTTTAAGAAATTTACCCCATTGAACTGTCTCAAAGCCATCTGGCCAGCCAGTGTTGTGCGCTGGGTCTGACATGGAGAAAGGACTTAAGTACAGCCACTAGAGGCTAGAAAACAAAGTTTTGGCCAGGCCAGCCTACACTACTGTCTTCCTAGCAGTCCGAGCAATGCCACTATCTGCCCTAGCAAGGAAAGGTGCTGAAGTCGGTGGTACCTAGCCAGAAAGTGCATCACAAAAATGAGGGTACCATGCATTATCGCTAAAAATGTATACAAAGAAGAACAAGAAGATATTGAAACATTTGGTCTCCCTTCTTGACATAATGAATCTTTTCAGCAGTTCTCCAACATTTCTTCTTTGAAGGAAATGAACAAACTGAACTCCTGCTGGTGAAAATATCCAACAAAAACAAATAACATGACTGAAATATGACAATATATATAAAATAAAAATACCAAAGCTAAAGAAAAGTAGAAACATCTTGAAAAGAATTACTAAAAAGAAAAAAAAAAGAATTTACACAATATTTTGAAATTCTGTGGCATGCCAGAGCTTTTTAGAAACCCTGGTATGCAGACAGAAAAAGTAATTTTAAAAAAAAATCTAGACAGTTCATACCTGGTGAAAGGACCTCCACCAAAAACACTGGTTCCAGTTGTTCCAGCCTGTGTTCCATAGACTGATGCTGACGTCTGGGACATGAGATCTGTTGGCTACAAGGGATGTTTCATAATCATTAAATTCCTCAATTTGTGAATGCGCAGAATCTAAAAACATACATCCATTACATCACTCTTTACCATTACAGTCTAAAGTAAATGATTTCACATCTGGTTTCACACTATGTAAAGCAGTTCTTTTACTTACTTGGAACATCTCATGTTGAAATATATATAGATTTAGGATTATAGTTTGCTACAGTATATGTCAGTCAGTCAGTCATTTGCATGTCCCTTGCGGAACCTTTGCCTCCCTAACAGCTCTTATGTAGGCCTCTCGGTTGTGAGCAAGATGGCCTGCTGCTGATGCATCCATTTGCAGATTATCAATGTCTTGCAGCCATCTTCACCTTGGTCTTCCTCTCTTTCTTTTTCCCATTATGTACCCTTCCAGGACGATCTTCTCTAAATTATCATAACGTTTAATGTGTCCAAAATATTTAAGTTTTCTCTGTTTAATCTTCTTTACTAGCCAACCTTCTTCAATATTAAGTTCTTGTAGTGTGGATATATTTGTTCTTTTCTGTGCCCATGATAATTGGAGAACTCTTCTATGCATTTACATTCAAAGGCATTTATGTGTTTCTCAGCTGTTTTATTAAGAGCCAAGGTCTCACAGGCATATGTTGCGATGGGAAAGATGCAAGCTCTTAAAAATCATATTTTTGTAGTTCTGTCTGCTCCTCTCCACAGCTTCTTTAGTTGTTTTACTTTATGAAGAGTGATAGATGTCCCCCTTTTAATTTCCCTCATTGTATCTTCATTACTAGTTAGTAATGATCCAAGATATTAAAAACTCTCCACCTTTTCCAATTTTTCCTAATTGATACATATTTCAGCTGCCTTATTTGTTTTGTCAGTTGTCATCAATTTAGTTTTCTTCGCATTAAGATAGAGGTTTTGCTCTTCACTATTCTTATGGACTGACATAATTAGTTTTTCCGTTCCATTTTGTGTTGTGGTTAGTAATACTGTGTCAATCAGCATATCTAATCTCTGGTATTTCATACCCTCCAACTGTTATGTCTTTGTTATATTCTGTTTACATCTTCTCTGACATTCCTCATTATATTTTCAGTATACAAGTTAAATAAGTAAGGTGACAATATGCACCCCTGACGGACTCCTTGTTTTATATCAAACCAAGTTGTTGTTTCACCATTTATTCTCACTGCTGCCTGTTTGTCTAGATACAGCAGTGATATTAATTGTATCAAATGTGTTTAAAATCCCATTTTTTTCCATTATTTCCCAAAGTTTCTGGTATTGTACACAATCAAATGCCTTTGAATAGTCTATAAGAGATAAATATAATATATAATTATATATAATGTAATATATTAAATTCTCTGCATTTCTCTATTATTAATCTTATACTGAGTACATGATCTCTTGATCCTCTTCCTTGTCTAAAACCAGGTTGGACGACATTGACTTCTTCTTCTATTTTCTTACGAAGTCTACCCATTATGATTTTTAATAGAATTTTACAAGCATAATTAATCAGGGCAACAGTATATGTTCCATGCTTATTTACTGCATATTCAATATGACAGGAAAAATAAACATGTTTTAACTCTTCCCATGCCATTGTCGCGATAGTGAGAACTTCCTGTTGGTCCAGTGTTGCCATTGTCGTTATAGCGATATTGTTTCACTACAACGTAAAGCTATTATAAAACTTTTTATTGTACACGATTTATCTGCGTATGTCTGGTGACCTTTCATAGTTCAATCAAAAAGCGTGGCTAACAACCGTGCGAAAGCGTTGAATTAACGGAGAAATTTCAGTATTTATTGTGATTTCGGAAGCATAAGGACATATCCTATGACCCGACCACTGTTCCTGAATGTACCCCAAGTATATCTAGACCTACTAAAGGGACTGGAGAAGTAGAAGGTTATTTCAGACATTATTTTAGTGAGAATGCCACCACCTGACGAGACTGGATGAAAATTTAAGTAGATCTGGAAATCGTCGATGGTAAACATTGTACATCTAGGCATCACCGATGGTAAGCACTACACAATTATCAGCTAAAATCATCACATTACTTCTTTATTCCTAAAAAAACTCTTCATTTATGAAATCTTACATTTACAACTATTTTCATGCATATTATGTATACTTTTAAAGTTGAAATACTTTGTACATTAACTTTTACAACTATACCCCCTATACATATCGAGACCTGCACTTTTTGTGTGGCACAGACGGGAACGTTTTTTTCTGTGGCACGGGAAGAGTTAAGATATGCTATACTGTGATATGCAAGTATCTCACTTTCATAACATACTTACAGTTCCAACAGAGCTGTCTGCCAGAACACTGGCCTGTGTTTTCTTCACTACATTTGGATCCACATGAAGAAGTGGCAAAGGAGTGACATCATTGCCATCTTCATCAAAGATCTAAACAAAACAAAACAAGAACTGTAAGAAAATAAATAACTCTCTGTAATTAGTTACAAAAATGCAATGTGTGTGCATACAACTGTGCATTTGTGTATGTATATGTGTGTGAATGAGAGCAGTAGGAATGTGTAAGGGATAGTACCTCTCTGTGAGAGACAACCTATTGGCGACCGGCTCAAGACATAATAAACACTCAGACATCACAAACATTTAAGCAGGACCATGGCTAGATGTTTTCAGGAAAGGAATATTCTAATATGTGCATGCCACATAAAAGTGAAGCTATAATTGAGCCCTATGAAAGTTCATGAATTAAATAAACTTAAACTATGACATTAATAAATAAAAAACTATAAACTACAACATTAATAAATAAAAAACTATCTGCAGTTTCAAAAGCTGAATGTCATATCTATAAACTAAAGTTACTAATAAAAATAATGCTTCTTTCCATCTTAACAGATGGTTTTGCAGCAGGTAGATTTGGATGTTTATGAAAGCTGCTGAGCCATCATTCTCCCAAGAAATCACTTTCATGACTGATTTTGCCAATATTTGTTTGGCACAATCATCAGCAATAAAAAAAACTATGTTTTGAATTTATATAATCCAATTTCTTTGTATCTGAATCCCCAGTCTTCAAACTTTGCCTTCATTTCCTCCTCATTGCCACATCCCTTTGTAATGTCATTATGTATATAGCATGATTTTTTTTTTAATGGCCAGTTCTTTGAGTATCATGAAGGATAAATTTTTTCTTAACACATCACAGAACTTCAGAGTTGATTCTGGTACTTTAGCTTGCCTTTTCATTTTCAAAATTTTCCAAATGCAATGAAAATAGGAACTAATGAGCTTTTTATTAATCTTGAATATAATGTCCTTGTTTTAAATTTATGTATCAGGGTAACAGACATGCTCGTAATGAGTCAGCACTTTAATCTTTAGTTTTATTTATTACTGGCACTCTTCATTACGAAGATGATTATGAAGCTGGCAGATATAAAATGTTGTGGTTCTTTTGTTGCGCATCATCTTGCTGAACAGGTTCTCTCATGGCTGACTATCACAAAATGGAGCAGGGAATGAAGGGGCAAACAAAATTAGCTTAGCTCTTCTGAGTTTGCCCTTTTCAGAGCAATACTTTTCTCCCTATTCTGTAATCTTATTCTTCTTCATTAAACAAAAAACTGGAGCTTTCTTATTTTGTAACATTTAATTACCATAATGGGCATCCGCACAAATGAAGTCCTTTCGCTTGTTCCAGAATAATGTTTCTTGCTGGCTGATGAGACTACATTGCCACGCTGACTAGCAAATGTTGGGTTTCTGCTTCCAATTCTACTTACTCTAGTTAAGGATGCATTTTTGCTTCGATTAGAATCATTTGCTCTGCTGTAAATGATACTGTTGCTGAAAATATATAAGCAAAGCTACAGATTACAAAACAACATGAGTATTTAAGTGATCCTAGTGCTGTGAAAAATAGGAGAATCTTTCTCATATTGTTCGTGTACATTAAATAAGACTCCATATGGCCCTTCAGCATTAACAGTCTACAAACTAAAATTTTATGGCAGGTGCATTTGACCCTTAAAGAAATAAAAGCTGACAAGAAGTTAAGCCTTACACCATAAATGAAACTGGACATACAATTTGTGTAGCATGACATGGCATGAAGAGGAAATTTAAATAAAAGACAATAAAGTTTTTAAAGTTTGGCACTTGCACAAAATCTACTAAGCTGTTGCAAATACAAATGAAAAAAAAAATGTTTTAATTATAAAAATAGAAGTTATCTTTATAACGGCACCAGCCTATTGCAGTTCTCAACATTAAGGTGAAAACCTCACTTTGGAACAGCTATTAGTGAAGACAGCATAGGCTAAAAATAAAATAATTTTAACAACTGCAAAGCAGTATTTCATTTATGTCCTACAAGCGATGTCACATTTTTTCTTTTATAAGATTAGGAACTCTCCCTCACAAAAAACAAATTTGCTTGTAAAACTTCCTACTACATAACAGAAAAAAATGTTTATAACATACTGATACTATTAATTAGAACAATGTTTAAAAATCTCATTACTACATATAACAATATCAATTTTAATAGTATCACCACAATGTATAGGAACGTTTTTAAAAAAAAGACTATACGTCTCTCATGGCGAAGGTCAGGAGTTCAATCCAGCCAAGGCACTCCAGTCACCCAGCTGTAGAAATGGGTACCCAACTTCTGCTGGAGTTGGGGAAGGAAAGGTGGCCAGGCATCATACTGACCATATCACCCTCTAGCGTGCAGACAGGTCAGGAAAATATGGCCACTAACACCATATCCCTATGTGCCTCTAAGGCATGACAGGATTACCTTTACCTTTTTATACATAGGAACAACATTTTAAAAAAAAAGAATATACATAGGAACATTTTTAAAAAAAAGACTATACACAGAACAACATTTTTAACAAATACTATACATAGGAACAATATTTTTAAAAAAAAGACTATACATAGGAACAACATTTTTCAAAAGACTATCTAGTATATTCACGAATGTTATTAATAGGATTAAAGTAGCTGAAGAAATGATTTCAATGTTATATTTTCAGTCACCTGTGATCTTCTTATCTCTGTAAATCATCTTACATTCTGAATGCTTCTTATAAATGTGACTACCACAAGATTTTTCCCTCACCCACATCCATTATCAGTATTTGTATTCACAACAGCATTATTTCAAACTTTATAGAGCAGCAGTTCCCAAACTTTACCAAACTGCAGCACACTTGGTAACACAAATTTTTGTTGTGGCACGCCAATGCTTTTAATGCTGGACTCTCTACAGTTAAAATATTATTTTCAGTATTTTCAAAAAACTTCATTTACCTTATTACAAAAGTTATTGCACAGTACAAAACAAATAAAAAATTGAAGGAGGCAGGAGAAGTAAAAGTTGCAAAATGAAATGTCATCTGTTATGTGCTTCTGTCTAGTGCCCACATTCAAAAAAAGCTAAAACATACAGGAAGAATGGGAGAAGTAGGTGACTACCACAAAACTGAATTATGGCAGCGTACAAGGTGCATCTAATAAGTTTGGTGAATGATCCGATATCTCGACAGCAACATGGTCCAGGTGCTTGGCCATGCAGAGACACGTCGAGAGCGCCACCTAGCATGGATTACATGTGACTGACAGAGTAAACCCACTGTGGGCAGTCAAACACATAGTCAGTATAAGAGGTAAGGTCACAGTGCAATGAATGAGTGAACATCAAGTTCTGCTACAAATTAGGAAAACAGCGATGGAGATGCATGAAATTTTGGTGCAAGTGTATGGGACAGAAGCCGTGAGCAGAAAATGTGTTTACGACTGGTTCAAATGAGCAAGCGGAAGATTTGTTCCTGGTTTGTGCCAGACAATCTGACAGATGAACAGAAAGCAAAACGGGTGGAAACCTCTGAAGATTTCATTACCATGTGTTCTGTGAACCATCATCACAGGGGATGAGACGTGGTGCTACCAGTTCAATCTGGAATCTTCTTTCTGTTTCCCCACATGAAAAGTGTCATGAAAGGTGCACGTTTTGTGGACTTGGCAGCAACTAAGACCATGTGACAGCGGTTCTGCAATCAATTCCTAAAGAGGCCTTTGCTGACAGTTTCAAGAAGCTTTATGAACATTGCCAGAAGTGTGTTGTGAAGGGTGGTGATTATTTTGAAGGCCAATAAAGATAATTTGTATATTCTGTTTTGTTTGTTTTCTGATACCATTCATGGAACATTTTAGACACACCTCATAGAATGAACTAGATAGTGACTGGAGTAATAGTGTTTTTTTTAAAAATATTATCTTATATCTTATATCCTTACCGTGCTGTTAAATGCCACATAGGGCTCGCAAAGTAGTTTGCCAATTTTTCCTGTCTTCGGCGAGTCTTTCAACCTCATCAAAGGATTTTATGCCTGTTAATTTGGCCTTTCTTAACAATGTCCTCTTCAGAGTTTCACGCAGTCTGCCTCTTTTTCTTTGGCCTGTTGTGTTCCACTTGATAGCTTGTTTTGGGATTCTCTGATCATTTCTTCTCATCAAGTGACCAACATTTTAATCTAGGTGATGAAATTTCATGGCACATTTACAAAGTGTTGCACCACACTAAAGTACCATTTGGGAATCCCTGTTACTGAGGCCAGTAACCAGTGGCACCCCCTATCCACCCCCAGCTATAATTTCATTGAATCAGTCTAGAAATTTATCATGGTGTTGAAGACTTTAACACCTTTAAAATTATAATACATATTTAACTATGCCACTGCACTTATTCCAGAGAAAAAAACATTTAGGTGAACATCAAAGTTACAAAAATCTCACACATAAAAGTTAGTATGCCACAGAGACTAAGTTAAACAATTATTCTCAACAGCAATATGCTTAACATAAGTTTCATTCTCAAGTCAACTGAAAATGTCTTTTGAATTCTTTCAAATCAAAGACATGTATGGAGAATTTTAAAAGTCTGGAAGCATGAAATAAACAGGAGAGAACGATGTGTGTGAATGTGAGGGGTGTATTTATTCACGTGCTTTTTAAAGCCAAACACTCCCATCTGTTTGCCTAAATCTGAAAGAAAGTCCTCTTCTATTATTTTCACAATGAACTTTTAAAGATAAATAGAGTTTTAAAAGAAATGAGTGGACTTCTGTCCAACATCCAAATAGAAAATTCAATACTCCACAACTCTAGCTTTACTTATCGGTATCCATAATATTTTTCTGCTATGAACTGGATTCATTTATAGAATTTCTTCTAAATTGTCTTATCGCGTACAAGACAAAAAAAAGTTTGCACAGTTGCTACAAAAGTACAAACTTGTGCAAAATAATTTAATTTTGGTCTGTTTAATGTCAGTTTACTCACCCAGTAGCAGTACTTTTTTTCATAGGCTTCGATGTGGACATTTCTAAGACTTTGTATTGTTAACGTCTGTGACAATCCTAGTATTACTAAGACTTCATGTTTCATGCCTTCGCATCAGACGGCTTCCGTTGGTTTCTCTTGTTGTCAATAGAAACATACTAATATGTAACACCTCATTTCATTGGACAATTATCTTAAATATGTATTGATACAGATTATCGAAATATAGATTTACGTCGTTAATTTGTGTAATTAACATTAAATATAATACATAAAATGAAACAAAATCTATTGATCGCTCGGTTTTAACCGATTTTTAAAAAAATTCGTTAAAATCACCCAAGCTCTCAAAAATATAGTTCCACCAATGAAAAGCTCTTTCTTATGCTCAAGAGGGCGCCGACAGGAGTAATGCGAGCCTCGTTTCGAAATTCGGCGAACTTAGGTTAAGATGGCGGAGGTTGTAACAGTTGTATATGTTGTCTTACGGAGTTTTCGCTGTACATATACAAGTGTTTGCACAAATTGTTTATACATGGCTTTGATAAAGTCAGTTGCATATATAAAACAAATTTATGAAAGTACTTGTGTTAATTATCTTAATTCCAATTGAATATATTTTTCAAAAGTAATGTTTTATTGGGCCTTTTTCTACCTGTTTTCTTATATTCGTTGGTTATCGAGAATAGGTTATGAAAGTGACATACTGTCAACATGGACTGCAGCATGTTTTTTTACACAGTCCCTGGCGATGGTTTGGATTTTTTTTTAAGAAAACATTACTTTAAAAATTGTATGACGTTCATTTGATGAGGAGTCCCTGGTGTTTTATTTATTTGCATAACAAATCGCGAAAAAAAACTTGTTTCCAAATTTTATATGGCACCCGCCCACAAAACGGGCGGCAGTATGTAATGGACTTCATTCCGTGTGTGAAAACATTTGCAGTGATTTAACGACTGGGGAAATGAATTAGAGAACTTTGGTTATAATGCTTTTAAATGAGCGCAGCCACGGTACTTCGACATGTCTGTCTAAACCATAAATATGCTAGAATTGCAGGATATAAATATCATATTTTAGTTCTCAGTTAATCATGAACATTATAAATTCATATTGAATTTTAACTCTTGTTCATTTCACTTGCAGGTGGCTCATTCAGATGCCAGTAGCCCAGGTGAGTGGGCTGCATGCATGTATTTAAGTTTTTTTTTTTTATTTGTGCTTGATGTTTGAAGTATGTACTAAACATGTGCTTATCATTTGAGCATTACAGTAGCTGCATTAAAGCACTTTTTTGACAGGGATAGAATAGGTATTACATTTTTTTACATTTTCTTAAATTATATCTGCAGTATAATTCTGACATTTTACTCTCTTTTTTTTTCTTCTTTTTATTCCATCACAGCACTAACTGCTTTGTCCCAGACTTCTTCTCAGTAGAAGTTATTTAATAAAATGTCACATACCTAAGTTTATATTAATGATAGTAAAAAAAATTTGAGGCATGAATTGTGGGACAGTGTTTTCAAAAATAAGAGTGAGGGGAGGTGGGGAGGGGGGGGGGGAACTTGCAGAAAAATAAAAGAATGAAGTTTTCTTCTAGAACAACAGAAGAAAACACAACTGAAGTCCAGAAGACTTTTGTGGCCACAACTATTGGGCATTTTTCTCTCTTATTCTGTACACTGCTACACACATCTTACTCTAGACATTGATTTTTTTTCCTTCTGTATCAGTTTTTATAATGCTCATTTTAGAAAAAGTAAAATTGCATCTTTGATAATACTTGCCCTGGAAAATATAAAAGTTAGACTCATAGTCTATTATCATTTAGAAATTCTGATTTACTGCATTATTTCATTTAAAAACTGAGAGGTTAATAAATTTAAGATGTAACTTCTAAAAGAGTTGCTAGTACTGTTCTGTTATTCTTTCACAACCTCTTTTTACATATATTAGGATAACTAGATAATATCCTATGGCATAGGGCCAGCAACCCTATCTGGTTAAAAAAAAAGGCGAAGGACAGGCATTTGTGGAAAACCCTTGCGGAAGCCCCATGTGACCTGGCCACTTAAGGTTCAGAGAGAGAGATAATATCCTGCCTTCTGATGATGAATTATAGGAAAAACTAACCCTAGACCAACACTAAATGTGAGAAACGTATGAATGTAACATAAATCAGTACTGGAATTGAAAAGAACGAGTTTTATTTGCAGCACGCTTTTTTTTTTTTCTGTGCCTAGATACAGACAAAGATTTTGATCCATCAGCTGACTTGATGGTTCATGATTATGACGATGAGAGAACGCTTGATGAAGAGGAGGCAATGACCAGTGGTGAGAGTTGTACAGGAGAGTTGGATGATCTTCATAAGGTAATGTGGTGTTTGTATATATATGTGCATTAGAAGTATCATATAATGCATCTTGCAGTAGTGTCATTATCAACTCACCTAGCCCATTGTTTCTTTTTTTTTTTTTTTTGGAAACAGATCGCTCTCTATCCCCCTCTTTCTTTTTATGTGTGTGGGTAGAGAATTCTTTATTTACAGAAATAATGAATAGTAAACCATTGTAGTTTGTGTATTATATATTTCTGACTAAAGAAGATGTTCTTGATTAATACCGACTTTATCTTCACACACATCCAGATTTCTGTTTAGATTAGGTTTCACAAACATTGCTTCACTAAATCTAGAGCAAGTCCAATGAAAAGTTCACTACAGAGTTCATTTAATTCTGACAAATAAGTTCAAGATGTATTGTCGACATCATCACTTGGATTGTATCACATAATCATTTGTTCACAATATCAAACTCTATCATATTCTTCTTATAGCATTTCGGCAATGTTCTCAACTTCACAATAGTCTACACTTGATATAAGAACATTTTCTAACTCAGTATTATATCAGATCTGCAACACGTCAATCATTTACACGACTAAATCATTGTACTTGAAGTTTCAAAAGTATCAATTCTTCGTAATCACTTGAATCATTTGAAACACATCTTCAATCTGTCCTAAAACTTTCTTCAAAACTGCTTTTCCTGAGTATCTATTGCTCTAATTGTCCATCTGTTCCATCTGTTGTTACCTATGCCTTCTTTCTCTCTCGTGTCTTCTCTGGTGTGTGTTCTCCTTCTGCTGTTCTTCTCTGATTGTCTGTCTTCCTTGTCTTCTCTTGCCTGGACCAGTCTCTATTCACTGACCGTCATTGTTCCTCCTGTCTTTGGGCTCCCTCCTCTGTCTCCTCTCTCCTGTACTTCTGTACATCTTTGTCCCCTCCTGTCTCTCCTGTACTTTTGTGATTCTTCATTGTCTCCTGTCTCTCCACTCGCCTTTTTATCTTCAACTCCAGCTTGATGGATTAACCAATAAGTATTTTGGCTCCACCCTTCAGATGTCCACTGGTTCCCATGAACGCTCTGATTGTCTGTCATTCAGATTGTCCCGTAACTTATCTCTCGTAAGTCAGTTGTCCAATAGGCCATGCCTCTAAATATTTAATTGATCACCTGGCCGAGTCATCTACGCCTTTATTTAAAAACCATGTGCAATAGCGTCCTAACGCTAATAGTTGTCATGCGTGTCAGTCTGCATCAATTTTGTCTATGCAGTTGTTATTTACCTAAGTCATTATCTTGCTCATTCATGTCGGAGGTTTTATTGTGTCCTCGCTTTTCAATGTGTCTGCCTTTTCTATTCGTAATTTCTGTTTTATTTACACATGTCAATGTCCAGTCACTGCTTTGTTATCACTGAACCATCCATCCTACTTTCTGACGTCATCCTTTTGTATTAGCTATATCTCAGCATCACTGAGTCTCATCTTTTTCTGTTCACCGTTTTCACTGTTTACTTTTTTTCCACGTCTTGTTCTAGTGTCATGGAAGTTTTATACCTTTCTCTTCCTTTCCTACCTACTTTTCTCTGTCACTATTTGATGTTACTATTTTGTTTACAGTATTTTTTCATAATCATATTCATTAATAATAATAACAGCTATAATCATTACTTACAAGGCCATGCAACAATAGCAGATGTGGATCGATACATTCAGACAAAATCTTCAGTTTGGAATCAATTTTATTGTAAAAGGAATTTGTGTGAAAGAATGTTTTGAATACAATTCCAGTCAGCCTTCCACAAACTGATGATATTAAGTAATTCTGTAGACCTAAGATGGAGCCACAATTCGTTTCTATGTATTTTGTGGTAGTATATATTATGTAGACAATAACAAACTGGTTGAATAGCCAATGTCATCATTTATTATTTATTAACTGCATTAAACCACATTTTGATGTAGGGGTGGAATAAAGGTTACATTTTTATGTTTTCTGAAATTATATCTGCAGTATAATTTTAACATTTTACTTTTTTTTTTTCTTTTTTGTTTGTTCCATCACAGCACTAACTGCTGTGTCCCAGACTTCTCAGTAGAAATTGTTTAATAAAATATCACATAACTGAGTTATATTAATGATAGTAACAAAAATTTGAGGCATAAATTGTGGGACAGTGTTTTCAAAAATAAAAGAAAACACAACTGGATGAAGCTGGGAGTAGGGTTTGTCTGGAACAAAACGTGATACATCAATGCAGGGCTTTGTCTGGAACAAAATGTGATACATCAGTGCAGGGCTTTGTCTGGAACAAAACGTGATACTTCAGTGCAGGGCTTTGTCTGGAACAAAATGTGATACATCAATGCAGGGCTTTGTCTGGAACAAAACGTGATACTTCAGTGCAGGGCTTTGTCTGGAACAAAATGTGATACTTCAGTGCAGGGCTTTGTCTGGAACAAAACGTGATACTTCAGTGCAGGGCTTTGTCTGGAACAAAATGTGATACATCAATGCAGGGCTTTGTCTGGAACAAAACGTGATACTTCAGTGCAGGGCTTTGTCTGGAACAAAATGTGATACATCAATGCAGGGCTTTGTCTGGAACAAAACGTGATACTTCAGTGCAGGGCTTTGTCTGGAACAAAACGTGATACATCAATGCAGGGCTTTGTCTGGAACAAAACGTGATACATCAATGCAGGGCTTTGTCTGGAACAAAATGTGATACATCAATGCAGGGCTTTGTCTGGAACAAAACGTGATACATCAGTGCAGGGCTTTGTCTGGAACAAAACGTGATACATCAGTGCAGGGCTTTGTCAAGTAACAGTAAAGAAAAAAGGATGAGAACGAATGCTGTAAGGGAGAAAAAAGAAAGTTGTGAAATTTAATATATAATAACTTATGCTGTGAGTAAATTGTTTTGTTATAAACTACTGCACTTTTTTACTAATAGAGCAAGTCAGTAAATAAGTCACAAATCCGCACAGACTGAAAACAGTTGAAATTTCATCATTTTTGTGGCAGATTGTAGCAGCACTAGTTGGCATAAAATTAGAACCAAAGCTATATCCCAGTATGCCACAGTTATTTAACAGGAGTTGTTTTAATTTGGCGAGTGTGTTACATATGTGTACATGAAAAGAACGGTGCAGTTTTTGCGTTTTCTGTGGACTAGAAGACTGACCACAGAGGAAGTGCATAAGAAGTCCTTAAAGTGTGTATGTCAAGAAAAGCTGTGTATAATTGGGTTCAGGAAGTCACCACTGGACAAATCACATGGGTGATCACCATTTCCGAGACAACGAAGATTTTATTAAAGAGGTAACTCTTTGGCTGATGAGGCAGTCAGAAATCTTCTTTGGCGCTGGCTTTCAAGGACTTGTGAATCAATAAGTGGTCTGAATGTTCAGGAGGAATTATATCAAAAAATATTTTAAAATTCAGGCAAATGCTCACAGTTGTTTGTTTTCCAGCTCATTTTGCAACAGTATTTATTGACGTGACTTTGTAAATACAGAAAGTCCCTAACTGTGTAAGTCAATTTTTATGTAACTTGGAGCCACGTTTTATTGTATTTATTGTATGATATTGTAATTTCCTGTTTGTGCCATAAAAGTTGTAGATTGTTTGCACATATAGTAAATATTTTATGTAAGATGAGGTCTGTCTTTTATTACATTTCAAAGCAGTAACATTAATGAGAAAAATCTGGTTCCTTACATAGTAAATGACACAGTGAGATGAGAATTTCACTTTTGAAGAGCCCATTCAGTTACCTCCTTTAACTCTTCCTGCGCCACAGAAAAAAAAATGTGGACGTTCCCATCTGTGCCAGACAAAAAGCATGGGTCTTGATATGTATAGGGGTATAGTTGTAGAAGTGAATGTAATGAAGTATTTCCACATTATAAGTATTTTTTTTTATGCATCAGAATACCTTTAAATGTGAAATGAAGAGTTTTTTTTAGGAAAAAAAGATATAATGTGATGATTTTAGCTGGTAATTGTGTACTATTTACCATCATCGATGTCTAAAACGACTTGTCGATGTATCCAATCTCATCATGTGATGATATCACTAAAATAATGTCTGAAGTAACCTTCTAACTACTTCTCCATTTTGTCTGATAGTCTAGATCTACTTGGGGTACCTTCAAGAACAGTGGTCTGGTCACAGGGCATGTCCATATCCCCATCTGCATCACCAAAAATTGAAATTTCTCGTTCAGAACTTCCATTTCCATTCTTGTTACTAACCACTTCAGCCATGATGAAAAGGGTAACTGTGACATGTACACATAACATGTGATCTAAAAATTCAACCTATTGTACACCGAAACGAACCAGAGGTCTGTATAAAGGCTCCCGGCACCGCATGGAAACTGGATGCTGCCTATTAGTAGGCCAGTGGCAATGGAAGAGTTAAGCAATAGTAAATCTGAGCACATTTCAGTGTTCAACATATTGGCTTATGTGGCATTATATTGAGCATACACCGTAAGGGACTACAAGAAGTGCAGATGGAATTGTAGAAGTTGTCATCACCATCCTGCCATGATGTTAACTTTTGGTGAGTTGTTGTTATGGTTGAGGTTAGGGAAGTCCATTTGTCCCAACCAACATGAGTGTCATGTGGGTTATTTTATTTTAATGTTAATTTTTTTTTTTTTCTCCTCCCTTCCTTAGGAGAGTGAGATGCCAATAGAGGACCTTCTGGCTCGGTATTCTTCTGCTGCAGGAGCTGAAGACTTGGTAGACAACTCTCACAGCACATCATCTTCTGATGGTGAAGAAGAAGCTTTAGAGAGCCAGAACCTACGTTTAAACAGAGAAATGAACACACACAACAGTGGCACAGGGACTTATGGTAGAACCAGCAGCGTCAGTGAACTTATACAACATACCTCTCGTTCTCAAACAGAAAGGCTGCTTAGATGTAAGATACCATTTGCTATATATATATTGTTTTTTTTTGAAGTATTGTATTAGTTTTTTTTTTTTTTAGTTTTTTTTTTTATTTTACTCAGGTAAGCATTGATGCTTCTTATTTGTTTTTATTTTTTCCTTTAATTATGTTTCTTTTAGTTTAGTAGATTGTTATTGCTGTGTTTTCTCCACATTCATTTTGTGCCAAAGCAGATGACATTTTTAACTGTAGAAACAGCCTTTTTTTACTTTTCTTGTTGTTTCTCGTTTGTTTTGGCCCATTTTGAAGTTAAAAAAAAAATAAGATGCTATATTTACTGCACCGTGGTTTAAATTTCATTTTTTTTTTTTCCTTACAATTCAGCCACAAGCCATCCGGAGAGTGATGATTCTGAATCAGCCTCAGAAGATGAAAACTATGAGCCAATTGAAGAGCATAAAAAGGTAACTGACTCATCTGTTTTTAACATTCTCATTGTGTGACCCCTGCTTACTTGTGATCAGTCTCTTTAGACAGAGACTAGTGGAGAAACGCAAAGGGAACCACCAGCGTACTTTCTTTCCCTTGTCAAATCATGCTTTTGCCAATTTATGAAGTGCAAAATGGATGTGAAAAAAAAAAAAGTTTGCAGAACTGCATGCCACAAATAACTAGATTCATTCATAGTTGCATGTTCATTTTCAGAATCAAAGTTACCATGTTTTTGTGCTTTTCCCCCCCCCCCCCCAGACTATTCAAGTTGGCTCAGATTACCAGGCTGTTGTTCCAGTGGGTCTCTCTGTCTATGGTGATGCTCCAGCGTATGAAAATGAAGACAGGCTTCTCTGGGATCCTTCCAAAATTAAGGATGAAAGTGGTATGTTTGTGCTGTTTTTTGTTTTTTTGTTGTTACTGTATATATTTAAGCTTTAGGTTTAAAAAAAATGTTTTTTTTCATACTTTTTTTATATGGCCAATTAAGCAAAATGTGAGGTCTTCAGCATGCATATGCTAATGTACTTTATGGTTTCTTTCATCCACATTTTTTACCCTAGTAGTCTGATATCTTAGTATAAGATCTGTAACTGTGCGCCAAAGTATGGCATCATGTTGGTGACTTCAGGATAATTATTTTATTGGAAACTGGTGTCTTAAAAGTCAGTAATCGCAGGTAGTGACCACCAACACCATTCAGCACGGCACTGGAGAGATAGATAAGACAGGCAGCCAGATAGATTTTAATGTGTGAACTGAGGAAATTAGGTGAAACTAGGTTGATTTTGCTAGCACCATCTTGTGCTGACTTCAGTCAGTCCATCATCTAGATTAAGTCATTTATACCTTTCATATACTCACATTGTCCAGACAAAAGTAATTTTTTCATGATCACTGCAAATTATTAAATGCTATATAATGTTGGGCAAGAGCGGAAAAAAGGGCAAAGGACAGGCATTTGTGGAAAGCCTTTGTGGAAGCCCCATGTGCCTTAAGGTTCAGATAGAGAAATATGTCAAAATAATTCTCGCTTTACTTGATATTTGTAACAGTATGCCTCTGCCTTTCAGAATGTAGCCCAAAGTGCAGCCAATGCTTATGTCTTCCAAAACCTAGACTTGATCTTTACAAGAAAAGCTTTAGTTATTCTGCTGCTCATCTTTGGAATACCCTCCCATCCTGTATAAAAAATATAAATTATACTCCTTCATATAACTACAAGCTTTCTCAATATCTATTTGATGTCGACTACATGCCTCCATGAATTATAAAACTTAAAAGTTATCTTAAACTGCTCTTGCAGACACCGAATACAATTAATTGTTTTCTGAATAGTCCCGAAAATTTTGTCTAGTAGTCATTTATAATGTATGTAGTTACTTCTGTGCTGAGTGAATGTTTAAGAGCGAAATGTAAATGTTATATTTTATTTTATGTCTCTCAGCTCCAATGTTAATTATGTTTGTTACATGAACAACATATTTGTAGAATGTCTGGAATAGAGTGAAAGATGTATGATAAAGGGCAGAATGTCAGATGGGCCTGCGTGCCCATTTCTACCCTTTTGAAATAAAGATCAATCAGTGTAGATACTGTATACATACTCATTGTACTCTTAATCGCGTTACTTTGTGTCTGTGTTCATGTATATCTGGTCCTGATTTTATTCATTTATATTTAAAAAAGGAAATTTAACATTACCAACATGTTTTGACAGGTTGATTTGCAATAGTTTCCGAAATTATACTTTGTCTTCTTTGTTTGCTCTGAAAATGCAGCAGTACATTGTGTAACATTTAGCAGCTAACTGGTGGTATTTGTGCATTTTATCTGCACACATTGGCTTTGAAGTGGCTTATTTTTAGGATCAGGTCTGTTTTCCCATTTGATCCCTATTCACTAAGTCATACTATATTTTTGTCACCAGAGAATAGTGCTGGGAGGTAGATTCTGGTCTTGGTCTGCTATACTTAGCTATCCTGACACAAGTAGTCAATCATCTCATTCTACATCTATGACCTGGACTCTCTCTGCCGCTACTTTATTAAGTAAAATTATTTATTTCATTTTTTTTTTTTTTTTCAGAAAATTGTTCACGTTAGACAATAGTCCCTTAAGAGTAGGCCAGTAAATGCACACACAAAAAATGTTTATCAGAAATGGTTTTTCAAACACCAAGACACATAGGCAACCATCACTAGGCTTCCAAAAAATCATTTATGTTTCAGATTTGGTTTTCTGTTTTTTTTAAGCAGTGTAAATTAAATAATTGTCAGATTGCAGTCACACAGAAATAAACATTTATTTTTTTGGAGTTAAATGAAATTATTGACCTGTTTTGCTTTGAATGTCTAATTTATATTTGAAAATTTTCCAGCTCTGAATGACTATTTGTGCAATGTTCAGCGTGAAGTTGATAAGAAGCTACATACAGTCTCCAGTATACCCAGGGGCAGGCATATTCGTGATGATGAACAGGTACTGTACTTTATTCTTTCAGTGTATGGAATTTTTTTTTTTTTAATTTAGTAAATTTGGCTGCAAATGTGTTTAAAAGATTTAGGAGAACCATTGTAACATCACTACAGAATTTCACTTCTATCATATTGTCTATGTAGTTTATAGTGTTGTATTTGTTGTGTTATAATGTTGTATGGATAGTCATGTACTACAGACCAAATAGCAGTGTTATTAAATTAGGATGGATGGAAGATGGATATGTTTTTTTTTTTTGTTTGATTATTTCAGGCTTTATTCTTGCTGCTTCAGTGTGACAACAATATAGAGGAAGCAGAAAGGAGAAGAAAGATGCAAGCTGTACCACCAACAGGTTTGTTATCATTGTCATGTGACATCTAGTCCAAGGATTGGACCGTTAATAGTGGATTTTAATAGCCATCTGCTAGAAACTTGAGATTTTTGTTTACTGTTAGCAACATTTTTTATATTAACTACATCAGTTTTGTCATCATCATCGCCATTCACTCCCATGGGAGCATAGGCCACAGATAAAAGCTCTTCAGTTGTCCCTGTTCTTGGATTTGTTCTCTGCTTCCTTCCATGCATATCCCTTATCTCTGAGCACTGTCATAATTTGCCTTCTCCAAGTAGTTCTAGGTCTTCATCGATGCCTATTTCCCTGAAGATTCCTCATCAGTGCCTGCCTTATTGTGCTGGTGTTAGGTTTCTTCAGTGAGTGGCCAATCCACCTCCATTTCCAGACATGATTTGTAAGTTCATAGGCTCTTATACTGCTCTTTCTCTGACCTCGTTTATTGTATCAGTTTAACAAAGTAGAAATAAGGCTTGCAGACAGCAGAGTGATTTAGAGCATAGTGTGTATGACTGAAAGAAAGAGAACAAGCATGGCTTTGAATATTCCACTTCTTTATTACCTTTTATTGTATTTCCACTATTTACCTATATGTCATGTAGGCAGTACTGTAGCTTTGTAGCCTGGTTTTCTGCAACAGAGTGATGCAGGCATGATGAAACTGTAATTAAGGAAGTAATACAAAAGTTCACATAAGGTGAAAACCGGTTAATAATCACAGTTGTGCTTTCCACTGACATTTTAATTATGTTTTGATAAACTTCTGGTGCTAAAATAGATGTTAAATCTGCAGATCATTGATTTCTGACTACTCTTGCTTTAAGTTATTAGAAATTGATTTTTTTGTATCATTTTGCAGATGTTATTAGACTAATTGTATTACATTACAGATGTTATTAGAATAATCGTATTACATTACAGATATTATTAGACTAATTGTATTACATTTCAGATGTTTATTAGACTAACTGTATTACATTACAGATGTTATGAGCCTCTGGTCAGAAGATGAATGCAGGAACTTTGAGGATGGTCTCCGGCTGTATGGAAAGAATTTCCATGAAATTCATCATAATAAGGTTTGAAAAAAAAAAAAAAAAAAGATATTTGACCTTCTTTATACCTGAAAATTTTTACTTTATATAGTTTATACTGTCAGAGCCTCTATAGCAGAGAAAGAATGTTGAACAAAATTGTTGCATATTTGCTTATCAGGTCAGAGTAGAGCTGTGATGTAAACGAGAAAATAAAGCACTTGGTATACTTATTTAATTCGACACATGCAGTAGCTTTATGTGCACCTTTATGCTAGCATTTTATTAAAGGATCCGTCTGTGAAGTTATAATTATTAAACTATGCAGTTTACCGTGTCATCACATCTGGCATGCACACCTCCAGGGATAGAAATCGAAGGGTAGTTCTTTGTTGGGCTTCGTTTAGGATTGCCATTTCTAAAATTAAATATCATAATTTTTAATGATTCATTGATGGCTTAAAGTTGCATCATTTGAAAGTTAGAAAACTGTATTTGTTTTCTAGTGCATTAGTTTCCATAACCATAGAAAACAAGCTGAATTCTTTCCAGACTAAATGTTTACAAAGGGTTAGAAAAAATATTTTGGCCAAACACCATAAGAAGTAACGTCTTGTTGGTAGAAATCCAGATGAAGTCACTGACAGCAATTATTGAGGAAAGATGCTATCGATAGTTGGGACATGTGCTCTGAATGACTACCAAAAATAGCACTAAGATGGACACCACAGGGGAACAGAAGTAAGGAAGAGACATGGAGAAGAACAACAGAGAGGATGTTGAGCAATAGAGGGCTCACCTGGGCAAGAGCAGAAAAAAAAGGCAAAGGACAGGCATTTGTGAAAAACCCTAGTGAAAGCCCCATGTGCCTTGGGCACTTAAGGTTCAGACAGAGAGAGAGAGAGCATTAGTTTCACAATAGGTCCTTAACTGTATGTTGGGGGGGGGTTAAGATCAATTTTCTGCTATTTAAAAAAAATATTAGGTTGCAAGTTGTTCTCTCTTCTTTCCCCCCACTACCACCACAAGACTATGTTTCACATAAAATAATCGCATTACATTATGATAGACACGTCATGTTAAAATCTGCAACTAAGTTTCATCAGCGTGATCCAAATTGAAAATTAGTATTTATGCTGCTGTCCATCACTTTGATTGATTCAGATTTTTTTTAAAAATTACGTGTATGAATGCTTCCTTATGAACTGTCAATTGTGTGACGTGTATGTATGTTTCTTTATGAACTGTCAACTTTGTGGAGTGGTAAAATATGTGGACACTGAAAGACTGCATATTCATTACAAAAAGTAGTACTTGTTTGAGGGGGGGGGGGGGGGGTGTTAAATAAACCTTGTGTTTACAAGGGCACATCAGGAAATGAAAAAAATCTTTGTGGAATTGGCTGTTTTCTAGAG
This sequence comes from Achatina immaculata, assembly GCA_009760885.1. Classification (NCBI taxonomy): domain Eukaryota; kingdom Metazoa; phylum Mollusca; class Gastropoda; order Stylommatophora; family Achatinidae; genus Lissachatina; species Lissachatina immaculata. The sequence continues at coordinate 52,506,072 of CM019720.1, read as the reverse complement.
TCTGAAAAATTCTAGTATTAATAGAAGTAAAGAGATTTTTTTTTTCCCTTTCCAGTCTTTTCTTTATGGGTTATAGCTATTCAAAACATGTTTTATTGTGCTAGAATGTTTTATCAGCAAATAAACTTGGTTGCTAGGTGGTCCACATGATGCTAGTTTCTGAATAGTTTATGTTTGTGAAAAATATAGGAGAGATCTTGAATAACACATTATTGTTTCATATGTTCACTTTCCTGCTGACACAAGATTTGTAAATTTAAGCCATTGTTCAAATGTCATGTTTATAAAGTAAGATAAAAATTCTTTTCTTGGCGTGTCAGGTACGTACAAGGTCAGTGTTTGAGCTGGTGCATTTCTACTACCTGTGGAAGAAAACAGAGAGGCATGATATTTTTGCTGCTAAAACTAGAGCAGAAAAAAGGAAATATTCACTGAATCCTGGTGTCACGTAAGTAACATCATGTTTTCTTATGTGTACTGCTCATAATCTACCAAACAATATCAGTTATACATACATATTTTTTTCCCCCTCTAATTAGAGAATGTGCATCCCACATCTTCTTCTTCTTCTTCGTTCGCTTCTACCACCAAGACTACCCTGTGATCCTACTGAATTTACCCCTGTGGTTCTCTGTAGGTCCTGTGGTCCCCATAGGACCACACGAGGTTCAGAGTATCGCATGGCTTGAGCCTGTATTCTTGGTGGGTCTCAGAAGCGAGATTGCGTGATGTCATGGTTTTTGTTGCACCAGTTTGATCTAGAGTTGGAGTTTCTCACTGGAAAACCTCTGCGTATTTTGGATATCAGTATACCCCCGCTGGGTGAGAGGTGGTAGTCCATCCAGGCTAGAGTTGGACTTTCTCACCGGAAAACCTCGACGTGTTTTGAAATATCCATGTATCACCACCGGGTGAGAGGTGGTTGCCCTTCCATTCCTGCGTTGTACTTTCTCACCGGAAAACTTCAGCGTGTTTTGGATACGCGTACATCCCCGCCGGGTGAGAGGTAGTTGCCTATCTAGACTGCCCTGGTCCAGTGTCTCCGACTTCAGCATTTTGTGGTCATGGCCGCTACCCTTCCTAGTTGTGACCAGGACAGAGCTTTTGTCCAGGAGGATGAATCCTCGCCACTAGTGACTTCCACCCCTGGGTTGAGCCGGTTTAGGCATATTATCCCAGCATGGGGGTGTTTAGGACATGACCGACTTCTAGAGCAGAGGTACCCTGATATGCGTATCCATCAAGTTTCACCCGTGGTGTAAGCCAGTTTAGGCTTATTTTACCAGTATGGGTGTATTTCGGACGTGGCCGACCTCTAGAGCAGAGACGCCGTAGTGTGGGTAGCTCTCGCCATGATGCTACTGGACATACTGAGTAAGCTTCACTTTATCATTTCCATCACCTTTTTACATCGGCGCCACACAGCAACCCTGATTGCTTTTCTGCATTTCTTCCTTGGCTGGGAGGGGCTTCACTCAACGCCGGCATCCAAAGAATCTCGTCAGCGGTGTCTTAGACAGTTCAGGCATTTCGCCCGATATGAGCGCACTTAGGATGTGGCCAACCCCCAGACCAGAGGTGCCGTGATTTGATTGCTGTTTACTTCGCTTATTCTTTTCTTTCACCTTTTCCACCGTGGTGCTGCATGGCAACCTCATTTGCACCTTTCTTCAATGGCCGGGAGGAGCCCACTCCACGCACGGCAGCTGACGAATCTCACCAGCAGCGGTAGATGAGCTACCAAATATCACTCTCATCTACCCGAAGCGTCTGGTTTTCAGGCGACAGATATTGTTTAAACAGTTCTGCCGCAAGAAGGCCAGGAGCTGGACTTGACTGTCAGAGGCTATTTGAGACGCATCTATTGGAGTGGAGAGCGTATCCTCCACCCCACCTCTGGCGATAACAGTCATTAGAACCTGCATCCCACGTATTTTAATGGGTTATAAGAGTTAAAATTGTGCAAATTATGTTAATCTTCCTTTCCTGTCTAACCTTTGCTACTGATGATCTAGTTTTTTTTGGGTTTTTTTGCTGTACTTCTCAAGTAACCTTGCATCTAGAAGATGAACAGAAAAAAAGTATGTTCGTATGTGAATGTGTTCCTTTGTCTGATTTTGTTCCTGGTTACCTTTGGATTTATTAAGTGTACCTTTCTGGCATTTCAGTGGTGGATATAAGTTGATATTCTGTGGTTGTGAATAAGTTTGATATTAGTATACCTTTCTGGCATTTCATTGGTGGATATAAGTTGATATTCTGTGGTTGTGAATAAGTTTGATATTAGTATACCTTTCTGGCATTTCAGTGGTGGATATAAGTTGATATTCTGTGGTTGTAAATAAATTTGATATTAGTATACCTTACACACTGGCATTTCAGAGGTGGATATAAGTTTATATTCTGTGGTTGTGAATAAGTTTGATATTAGTAGTGTGCAAAAAAAAAACACTGATCTTAATCACATTTTGTAAGCAGTTTATCTGATACTAACTCTTTTTTTTAATAGTAATACATACATATTTGCTACTTTAAATATGTTAAGTACATTGTAGTATTTTCCAACTTTTAAACAAGAAGAAGCTTCCTTCTAAAGAACTACGCTTTTATGTCTTCCTCATGACATTCAAGATGAAGAATAAATGTCATGACAAAATGTCAGCATGCTTCACCTGCAGCATGCTTAAAAGATGCATTTCTGATCACAGCAAAGTATATAGTGACAGATAAATTATTACAGAAGTGTAGGTGTGATTTTAATGCAGTTAAATGTTTATGTATTGTTATTGCAGAGATCACATGGATCGTTTCTTGGAAGAACAAGAGGTAGAGCTTCACCAGCTGATGACCCCTCAGTCTTCTGAACCCAAAAAAACTGAAGGCTGACATGGCATTGTCTGACCAGCCGTCTCCTAAAAGGCAAAAGCTGATTGAACATTCACAAGAGCCATTTCCTGTAAAACATGAGAACAGCAGCACACCTCCATTATCATTGACAACATTACCCTCCACCACTTTGTGTGACAGAAGCCCAGGCAAAGCTGAAAGCTCTTCAGATCATGTGCCTAAACACGTAGTCTATAACACTTCTGGAGGAGCAGTTAGTCCTGACGGTGGTAGCTGCTCCAAAACAGGAGCCTCAAACATATTGGACAAACCACTCAGCAGTGAGGCAGTATTACCCACACACTCACCTGGCAAGCTTGAAAGTGTAGCAGCAGTTGTTAGCAGCAAGACTTTGACTGTATCAGGGGATTCACACCCGCCAGACATTACAGCCTATATTGGGAAACCCATAGCTGCAGAGTCTGTGGTCCAGTAAACAAAAAAAGTATTCATACAACTGTGGCTGTTTTGTTTGTAAGTGTCAGTACCTAACCATATTTTTTTTTAACCATTCGCATATTAAATTCATAGTGTGCATGTTTGTCAGTAAATACTGAAAAATATCATCTCCAGATTTTTAAGTTCATTCAGGGTCTGTCATTGTAAATAGTTAATCACTGGGTGAATGTGTAGATAAATGATTTAAAAATTGGATGATTTGTTCACATAGTGGAATGCAAATGACATAACAGATATTTAACTCTTTGTGTACTGGGGGGGGGGGGGGGTTGTTTTCATCAAATGACCACTGGTCGTCTCAATGGGGTAAATTTCATAAAGTGGTTATCACATTTAAAAGAATTGCAAAGGCAAAGCCTGATGTGCAGTATGACATATTATACATTAGTTTAACTCTTCCCGTGCATAGGACGAAAAGCGGACGTATGGGTACGAACGGGACTAAAAACACGGGTCTTGGTCTGTAAGGGGGTCTAGTTGTAAATTGGAATAGAAAACAGTAGTTCCATGTACTTCCGTATACTTAATATGTTTCAAAGTATAGCTAAATGAATGAAAATTTCATAAATGCAGAGTTTTTTAGGAAAAAAGAAGTAATGTGATGTTTTTAGACACTAATTGTGGCCAGCTCACCATCGACTAGGTCTAGATCTGCACTACTTACCACCTGAGATGTATAGATCTACTTGTCGATCTCGTATTGTGAGTCTGTGTTGCATTCTCGCTGAATGAATGTCTGAACTAACCTCCTAACTACTTCTCCAGTCGTCTAAATATGTCTAGATGTACTTAGAAAACATTCAAGAGCAGCGAGGTGGCCATAGGCTATGTCCATACCCCTATCTACATCGTCAAAAATTGAAAAATTTCCATGCTTCTCGTCCTTTTTCTCGCTCGGCATCGCTCATAACTAGGCACTCTTTTGCTATTTTGAAAAATGTCACCGGAATCGCGGACGAAATATGTACAATCTAAATGTTACACCACTTGTTTTAATGAAACAAACAATGATCATTATACTGACCATACGGTAGCTTCGGGATACCGGAAGCGTCACTATATCGACCAATAGCACGGAAAGAATTAAACAGGAAAAGCTGTATATTATTTTTATAATAAAATTGTCAGTATAGAAAAAAAAAAAAGGAGCTAAAAATTGAGAAGAAAGAATGGAAAATGATAAAAAAAAAAAATCTTCTCACATGCCCCTCAAGATAATCCATTTTACTGGGTCAAAAATAGCCAGAATGAATTAAATTTTACACGAACACCATTTCCTCACACAAAATATACACTAATTATTTATTTACAATCTACTATAATCAGAAAACACAACTGGATGACGTCCTATAAGCTTAGAAATAAAGTTTTTACACAATTTCTTTTCAACAAAGAATTTCCCCCATGTCAACGCTTAAAACATACCAGAATGGATTAGCACTACTGGTTTGGCCAGATTTTGAAAAATAGTTTGGTTAAATTCAAAACTAGAGACCAGGTTAGAAACCAAAGCACTACCATCCCAACACATCTCAACCACCATCACACTACGCATTACCTAGGTAAAAAAAAAAAAATGTCTGCCGGATCGACATGCAGCACATCTTGAAATATAAAAAAAAAAAGTTACGGTGGTACCATGCTTGTTGCTCAGAGATTTCCTCTTTGTATTTGTTACCTCATATGGCCTTTTTTTTTTTTTTTAGTTGAGTGTATTTGTTATTGTTGATAACAAAGGGATAAATTGAGCAGCATTTTGTGAGTTGCTTAGTTGACATAATGAAAGGGGATGGGTTTGTGTTATTCTCCCTCTAACTCTTGCGGTAGTTAACATAGAAAAGTTCATTATTATGCACTGTGCTGGTTAGTTTTGTTGATCATGCTCCACCAGTCAGTTCAGGTTGGTTTTTTTTTCCTATGCCTTTTTGTCAGTCTGCCTGTACATTTTTCCTTCTAGAAAAATATCGTTTAAAAAAAATTGCATCTGTAGTTTTGGTGGCATAATTTTATATCTGGCTAGACAAAGGCATTTTATTATGTATCTGTACTTTGCACAGTGACAAACCAAAAGAAAGTGTAGTGTTTAAAAGTGAAATTTTTGCAACGATTTAGAGTGTTCTGGATAAGGATTGTTAAGATGCATTCGCATTTCATGTTTAAAAAAAAAAAAAACATTTGACTACTAGAAATGATGAAATAAGTATTGCATGCTTTATACCCATAACTCCAGTGAAGGAAAGCCAGTATACTTCTTTCAAAATGCCAAGTGAATTTTGGGGGTTTTTTTGGTTTTAATAAAAAAAAATTGTAACCTCCAGCCAGGATGTATATCAAGTGTATGCGTCAGGATTATATAGAACTTCCATGCCAGTCAGATATGTGTACATCTAGCACATGTCCTGGAATTTAACAAATTTATAGTTTTAATAAAAACTATAAAAAAAATATAGTTTTTAATAAAAAATTTTAATGCAACACCCTTTGATCGCAGGAAGTTTAATAACTTCCTGCGATCAAAGGGTGTTGCATTAAAATTTTTATACTTTATAGTAGAAACTGTTTTGTGTACGGAAAGTGGCTAGATTCCAAGACCAGAAATTTACATGTGTAAATCTAGATCTTGTGTGTTGTGCTTAATAGATATACTGTTGGCTGTTGTAGTGCTGGAACAAGGGAGGGGTGAGCTAAGCCACAAATGGTATAAATGTTTAGAACCATTTTACAACTAGAATTATGTAATTTTCAAAAGAACTTTGTTTCTGAATTTTTTTCAACCAAAGAAAAAAAGTTTTTTTAAGATTACACAGTTTCCTAGCAGTCATTTTTCACATCCTGAAACTTCATTAGTGGAGGCTATTATGTTCAAAACACAGAATTCAGGTACTTATTATAAAGAGTTCCTAAGAAAAGTCTAAGTATCAGGTTGGCTGTACTGTAATGCTTTAATACTGTACTTAGTGTAATGTGAAGGAGTTTTGTCACATTTTCAGATAGGACTGGAAGAAAAATGTATTTATAGACATCTGTAACCATGTTTTTCAGGAGTATCTGTAGAAGAAATATGAAAAAAGAAATTTAAATACATTATTGATATCGTGTGCATCTGTGATAGGGTATCGTGTTAGAGAAACAAACAAAAAAAACACTAATTATCACTGCATCTATTGCCTACCCCAAATTTTTTTTATAACTGTGTGAAAGAGCTGCAAGGAGTAGAGAGATTCTACCAAGACAAACATTCCAACTCAGAAATAAGACATCTAAGCATCAGACAGGCTCATTATAATGAAGACATTGACTGGAAGCCCGGCACTGGAAAGTCTCCATTAGGTAGATAGGATGTGAAGCCATTCACTTACTGAAGAAGAAAAAAATATTCACTAAAACCTCTTGTGAAATTCTGTTTCCCATTATTCCAGCATCACTGAGGACTTAATGAATGGTCTAAATCAGTGGTTCTCAACCCATCGGCTGTGGCCCAAAGGTGGGCCAGGACGGAGTATTGTGTGCCGCGATGAAGTCTCAAAGCAGCACACAAAAAAAAAAAAAAGAGGGAAAAGTAGATAAAATAAAAAAAAATATTCTGCATTTTTCACACAATGCATAGTCCCTAGGGGCAGGCTACATGGATGCAAACCACAGAACTGTAGGTCGCTTTATTAGTACATCCGCAGTGTGACTAAGAAAGGATTGTCCAGACAGCGTTTCTTTCAGCGTCAAACAGAAATGTGACGTACACAAAAAGACAGGATTGCTTTTGAAGTGCAACACCGACATCTTTCTGACCATGTTGCTGAAACGTGCAGTTTTACAATTTAATTTTAGAGAACAGTCGCTAAAGAAAGTGCAAGAGAGCAGAACTGAAATATAATTCTCAGCAGTTGTGTTTTTATTTTAAAAATCGTATTTCATTGGCTTGAGAGTCGCTATTCGATCTTGGTGCTGTGTGTAATTCATATCAGATTAATCAGCAGATTCCAGTAACCCACGTAGTGATCGGGGAGATATCGGATAGCCTTTTTTATTGTTTAAACTTTAAAACGTTTGCGCTAAAATGGATCAATTGTGAAACATAAGCCTTTGATTTCACACAAACAAATTGATAATAGTGGCAGTGAAAATGACTGTGATCGAGACGATGTTAACGTTGATACTTGTAAAAAAAACTAAATACGCTCAAAAATATGATGTGGAGTATATTAAGTACGGTTTCGTTCCATCAACAAATTACCAAAATCTGCCATTGTTATTTGTTTGCAAATCCTCTCTAACAAGGCAATGAAGCTGATCTAACTACAAGACATTCAGATCTAGAGAATAACACCAAAGAATTTTTCAAACGTAAAGCTGAGGAATATAGTAAGCAGAAGACAGTGTTAAAAATGAGCCATTCTCAGTAAAAATGCTCTTAAAGCATCGTACTTGATTGCCCAGAGAATCACAAAATCAAAGAAACCACACACAATTGGAGATTTTATCATGCCAGCTGCTGTTAACATTTGTGACATTGTTTGGCTCAGAATACGCTACACAACTTAAAAGCATTCCTATCTCAAATGATACTATCCACAGAAGAATATCTGAAATGTCCAAGGACATTGTTGCGCAACTAACTGAACGATTATAATCCACTAAGGTTGCTATTCAGTTAGATGAGTCAACTGACATCGCTGGCGAGTCACAGCCAGTTGTTTATGTTCACTATTGTTGGCAAAATAGTATGCAAGAGGAATTTCTTTTTTTTTTTTTTTCTTTTGCAAGTCACTGTCAGTGAGAACAAAGGCTGATGAAATATTTCGTGTTTTAAACGATTTTTTTCACAACCTTTGGACTGCAGTGGATGAATTACATGGGTGCTGCCACAGTGACAGGCCACAACAGTGGTGTTGTAACTTGCATAAAGCAAGTGTCACCCGAGATTGTAGGCACGCATTGCATGATCCATCATGAGGCACTCGCTTCGAAGAACTTGAATGAAACTCTGGGATCTGTACTCGAAGACTGTGTTCGGATTGTAAACTTTATAAAAACTAGAACGGTGAACAGTCGATTATTTGCTCAGCATAGTATTGAGTCAGATGCAGAACACAAGCAACTCATATTGCACTCGACTGTGCGTTGGCTGTCCAGAGGAAAAGTTCTTGCAAGGGTGTTTGAGCTTCATTTAGAATTGTTGCAGTTTTTGACAGAACACAGTCTCGACCTGGCAGGTAAGGTCGCTGATATTGTGTGGCTTGCCATGTTGGCATACCTTGCTGACATTTTTAGCTTTTTGAACAGTTTGAACATATCACTGCAGGGTAAAGATGCCAGTATACTCAAGACATATGACAAAGTTGCGACTTTTAAGAAGAAACTACGACTTTGCCGCACGCGACTTGAGAACAAATCACAAGACATGTTTCAATTGTTCTGTGAATTTATACAGTGCAATGAAGTTAATGGCGAGATTCTGGAAGGGGTCACTGGTGTAATAAAAGGGCTTCTGGCATCTCTTGCTGAATATTTTGACAAATACTTCATGCCTGAAGACATTAAAGTGTACAAATGGATTCATAATCCTTTTCAGTGTGCATTCTCTGAATTAACTGATCAGGCACAAGAAAAATTGATGGAACTGTCTAGCGATCGCACATTACAAATCAAATTTAATAACCTCACTGTGGATATCACTGTTTCGCTGGAATATCCATTGTTGTCAGCCCTGGCGATGAAAGTTCTTCAACAACTTATTTATGCCAGTTTTCATTTTCTGCATTGACTGCCATGAAAACCAAATATTGTTTAAGAATGAATGTGAAAGATGATCTTCGAGTGTGTTTGCCACAAATTCCAGCCAGAATAGACATGCTATCCAACCGGAAACAGTGCCATCTTTAAGGTAAATGAAAAGAACTTTTGTGTAGCAATCAGTATGCAGTTAAACATGTAGAGAAAATATTACATAATACTTTATAAAATTAGATTTATACCTTGCAGATATAAAGCACTTTATTAGTGGGCCGCAAAAATGTTTGACCTTTAAATGTGCAGCACAAGGGTCTGAGAACTGCTGGTCTAAATATAATCAGCGGACTCGTAGAACCAGAGCTACACATTAAGCAGATCAGGCGATTTGAGAAAGAAAAAAAAAACTGATTGTCATTTCATGGAAGTTTTATTTTCATAGAGTTCAGAAAATAATATAGAAGGGAATTTTGTTCACAGCAGGACACCAATTGCATTGCATGATGAAGATTATAGTGTGCAACTCAGAAAATTAATGATGCATGTAGAGATTCCGCTTCGCATGAGCTTTATTACTGTAAAAGCATATTGTAGATCAATTTCTAAATGCTGAATTTTTATAATCCAGTTTACCATATGTGCAGGACATGAGAACAAGATGCAACTGTCATAAAAAATCAAATGAATTTGATAGTGTATAACTGTCAGCAATGATACAGCATACATGGACTCTTCACATTCAAGGCTTCATCATGCTGGGCCATGCTAAATCTTTATCCATTTTTGGCATGGCCAGCTTTGGTTGCAAGTATTCCTTGTACTTTGTTAGTTTATGTTCTGCGTTCTCTACTCCAGCCATGCATGATTTTATATGGGATAACTTAGTTTGCAGCAACACAGGGTAATTTGTTGATGTTAAATAGATAGGTTCCCCTGTTTAAATCCAGAATTTTTTTTAGATTTACTGGTAATGCCCAGTATTTTTATGTTTCTTTGGCCCTCTTATTGCAGTCTGCACTAACTGTGAAATAAAGTTATGGTATCACTTGTTATGCTGGCATAGTAATGTCAAGAAATTTATAGATGATGGTGATGGGAATAGAGAAGTTTCGAGATGATGAGGCAAGCTAAAATCCAGATTACATTTTTAACATTGTACATACTAAATTGTATAGACTTTGATGTGTCATGAATGTAGTCTTATATTTCTTGTACTAGGAGCTGTAAAACTCATTTGTTATGTTTAATAAGTGCAAATCTTTTGTAAGTTTTAATGTGAATTCTTAAAGTAGAATTCAGTCGTTTTTGGCAGCAAGTGCAAAGAAAACAATGAGATTCAAGCTTTTAATGTCACTGGGATGTAATATGTCAGTGACTTTTCTTCTGCAGTTTCAAATGTAGATATGAGTGTAAATATTGTAGTGAAAGTGTTAGCATTCTTTACATGTGAGATTGCTGCCCTTTACATATGCTTGTTACATTAGACATTGCTTCATAATGTTACATGTTTTTGTCAGGAGCACATTAAATTATTTTGCTGAATTGCATGTGAAAACAGTCTGTGAGTCAAGGGAGTGTATGATTTCTGTGTGTCAACAACATAAATACAAGGAAGAAAAATAAAATATTCCTGCCTTTATATTGATCATTTTGTTTTCTAGTTATGTGTCCTCCAGTTATCATCAGAGGCTGGTATTATATCAGCATTTATCTTTACCACAACAAGAAATGGTAATTGCAAGTTGCTCATACTTTTCCCTTGATTATGTTCTTTGTTTTGTTTGTGCAGCTAAACTGTGTACTGGATAATCCCCAAAAATACCTATAACTACCGAACTCAGCCATTACTGATACACTTACAGAGATGCTAAACCAGTAGGAAAGTCTGCATAGCTTGGCACAATGGGGGGGGGGGGGGGTCATTTTTTAAAAACTGAATGCAATGAAACTTTCAGTTATTTTACAGCTTTTACTTTTTTGATCACTGGGTTTACATGTCTTCGCTGTTTTGGAATCTGCAGGTCTTCAGTCATCTCAAACATCTTTATACCTTCAGATGATATTAAGTGATACAGATGTTGCTTGACAAACTATTGTTGTAATATTTCCAGTGATAATTAAGCCATAAACAAGAAAAATGAGATAGGAAAGATCTCACATTTGGTAAGATTTTTTTTTTTTAAATTGAAAATAACTCTGATATGATTCAGTCTTCCAAACTACACATATTCTGGTGATTACAACACAGGACAGTACATGTACTCCATTTTTCGTTTTAATATTTAAATGACCAGTATTTACAAAAAATATCCAAACCACAAATACACGGCTTATAAATGCGTGTAAATAGACGATGCACCAATAGTTAAAATGTCGGTGTCAGTAACAAAAACATCCGTCACCTTTCCCCCAAATATAAATTTCCACACCAGCTTATGTAAACAGTAACAAATAATAGAGATTCTCATATTTCAACAACCCCTCTTCCGTCACAAAAACAAACACTGGGATGGGAATAATGTATGACTTAAATTCTGTTACATCTCTACTGCCAGTACTTCATATCAGTTATTTCCAGATTTCATATATCAGTCAGTCAGTCATTTGCATGTCCCTTGCAGAAATTTGCCTCCCTAACAGGTCTTCTGTAGGCCTCTTGGTTGTAAGCAAGATACCCTGTTGCTGATGCATCCATTCACAGATCATCAACGATGTCTCGCAGCCACCTTCGCCTTGGGTATTCCTCTCTTTTTTTCCCACTATGTACCCTTCCAAGATGGTCTTCTCTAAATTCTCATGATGTTTAATATGTCCAAAATATTTCAGTTTTCTCTGTTTAATCTTCTTTACTAGCCAACTTTCTTCAATATTAAGTTCTTGTAGTATGGATATATTTGTTGTTTTTTGTGTCCATGATATTTGAAGGACTCTTCTCTAGCATCTACATTGAAAGGCTTTTATATGTTTCTCAACGCTGCTGGCGAGATTCTTCAGCTCCCATGCATGGGATGAAACTCCTCCCGGCCAATGAAGAAAAATGCGATTAAGGTTGCCGCGCGGCGCCACTGTGAAAAAGGTGATGGAAAGGATTAAGTGAAGTTTAATCATTATGGCCAGTAGTCTCACGGTGGGGGCTACTCAATACCACGGCACCTCTGCTCTAGAGGTTGGCCACATCCCATATAGACCCATACTGGAGCAATATAACAACAGAAATACCACTCTTACTATTTAACAGGATTTGGGAAGAAGGTCCCAGAGGACTGGAAGGAGACCTATCTTATAAAACTCCCTAAGAAAGATCTATTAGAATGTAAAAACTATGGAGGCATCTCCCTCTCAAAACTCAGCAAGGTCTTCAGCAGGATTTTGCTAAATAAAATTAAACCATCAGTAGATAGTAAACTAAGAGAAGAGCAAGCAGGTTTCAGGTAAGGAAGATCCTGTACTGACCACATTGCTACAATGCGAATAGTAGGACAGTCAATGGAGTGGAATTCTTCACTGTTAGTTACATTAATTGATTGTGAGAAAGCATTTGATAGTTTAGATCATAGAATGCTATGGAAACTACTGGAACACTATGGTATCCTAGCCAAGATAACAAAGCTAATAAAGGCCAAATATGAAGGAACAACTTGCAGAACTGTGCATGGAGGAACTCTCATAAAAAGTTTTAAAGTGGAAACAGGCATGTGGCAGGGATGTCTGCTATCACCACTCCTATTTCTTCTGGCAATTGACTGGATCATGAAAACTACCACACACACACAAAAAAAAGGGATACTATGGGCATTGTGGAATCAATTGGAAGATCTTGACTTTGCAGATGATGTGGCACACAACCACACACAAATGGAAGAGAAACTTCAGATCTTAAGCAAGAATTCAGCTAAACTGGGACTATTAAACTAAAAAACAAAGTTAATGAAAAGTAATAATGCAAGCAATAGCCTCATGGTAATTGAGGGAGTGCCAATTGAGGAAAGAGTATTTCACATATTTAGGCAGCAAAGTGGATAAATATGGGGGAACAGAAAATGATGTTAAAGCTAGAATAACCAAGGCCAGGACAGCATTTATCCAACTTACCAAAATATGATCATCTAAGAACATCAAAACAAGAACCAAACTTAGGCTTTTCATTACAAACATAAAGACTGTCCTACTATATGGTTCAGAGACATGGGTTATGACCAAGACAATACAACAGAGGATACAAACATTCATGAACTACTGCTAGTGGCAAGGATTCTTCCTTGACAAAAGCTCCGTCCTAGTCACCACCAGAAAGGGTAGCGGCCACGACCACAAACTGCAACCGACAGGGATATATTCATATTCAAATCACACTGAGGTTTTCCTATGAGAAAGTCAAACTCTAGACTGGATGGGTAACCACCTCTCACCCGACGGGGATATACTGATATCCAAAACACAGCGAGGTTTTCTGGTGAGGAAATCCAACCCTAGGCTAAACTGGTACAACGAAAAACAGTGCCAAGCAATTCCGCTTCTGTGACACACCGAGAATATAGACCCAAGCCCCATGATACTCTGAACCTCTTGAGGACCACAGGAGTAAAACTCAGTAGGATTACGGGGTGATCTTGGTGGTAGAAGTGTACGAAGAAGAAGAAGAATGTGTTTCTCAGCTGTTTAGTGTCCAGATCTCGTAGGCATATGTTGCGATGGGAAAGCTCCATGCCCTTAAAAATCTTGTTTTTGTAGTTCTATTTGTTCCTCTCCACAGCTTCTTTAGTTGTTTTATTTTCTGAAGAGCAATAGATGTCATTTTAATTTCCCTCATTTTATCTCCAAAGATATTCAAAATTCTCCACCTCTTCCAATTTTTCCTCATTGATATATATATTTCAGCTGCCTTATTTGTTTTGTCAGTTGTCATCAATTTAATTTCCATTAAGATAAAGGTTTTGCTCTTCACTATTCTTATGGACTGACATAGTTTTTTTTCCATTCCTTTCTGTGTTGTAGACAGTAATACTGTGTCATCAGCATATGTGCTGGTATTTCATAACCTCCAGTTTTGATGTATCACACATGAAATACAGGGTCCACAGAGGCCATATATGGATGAAGGACAATATATGGTATCATTCACAACTAAAAGAAGGATAAAATATGGTATCACTCACAACCAAGTCTCATACATGTAGGTGTATATATGTACTTGTATGTATGTGCATGCATGTGTGTCAGTCTCAGTCACTACCTGAATCAATGAGAGGAATCAAAATACATATAAATGTAGTATTTATAAAACCATACGCATTTTAAAAAAACAGCATTTCAAGAAATAAAATTAACTTTTTTACCAATATAACAAGTATTCCAATGTCAGGAAGACACAATTGTGACATATAATAAATTCCTAGAGTACCATAAGCTTAATAAATAAATATATATATATATATATATATATATATATATACACACATATAGACACACACCACACACATGACTATACGGTATGGAAATTTTGAAGATCAACAATTGATTTTAAAATGCTGTATAATTTTTTTGTACTGTTCTACAGCCATCAAGATAAAAAGTTTGCACCAAAAGAGTACTGATTTCATCTGTGAAAAAAAACTGACAGACACAAAAAAAAAAAAAAGATACGCCATCATTTTATTGTTATCTTCCCAAGAAATGTGGTTGTAATGAAGCCAGCTTTTGTCCTGTGTCTCAACTTGGTGCATGTGATAAAAACATTCTTCTCGATCTATTGATCCTTTTTTTTTTTTCATTCCACAGTTTTCCTTTTAATACAGTTTGCACTATACTCATAGTAATGCACCTTGTAACATGTTATTTTTTTTTACCCTTCTTCGAAGCACCCCCAAAAAATAAATAAAGCGTGAGACCAAAGAATGAGGAAGATGACATCAAATCAGGGTGAAACAAAACAGCTAAAACTAAAAGGAAGCTGTCTCATGCAATGACACTCATTCAAACAAGATGCAAGCTAAGAATAATCAGATTTTGTATGAATCTAAAAGTAAGGAATGTATGTATGCCATAAAAAGGCTAATAACAAAGTGACATAAGTGTAACTAGATTAACAGAACAAGATTAAAAAGTAGAAAGGTAAAGGTATGAGTTATGAACCAGCGTCACTGCACACAATTAATCCAAGTGCTCCACTGCCTACTCACCAGCTGACCAGAAACTGCCAACTAGTGTCGCCATCTGCATGAACTCCGTAGCTAGTGGTGTCATTCCTCTTCCTTCCCAGAGCATGAACCCTGGTATCCATTTTTCTTGAGGCTGGGTGAGGCTCAGGAATTTTTTTTTTTTTTTTTTGTGAGCCACGGTTTGACTGTCACTGATGGGTGGAGATCAAAAGCAGGTCACCTGATCAGCAAGAAAGTGTCTAATCCACTACACTAGACTGGCTCTTGATTAAAAATGCACAAGTATTTTTTACTTTCAGCTGAAAGTAAACACTTTGTTTAGATCAGACTTGAGAAAAAAGGTGAGAAATCACCTACAAGAAATCAGTCTAAATGTTTCTAACTCTGTAGTTTTATGCTTGAGGGAAGTCACAATTTTCTTCAGGTTTTTGTGTCAGTCCTGTAGTTTCAAGGTCAAATCCCTCCAGAAGATTAACACAGATGAGCACAACATTTACACTGAAATAAAATGCCCTACCTCTAAGGAGGCGCTAGAAAAGCTAAAAAGTTCACGTTAACAACCCTGAAGTACACGGAACAACCAAAAGATGCATTCTGAAGCCTGCTAAAATGCAAAACTTCTGACCTGGCCTTCCCAGTGTGTAACTGTTAAAAAAAACAGACATTGTGTCTACATCGTTAAGTTTGAAAGCTCTCTAGCAGATGATGTTCACAGGCTTGGCAAAACAAAATTTGGTAGAAAGAAACCTTGTTTTACACTCTAAGCTGCCTGGTAACTAGTCTTGGGAAACAGGAAATGCGTGTTAAAGCTGCATTCACAAAATGTCTTACACCGATTCTCTTGAATGAGAAATCAAAGCTAGGTTAGAAATGGTTGAGGTGGATGTAATCTTCAAAGGAAAACCATGGGACTATTAAAAAGCTAAAATCTTCCCAATTAAAAAAAAAAAAAACCTTCTCCATGCTGATTTCTACTTGAACATGTGCCAGTACACTGATAACTACGTCTTAAAAATACACAAGAATACAGCATCTACAGAATACCTTGAGAGATCAAATTTCAATATAGTGATTTTAGCATTATTTTAAAAAACTACTGCTGTCTATTTAACAACAACAAAAATATTCTTATAAAACAAATTCTTTGTAACATACCACAAGGCTAGATACAAGGGGGGTTTTTTTTTCCCCATTGTAGTAAAGTGCCTTGTCTCTGCCTTTATGCAAGCATCAGGCATCCATACCTCAGCAGACTTTAGAGACAGGTGTGAAACTAGTACTTTTTCTATTGGAAGCCCACTCTCCATGCGCTTCATAACAACCAAAACTCGGTATTATGGGGTATGAATCTGAACCATGTAGACATGATGAATAATAATATGCACAATGCATTTTTAATAAATGAAAATGAATTTGTAGAAAACTACTAACATTAAATATATGTCATTTTAAACAGGAATACAGTCATCATCTATCCTTGACTTCTAAGGGAACAGTGATTAAATACATGAATTCTAATTTTTTTTTCATTAAGGTTTACATCAACAACCAATTCAGAATATTTCAACACATTTTTTATGTGACCCAATGTTTTGTTAAAAAAAAACTTCTCTAAGCATTTTTCTGATATGATCACTTTTTTTTCACGTCATTCCAAACTAAATGGAATTTTACACTCTCTTCATATCTCTAGTGAAGCAGTTAGTGCACTAGTCTCTCATGGCAATGATCATTGGTTCAAGTTCAGCACCAGGCACCCAGTTTTAGGAATAGGTACTTGGCTGTTCTTGGATCCAGGGAAGTAAAGATAGCCAGGTCATGGTGCTGACCACATCACCCCCTCAGTGCACTAACAGATAAAGGAATATGTAAGAACTAGCAACATGTCCTCTAGCTGCTTCTATGGTATGACAGGGCTCAACTTTACCTTCCATCATTAACCCCTTTCCAAAATAAACTTCTGCACTGAAAACAGCATTTTACAACACTTCAAAACTGGCTCAAACACAAAGCTAAATACTCTTCTTTCTAAGAGAAGATATCTGCAAACGAGTCTCTGAATAAATATTTTGCACAGAAATAAAAGTGTACTATAAATTATAAATATTTTGCATAGGTTTAAAAAAAAAAAAAACAGGAAGTAAATTCTTGCTTTGGTGTAGTTTAAACAGTGTGTCTGCATATATATACATCTGTATATACAGTATATACATTTTAACAAGTCAACAGTGGTACAAGAGAGAATTAAAATTTACAATAAAAAGTGCTGGTGTATACATGTGTGAACTTTTCTATTATTGTGAACTACCCCTGTTTCCCTGCTTCATATATACTTTTCACCTCTCATGACAGAAAAGCATTTACCAAAACATTAAAAAAAACAAAAACAAAACTTGATACGGAAATGTTATCCAATGATGCACAGTAACTATTATGTATTCAATATCTGTAATGAATAAGGAATGTTAATAAAATACCAGTGATATAGCACCTTCAAGAACAATGCTACAAACATGAAGCATATGTTTACTACGTCCATTAATGAAAACTGTAATCTGAGTATACCGATGATAAATTCATTTTAAACATTCACACCCTACCTGATGACACTAGCAAAAATTACTTACTAAACATATCCTCGTCATCTGCAAAGTAAAAACATCACTGAAATGCAAGGATTTACATTCACAATGCACACTGTTTTGTACAAAATGATGCACATAACAAAAGTAGAGCATTCTCCTAATATAACAAAAGAAATGTTGCTGCTGTCAGCTGTTATGCAATCCACATTTAATATGAGCAGAAAATAAATTTCATCAGCAGGTAGCTCAAGAAATAACATTAAATATCTTCTCAAATTCCAACACAATATTAGCAAGCACATACATTCAAACATTATAAGGGTGCTTGCTACACACTAATAATCATCATTTTAAAACTAAACATGAACGACATGCAATTTTTTTTGTGATGAAAACTATTATGCTGTTTTGACTTTTAGATAACTATTTTTGTTTGTTTGTTTGTTTGTTAATGATTTTCTATAGTTAAAATAATTATGAACTTTTAAAATACAGTCGAACCCGTTTAAAGTCACGTCATCAGGACTGTCAAAATATGATGACAATAAGCGGAGTTGACATAAAGAGGAGTCCATTAAATAGGATTTAACTGGGCCAGTGTGCGCAGATGTGTGCGTCCGTCCATCCCACATTTGTTACATTAAACACATAATAAACAGCCAAAGCTATCATCATCAGGCACAATATGTACTCATTCATTTGTGTGTCCCTTGCGGAACTTTGCCTCCCTATCAGCACTCCTGTAGGCCTCTCGGTTGTGAGCATGATGACCTGCTGCTGATGCATCCATTTGCAGATCATCAACGATGTCTTGCAGCCATCTTCGCCTCGGTCTTCTGCTCTTTCTTTTTCCCATTATGTACCCTTCCAAGACTGCCTTCTCTAGATTATCATGTTTAATGTGTCCAAAATATTTAAGTTTTCTCTCTTTAATCCTATTTACTAGCCAGCCTTCTTCAATATTAAGTTCTTGTAATATGGATATATTTGTTCTTTTTTTGTGTCCATGATATTTGAAGAACTCTTCTGTAGTATTTACATTCAAAGGCATTTATGTGTGTTATCAGCTTTTTTGTTAAGTGTCCAGGTCTCACAGGCATATGTTGAGATAGGAAAGATGCATGCCCTTAAAAATCTTATTTTTGTAGTTCTGTCTGTTCCTCTCCACAGATTCTTTAGTTGTTTTACTTTCTGAAGAGCGACAGATGTCCTTTTAATTTCCTTCATTGTATCAATATGTACTAATCACAAAATATATTAGTCACAAAATATATTAATCACTAAATACAGTAAGTCTTAATCTTACAATATAGAAAACACTATAATTAAGCAGCATCTGACTTGTCAGCAGTAGTACTAAAAAAATGCGTGACTTTGCATTGTGTAGTGTATTAAACACTACAGAGCACTAAAAACGTTCTGTGTTACGTCAGGCATACTATAAATGAATGAGCACACAGTCTCAAACACGCTTACAGACTAAGTGTAAGAAACAGCTTTGTTGGGTGTCTGGTCCGTGGACTCACTGACGTCATCAGCGCTATCCTCAGCGTCGCTGCCTACTTTGCTTTTACTGCAACTAACGACGATCTCTTCGACTGAATACATTTCTGTTGATAACAAGCCGTCGTCAGCTGAAATGAACTGATCAAACATGATGCTTCCATCAGAAATTGCTGCCCACTCTTTATCATAATCAAGTCCAGGAGAACGTCACAAATATCGCTGGCATTTGTACTAAACACTGGCTCGAGCAAGAAAGTAAACTGCGATTTACGAAAGCAGTTCACAATCGTTGACTGACTGATGCTATTCTATGCCGCATGCATAAAATTAATCGCTATCTTGATATCGATCTCGGCGACACACTTTTGTTCCACAGCACATGATGCACTATTCATTTTCTGTACTGTTGCTTGAAGGCATAAATGATACCTTGGTCTCAAGGCTGGAGCTTACTGGTTGTGTTAGGTGGCAGGAAAACAAGCTTTGTAGTCATCAGGATGGTGATGTCAGTGTGTGTCAGACAGTTGTCAATGAACAACAAAACTTTTCTGTTCATTCGGTTCATTTTGCTGTCGAAAGAAATGATCCAGTCCTCAAATAGTTCATTGGCTGTGGTAAGCCTTTCATTCACACCACATGAGTTTCGATGCCCACATGCTCAAAAGGTTGATGCGGCAATTACTCAGTGATCAAATGGCCGGCCTCTTATTTGATGACTCGAAGCTGATAACGATTTGTGAGATGTTTGTAGCTTGTACTTGCCCAGTCTATGATACAAAGCTGGGTTTTTAGCTCCTCCGGGTGCAAAAATACAGTGACATTAACCAATTTGTGCCAATAAGCAGGGTGATATTACTGGGAGTAAGTTTATTTTTATAATTAATTACTTATGGGAGTTGGCCAGGGATACAAATTTATGTGACAATATCCAGGTGGTGACATAAACTGATGTGATATTAAGTGGGTTCAACTGTATCTATAAATGCAGACTGAGAGGAAACTGTTGCTTAGAGATGGAATTTTAAAAACTGTAAGTGGCTTTATGTCTCATGGACATTACATTTTTACTGATATGTCTGTGTATTTCTTGAACAGAATTCTCATAAAATTTAAATTAAGGCACTTTTAGCACAGCTTTGTTAAAAAGCTTCTTCACTAATACACACACAGCTCATGGGTTACAAGAGAATTCTGTTATATAGAGAAAGGTCACAAGAGAATTATGTTATATAGATAAAGGTCATAATAGAATTTTCCAGTATACAGTATAAGCTGAGGTCCTGGTAACAAGCTCCAACTTCTTAACCCCACAATGAAACTCAAGAATGCCAACCTCACATTCATGTATCTCATATATAACACTACTGACTGCTTATTTCTCTCATCCCCAATTTTTTTTTAAATCCCTAAATACCACAGTCAGCTTGCTAGTTTGAAATGAACACTAAAGTCTTAATTGTTTAATTTTTGTAATACTCTACCACTATTTACACTGTGCTGTTATTATTATTTTGTGTTATCCGTAGCCATGAGTTTTAAATACTGTTCTAATTTACACGTATGGTCGGTGCATTAGCTTATTAGCTATCAGTTTTTCTATTATACAAGCTTAGGTTCCTAACCTCATTTTCCTTCCAGTTTCTGTTGTATTTCTCATCACTAACCCCATCAGTGTCCATAAGACAAATGGAGACAAAGACTGGCTTCAACCAGTCTATTTTTTTTTTATATTGCTATTGCCAATGTAACTGACCTGGTTAGCTGAACTGTTAGGTGCTAATGTAACACGGTGGTCTGGCCGGTGGTACCAGGCTCAAATCCCAACAGTCAGGATTTTTTTTTCTGGTACCACCACACCATAAAGACCTGGGGTCCACCAAGCCTCTAAAAATGAGTACCAGAGAAATCTGGGAAGGTAAATGAGGCTAGGTGTGATAGTGACCACATCACACTTCCATGTGCCGAAGGTCTTGGAAACACAGACCTAACATCGTAAACCACAATATGCCTTAATGGTATGGAAACGGGGGATTTTACCTTACATTTATGTGTATCTTACTGTATCTTACAGTAATATCACTGGTACATTTTTTTTACATTACATGTACCTAATTTTTATGCCATGCCATCATCAATGACACATTAGCCTAGGCTTTAATTACTAGTACCCGTAGTATTGTTTAACTTACACAAGAAGCCAAGTATAATTAGCTATAACAACGTGAACTTACCAATGAGTACATATTTACAAAGAAGATTAATTCTATTCATATAACATTCTTGTGAATATGCCTTTGCCTGGCTGACAATATCTAGGTGCTTCTGTACATAGATATTACAGAAAAAAAGTGGATACGAGAAAGCATATATTAAAGCATTAAAAACCAAACAGGAAATACTAAACATACTCTATAATGTAAATCTGTTATCTAAGCATGGTATAGCACTATGTGAATATCAAGTTACTGCATCTAAATTGATCCTTCAAAATGCCACAAGATTTGACAAGGAAGATATTCTTCAACAATGTACACACCTGAGTTATCTTATTTAAGTGTTCAAAAGTATCACATATCTCACACATGGACAACTTGATATAAACCAGCTATGTCAAATGCTACATTACAAATGTGCTTTGCTTACTAAGTAGGGAAACTTGACAAAAACATCAACAAAACATTACAACTGCTGATTTTTTAGAAAAGGTTAAAAGAAAATACAGTTTTGCTTCCTCCGGTCTAGAGCTTGGACATTTTATAATATACAGGACAAAAATATAAAGATTCTGAATGCTTTTTTTTTTTCAAACTATAAGTAGAAGCACCTTAAACATCATAACAATCATAAACTTCAGCTATAAGAAACTGCTGTACTATATTATGGCTGTTCCCATATCAGCAGTCTTCATTCATAATCTCTTATGCAAATAAATGCTTACTAAAAGAAACAAAAGAAATTTATAAATTTTTATCTTCCTTTTCCCTTAATGAAGCAAACAAAAATTTTATAGAAAATCAAAATGTGTGACAAATCTGTTCCTATTCCTATAACAGACTGTATTATTTATTATTCGAATTCAATTTTTGCATTTTATACACACAAAAAAAAAAAAAAGAATCTTAATGTTTTTCATGGTTAATTTCTTCTATTAAAATAAATTAAATTCATCTAATCTATGTTATTATTTATTTCAAAAACTAAACAAATGTTAAATGGAACCAAAGTTTTCCTCTGCACTATGTTTTTATGTCCAAAAAAAAAAAAAGGGCTTAAAAATTATGAAACTTTAATGATATGTAATGTTATCTGCATCTAAAACAGTGGTTCTCAACCCATGGGCCGTGGCCCAAAGGTGGGCCTTGACAGGGAGTATTGTGGGCCGTGGTGAAGTCTCAAAGCAGCAAAAAAAAAAAAAAAGAGAGAGAAAAAATTAGACACAATAAAAAATTATTCCGCATTTTTCATGCAATGCATAGTGGTAGACTGCACGGACGCAAGCCGCAGAACTGTAGGTCGCTTTATTAGTATGGCACAGTGCGGCTATTGAAGAAAGGATGGTCCAGACAGCATCACTTTTGAAGTGCGACACCGGCATCTTTCTGACCTTGATGAAACGTGCAGTTTTACAATGTAATTTTAGAGAAGAGTCAGTGTAGATTGTGTGACAGAGCAGAAGTGAAATATAATTCTCATCAATTGAGTTTTAGTTTAAAAATCACATTTCGTTAGCTTGAGAGCCACTATTCGGTCTTGGTGTTGTATGTAATTCATATTGGATTAATCAACAGATTCCAGTAACCCACGCAGTGATCATAGAGACATCGGATAGCCTTTTTTATTGTTTAAACTTTAAAACTTTAGGCACTAAAATGGATCAATTTGTGAAACATAAGCTTTCAACTTCATGCACATAAATTGATAATAGTGCAATGACAGTGACCGTGATCGAGACAACGTTAACGCTGATACTTATAAGAAAACTAAATATGCTTGAAAATATGATATGGAGTATATTAAGTATGATTTTGTTCCATCAACAAATGACCAAAATCTGCCACAGTGTGTTATTTGTTTGCAAATTCTCTCTAATGAGGCAATGAAGCTGACGAAATTGCGTCATCATCTAACTATAACACATCTAGATCTACAGAATAAAACCAAAGAATTTTTCTAGCATAATGCCGAGGAATATAGTAAACAGAAGACAATGTTAAAAACAAGAGCCACTCTAAAAAAAAAATGCTCTTAAAGCATCGTACCTGACTGCCCAGAGAATCGCAAAATCAAAGAAACCGCACACAATTGGAGAAGATCTTATCATGCCAGCCACTGTTGACATTTGTGACATATTGTTTGGCTCAGAATACGCTACAAAACTTAAAAGCATTCCCATCTCGAATAATACTGTCCACAGAAGAATATCTGAGAACATTAGCTGCTAATGGAACGATTACAATCTACTACGTTTGTTATTCAGTTAGATGAGTCAACTGACATCGCTGGCGAGTCATAGCTGCATGTTTATGTTCGCTATTGTTGGCAAAATAGTATGCAAGAGGAATTTCTTTTTTGCAAGTCACTGCCAGTAAGAACAATGGCAGATGAAATATTTCATGTTTTAAATGATTTTTTCACAACTTTTGGACTGCAGTGGATGAATTGCATCGGTGTTTGCACCGACAGTGCTGCCACAATGACTAGCCACAACAGTGACAGAACACAATCTTGACCTGGCAGGTAAGGTCACTGATACTGAGTGGCTTCCCATGCTAGCATACCTTGCTGACATTTTTAGCTTTTTGAACAGTTTGAACATATCACTGCAGGGTAAAGATGCCAGTATACTCAAGACATATGACAAAGTCGCAACCTTTAAGAAGAAACTATGACTTTGCAGCACACGACTTGAGAACAAATCACAAGACATGTTTCAATTGTTCTGTGAATTTATACAGTGTAATGAAGTTAATGGCGAGAATCTGGAAGGGGTCACTGGTGTAATAAAAGAGCATCTGACATCTCTTGCTGAATATTTTGACAAATACTTCACGCCTGAAGACATTAAAGCATACAAATGGATTCGTAATCCTTTTCCACCACTGGCGAGATTCTTCAGCTGCTGTGTGTGTAGTGGGGCTCCTCCCGGCCAGTGAAGAAAGGTATGAATGGGGTTGCCATGAGGCGCTACTATGGAAAAGGTGAAAGAAAGGATTAAGTGAAGTAATCAGTAGTCTCGAGGTCAGGACTGCTCAAATCACAGCACCTCTGCTCTGGAGGTTGGACACGTCCTATACGCACTCATACTGGGCGAAATGCCTGAACCGGCTTAACCTAGGGGTTAAGAGATTCTTTGGATGTGAAATTCCTCCCAGTCAATGAAGAAAATGCAAAAAAGCAATTAGGGTTGCCGTGAAAAGATTATGAAAAGGATAAAGTGAAGCTTAATCAGTATGTCCAGTAGTCTCACAGCGAGAGCTACTCATACCACGGCACCTCTGCTCTAGAGGTTGGCCACGTCGAATATATACCCATACTGGTTAAATATGCCTAAACTGGTTTAAACCAGGGGTGAAACCTAATGGCTACTCATGTCACAATACCTCCACTTAGAGGTGGGTCACGTCCTAAACACACCCATATACTGAGATAATATGCCTAAACCGGCTCAACCCAAGGGTGAAAATTACTAGTGGCGAGGATTCGTTCTCCTGGACAAAAGCTCCATCCTGGTCACAACTAGGAAGGGTAGTGGCCATTCAATCATTCATTCATTCATTTGCATGTCCCTTGCGGAACTTTGCCTCCCAAACAGCACTCCTGTAAGCCTCTCAGTTGTGAGCAAGATGGCCTGCCGCTGACCATAAAATGCTGAAGTGGGAGACACTGGACCAGTGCAATCTAGATAGGCAACCACCTCTCACCCAGTGGGGATGTATGCGTATCCTAATCACTCTGAGGTTTTCCAGTGAGAAAGTCCAACGCTGCACTGGATGGGCAACCACCTCTCACCCAGTGGGGATATACTAATATCCAAAACATGTCGAGGTTTTTCGGTGAGAAAGTCCAACTCTAGATGAAACTGGTGCAATGAAAACCATGGTGTCACGCAATCCCACTTCTGAGACCCAACGAAAATACAGGTTCATGCCCTGCGATACTCTGAACCTCTTGTGCTTCTTTCGGGGGTCTTTTGTGGTCCTTTTGGGGACCAAAGGGGGACCAAGGAACCTATCAAGGACCACAGGAGTAAATTCAGCAGGATCACGGGACGGTCTTGATGGTAGAAGCGAACAAAGAAGGAGAAGTAATCCTTTTCAGTGTGCATTCTCTGAATTAATCGGTCACACACAAGAAGAATTATCGGAACCGTCTAGTGATTGCACATTACAAATCAAATTTAATGACCACGCTGTGGATATCTCTTCCTTTTGGTGCACTGTTTCGCTGGCATATCCGTTGTTGTCAGCCTAGAGATGAAAGTTCTTCTACCTTTTTCAACAACTTATTTATGCCAAGTTTCATTTTCTAAACTGACTGCCATGAAAACCAAATATTGTTCACGGATGACCATAGAAGATGATCTTCGAGTGTGTCTGCCACAAATTCCAGCCAGAATAGACATGCTATCCAACCGGAAACTGTGCCATCTTTAAGATAAACGAAAAGAACTTTTGTGTAGCAATCAATATGCAGTTAAACATGTAGAGAAAATATTACATAATACTTTATAAAATTAGATTTATACCCTGCAAATATAAAGCACTTTATTAGTTGGCCTAAAAATGTTCTTTAAAAAATGTCAGACGTTTGACTTTTAAATGTGGGCCGTGCAGCAAAAGGGTCTGAGAACCACTGATCTAAAAGCAAAAAAATTTTAGTTGTTCTAGGAAGCAATGTCAGCCGTATTGCTTTAAAGTCCTCAGATCAACTGCCTACAAGTTTGCTCACTGCATGCCAGCTAAAACACGTATACATAAACAACAGTGCGATAACAAACTATAGTGAGGTTATGCACCTAGATTAAGTCTCTGAGTGTGACTGACAAGATCTCAAGAATTAGTTTTAAAAAGAAAAAAGTAACAAGCAAAAGATGTACTACCAAACAGCAGCATAACGAGCCACTGACTAAAACTGTTCATGCAGAAAGTAAGGAAAATATACTAAAGATAAATGCTGTAGTCACCTCATACATTCTTGATCACTAGAAATAAATCCACATTAATGAACAATTTTAAATATGAACATCATGATTTACAAACTCCTCAAATGTCACCAAAAGCCATGCAAAGACATCTTTTATAACAATGTTTCTCAAAATTGCTGGAGTACTGACCCTTCCCCCCCACCACCCATCTCTCCATTTTTCTGTATAAGATCAGAGAATATTTTTTAAAATGTATTTATTTAAGGTGTGAAAAGAATATAAAAGTAATGGAAATTAAAATCACAAACTAAATTTAAAGAAATTAAAATCACAAACTAAATTTAAAAAAAAAAAAAACAATGAAAGAAAAATTTATTTTAATCTGAAATTAATAACTTGGTCCAGGAAAACACAAACACACTTTCATTAACCGAACACAGATAAACTACAGTGAACTGCCTAATCTCATTTACCTGCAAAATGCCTAATCTCATTTATCTATATTAACTCTTCATAGATGGATGAGATTGGTGGAGAGACAAAAATCAGGCTGAAGGTCACTCAAAAGTCTCAGATCACTAAAATCGGCAACTCGCTGTTTGTTTCAGATCTTAGAACTAAATCTGGCAATTAGAGCTAAACTGGGAGGCTGTAATTAAATTTCACTGTAATAAATTATGTTGGGAGAACAATAAAGAACACCTAAACATCATGACATAAAAAGTTCTGAAATTTCTGTGCTATCAAATGATTTTTTTAACATCTTCCTTCAGAATAATTGAAGTAAAGTCAGTTCTTCCTCTATTCTTCCTGTTTCTTCATTACACTTGTCCAGAAACATATTTGTTATCTCTTCTGGATAACAGATAAGAAGATACTAGAATCCTTTAGGCATGTTTGCATGATGGTCATCTCTAAAAGCACAAAACCCTTAAAGACTGGTAATCCATTGACTGCTGAAAAGCCATTGTCATTTATCATTAAAAAAAAACACTTTATGGTTTGGTTTTTTTTTTAATCTTCTCTGCTCCTCACATGCAGTGCAGTCCTTCCACAAATGCTAAGCTGTCATTCTTCCAGAGCCACATGTGCACTCCTCACTTTGTGTCTGTCTTCAGCTTGTTATACATGTGATGTGTCAGTCTGTTGTGACCTGTGCAGTCTTTAAGATCTTGACCTATTCTTCTCTGTCCATATGGTGATAGCAGTCATTCCTTTGATAATGTCATATGATAAATTCAAGTTTAGATGTGGGAGCTCTTCTTTTTTCTTGCTAGTGAACTGGCCTCTTTATTCCTGGTGATGGTGCAGTGGGATGACATCCACTGTACAAGTTTCAGGTATAAACTATATACCAATATTTGCTTTAAGCTACTACATGCCTCTTCTTCTATCACACACACACACACACACACGCATGCACACACACACACACATAATTCCCAACATTCCCAAAAAGGAGATGGACATAATTACCAACTTTGAGAAACACTGTTCTGTAACATCGTACTACTACAATGATAGTCTTATTAGCATTACTGCATTCTCTTACTGAAAACAGGCAAGGTAAGTAACATCACATAAGAAAGTAATGCAAAATACTGTTATGTCAGTTCTGATTGTGCCTTATGACAAACAGATAACTTCACATAAATAAATACAAGTGAATATATTCAGTCTCCTTAAGTAGGCAGTACTCAAACTGTTATGTCTTGTTACCAAATGGTTACTTCTATTATTTTCTTACTTTTACATTAACAATAATGCCAGTTCTTAAATCATATATTAATTTGCTTCACCCATCTATCAGGCAGTACAATGTATTTAATTTTGAAGATAAAAAAAACCACCCAACATCTCATTAAATATCTCAAAATATACCCCCAGTGAGTTCTTTTTTTTTTAAAAAAAACCCATTATTGTAATCACCCAACTCAGAAGTTTATAGTTTCACCTCCCATTATATATATAATATTCACTCAAAATTAACAAAATATCAAATTGAACAAACCATTAAATATCAACCCTAAAAACAGACAACTCTTAAAATCATAAATGTAATACTTTCTCACTTTGACTTAAAAGTTTCTCTGGTTCCTTTTTGCTGACTGTAGTTGGCAGTGTGGCCGGATGCTTGAAGGTCACATATGTATACAAGATGCTTCCCATTACACTAAGAAAATGAAAACAGGACATTTTCCCGATAAAAATAAAAATGTAAGCACAAAGCTATACAAGAACAGTTCATCAGATAGTTTAGTGAGTGAAGAAGTAGTATATCTGCAGCAAAATGTCTTTCTATATGAAGTCAATTATTACTGCTGCACAGTCACCCCAGCTGTAAAAAAGTGGACATCTAACACTCGTGTGTTAAAAAAAATGCCTCTGAAAAGGGAAAATGAGCGAGGCATTTGAGACTGTTATACACAGCTGTCACTACATAAAGGGAAAACATGATATTCATATACAAATAGACCCTGTGAATATGGGAGGTCTTTCCTTCATCCTTCTTGCATATTTACAGTACTGTCTATATCTGCAGTTCTATCTCTTGAATAAACTGGATTGTTCCTTTCCAGAACGTTGAACCTCTCACAGCCTCCCTGAACTCAATACAGTCTTGCGCAAGTTGACCAGCATCTTGCAGTGACACATTCAGACTTTCTGTAATGTCCTGAGCCCACCTGCGGCGAGGTCGTCCCTTTTCTCTTTTGCCAGGCACTATGCCTTCTACTATCAACCTCTCCAAGCTGTTGTGTCTCTTGATGTGGCTGAAGTATCTCAGCTTTCTCATTTTTATCGTGTTAATAAGCCAGTTTTCTGCCACACCTAATCCCATTAGTTTCTCTTTATTTGATTTTCATTCTATCCATGGCATTCTAGGCGTCCTTCTGTAATATTTCCTTTCAAATGCTGTTATTCTCTTTTCTAGTGATTTCCATGTGTCCATATTTTGTATCCGTATGTTGCCACTGGGTATACGTAAACTCTTAGTAAACATAACTCTATTTTCTTACTGGTAACTTGCCACATAAAATAACACTCTCATAAGCTAAGACACCACCTACCTTATGTTAATGCCTATAAAATTTGTTACTGAAAACACATAGTCTCCTCCTAAAACCATGCCCGTATATGTCACAATTAAATTCTGAAACAAAACAATGTACATTTTATTACTCACACAACGAAAAAAGCATTCACCACGTTGCTCACTTTTATAAGGTTATCTTATATCTTACATCCTTCCCATGCCATTAGATGTCACATAGGGCTCACAAAGTAGTTCGTCAAAGTTTTCCTGTTTTCGGTGCGTTTTTCAACCTCATCAAGGGATTTTATGCCTATTAATTTGGCCTCTCCTAACAATATCCTCTTCAGAGTTTCACGTGGTCTGCCTCTTTTTTTTTTCGTTGTGCTCCACTTGATAGTTTGTTTTAGGATTCTCTGATCATTCCTTCTCATCATGTGACCAGCCTATGTACATCTACTTTTCCTGATCACCCATGAGATTTGTTCAGTCATCTGTCTTATTTCTGCATTGTTCTTGAGTTCATCCACTTGATGTAGAGTATTTTCCTTAGGCATTGTTTTCAAAAGAGTCTAATTTCTTGTCTATTTCTTTAGTTGTTTTCCAGCTTTCACATGCATAAATGCATATTACATTTTAACTGAAAAGTCTTAACTTGGTCTTTGTGCTTATAACTTTTGAATGCCATATGTTCTCAAGATTCTTGAAGATTTATGCTGCTTTTGCAATTTTAATTCTAACTTCCTTTCTGGTGTCACAATCCTGGTCTATGTAGCTGCCAAGGTATGCAAATTGATTGACTTCTTCAACATCTGTCCCTTCTACGTGTATTTTTCCATTTTGATTAATGGGAAGTTTCACTATTTTTGTTTTGTCCTTGTTAATTTGAAGTCCTATTTTGCTAGCCAGTGAGGACAGGCTAGCTGTTTTTTCTTGCATGGAATTCACATTGTTACTGATAAGAGTTATGTCATCAGCAAAATCAAGATCTTCTAGTTGGGTCCCACGTATCCAGTCAATACCTGTGTTACCTGTGCAGCATTTTTTCATTCTGAAGTCTACTGCAATTCCAAAAAGCAAAGGAGACAGTATACATCCTTGTTTCATGCCTGTTTCAATCTGGAACCATTCGCTCATCCTTCTTCTGTTTTGACTGCACAAACATATCCATTGTAGAGGTCTTTAATGATGTTGACAATTTTAGATGGTATTCCATATAGACTTAAAATTCTCCACAATGAATCTCTCTGTATGCTATCAAATGCCTTTTAAAGTCTATGAAGTTCAGTATTAATGGTTTCTGCTTTTCAATATGTTCTTCAAGTATCATTCTTAGAGTAAAGATCTGGTCAAGACAGCTTCTCCCTTTATGAAATCCTGCTTGTTCTTCTCTCATTGTGGTATCCACTATATCTTTAAGTCTATTCAAAATGACCTTGCAAAAATACTTTTGACACAACTGATATTAAGGTTACTCCTCTTCAATTGTTACAGTCACTGAGGTTGCCTTTTTTTTTTTGGTATTTTAACAATGATTCCTTTTTTTCATTTATAAGGGATCTTTTCTTCTTTCCAAATCTTATTAAATATTCTCTGTAGTTGTCCCATGTAGTCACTATTGATAGCTTTTAACATTTTGGGTGTTATTTCATCTTCACCTGCAGCTTTGTTGTTAGCTATTAAATTCACTGCTGTTTCAACTTCATGCAATGTAACTTTATCTAGGTTGACATTTAGTTGTTGGGCTGGTAAGTCGGTTTCAAGGTTTATCAATTCTTTTGGGTGTGGTCTATTAAGTATTTCTTGGAAGTGTTCAGCCCATCTTTGGTTTTGTTCTTTACTTGATGTTAACAGGGTTCCAGTTTTGCTAAGGATTGGTTTTTCTTTAGATGTAATAGTACCTGTCAGCCTCTTTTGTTATATAAAGTTTTGCTGCCTCCTGTTTTTGCTGCTTTCTCTGCCTCTTTTGCCATACAGTCTATGTATTCTCTTTTATCCCTTCTAGCTGAACTTTTTATTTTCTTGTCTATTTCTTTATATGTTGCTTTCGCCATATCTTTTTCAAGATATGTCTTTACATTCAACATGTCTAATTTGGCTGCTTGTCTTTCATGTGTGTACTTCCATGTGTTTTCTGACATTCATGCTTTTCTATTTGGTTTTTTCAGTCCAGCATTTGCTTTTGCTGCTGCGATTATGGCTGTGATGTAAGAATTCCATAATTCATCTATACCTATCTCCTCTACTCACTGAGAGATGTGGAATGATTGGCAAGTTCCTGATTGAAATTACTGTTAGTATTCTCTTCTTGTAGGTTGTGGCTGTTTATCTTTCTGTGTACTGATTTCTTGTGTTGACTTTTCAGTTTTAGTTTTATTTTCCCTATACACAGGTTGTGATCACTGTTAACATCTGCACCCCTATATGCCCTTACATATATCACAGATGTTCTGTATTGCTTTCTAATACAAAAATGATCTATCTGGTTTCTAGTTCTATCATCTGGAGATATCCACATTGTTTTATGTATCTCTTTGTGTGGAAATATTGTGCCTCCAATGACCATGCCCTCTGTTAGACATATTTCAATTAATCTTTCTCCGTTCTGATTTACCATGTCAATTCCTTCTTTCCCCATTACTTTTTCGACGTTGGTGTTATCTTTCCATACCTCAGCGTTGAAGTCCCCCATAGCAATTAGGATGTCGTGTTTAGGGACTTTGTTAATGATTTGTTGTAATTCATATAGAAATCATCTTTCACCTCATCATCTGCATCATTCATGGGAGAATAACACTGCACTACTGTCATATAAGGTTATACCATAGCTTTATACTTTATCTGGAAAAAAACTTCCTAGCTGAAAAGAATAACTGACTTTCTGTATGTTGAAACCATTGGCTAGCATCTAAGGAGGACATCTTTATTTAGGCATTAAAAGAAAAAGATAATAAGGCACAAAAAAAAATGTTTCAGAAAATCTCTCTCTGTATTTTGATAAGTACTTATCAAAGGGATATTAAAAAAAAAAAAAAAACTGCCTGTTGCTATTGTGGTATCTCCCCATAAATGTCATAAAACAGCCCACAAATGTGGAAAACTGAACATACACAGTCAATGCTGTAAACCAAGGGAAGTAACTTTAAAAAATATGGTAAAGTTTTACCAATAGTAACTAGACAACAACGTGAACTGATGGCTGTCATCTTTCTACACAACAAACAAGCTACCAAAGAGAAAATAACAGAAAAGAGATAAGTAAGAAAGACAAATGTAAAATGTACCAGATTAATTTGTGGCAATCACTGATATGCTGTTTATTTATCTAACACATTCTACAGCATGCCTTATTTGTTCTTTTTTCTATGTTGTAGTTTGTGAAAGGGCAAGATAGAAAATACCTTCCTGTTGTCTTGTTACTGTCATTAAAGTTTGTTCTGACTGTTTTACATTTAACTTACTCCCTATAACTGTTAACCAGTTGATGTTACTCCCTATGACTGTCAACCAGCTTGTTATCCCTATGACTGTCAACCAACTGAAGTTCCCTATGACTGTCAACCAGCTTGTTATCCCTATGACTGTCAACCAGCTGAAGTTACTCCCTATGACTGTCAACCAACTGAAGTTACTCCCTATGACTGTCAACCAACTGAAGTTACTCCCTATGACTGTCAACCAACTGAAGTTACTCCCTATGACTGTCAACCAACTGAAGTTACTCCCTATGACTGTCAACCAACTGAAGTTACTTCCTATGACTGTCAACCAGCTATTTTACTTAGGTTTTTGACAGCTGATGCTGTGGCAAAGATGAGCCTGCTATTGTAAATGATGTTTCTGGCTGTGAAAGCACCACATTCCATCTAGACAATATTACAATGGCTTTCCATACTTTCCACAGCAGGCATAAGAAATAGACGTCTCAGTCAGCTCCACTACCCCGGGAAACATCAATTCCTAAATCAGACCAGGTTAGTGTATCACAACAATGAATGGTTGTAATCAAGGACAGAAGCTGCTTTGATTCACTGGTCTGATAATACAGTTATAATTATTACAATGATGTCAGTTACAATCGCAGAAATTTGTTGAAGGCATTTTTTTGGGAGGGGTAAAGACAACCAAAAAAAAAAATCTCTGCAAAATATCTCATGGACTTGAACTAACACAATGAGGTATAAAAAATGTTAAAGCATAAAAAAATGTCATCTTATTTATCATCTATACTGACTTTTCATAACTGTCCAATAAGTTGTTAGCTCTACTAACAGCAACAAGGAAAAAAGTGCCCCATTTTTGCTAAAAAAAAAAAAAGTCCATCACCACACACTTTTAGAACTCCAACTATTGTGGTTGTGAGAGCTGAATTGTGGGCTGTACACAGAATTATTGAGTAGTTCAGTATGAAGCCCATCAGGCACGATAGAACGAATAGTATGAGAAATGTAGGCTCTGTCCACTGTTCATATATCATGGCCTGTTAATGAGAAATACAAAAAAACAAAATGTCAGTGCTCAACTACAAATTATGTGTGATTAAGGATGTTTTAGTTCATAAAAATTAGTTGTCCAGATCTTGCCTAAGGAACAAGCTAACACTGTAGGGTCAAATACAATAACAATATTGATGAATGAGAATCTCAGAAAATGAGAAAAACATTAAAATATAAATAAGACAAGCATGTGAAATAGAATTTATGTGAAAAAAAAAAACTAGTTTTGTGAAATAAAGATGAAGAATGTGTATGAAGCTTTAAAAAAAAAAAAAGATCAGAAAAAGAAGGTGAGAACTGAACAATAAAGCAGTAAAAATAATGTAAAATCCCAGCCACAAGCCTTCGGTTAGAACTACAGCAAAAGAAAATAAAAACAAAACAAATAAATACTAAAAAAACTTTGGGGTTTTTTTTGTCAGAAGGTGTAACTCTATTCAACGCAGAAAGAGAACATGAAATTGTTTAGTTTATTTTGGCGTGAAAAAAAAAAGCTTTCTTAATTTTCACCAAAACAATTTTATGTTGCTCCTTCCATTTCTTTTTCTGTCTTTGCTGACCCTTTGTTATAAAAAAGTATTACATCCCTTCACTCAGGACAAGTAAAATAAATGACTGCTAAAATTTATCATGTTTGATATGGACTATATGCCTCCCTAAAATATATTTGTAACTATATGTATTTGTATACATATGTGTCAGTATGTATTTGTATATGTGTGAATGTCTATGCGTATGTATACATATGTGTGTATGTATGTATGTGTATTATATACATACATGTATTACAAATATATATTCGGATGTATATGTGTGTATATAACATATATATGTATATATATGCATACATTATTTTTATGCATAAATTATATGTGTGAATATATGTATCTGCATGCATATATATATATATATATATCTTATATCTTATATCTTATATCCTTCCCATGCCGTTAGACGTCACATAGGGCTCGCAAAGTAGTTCGCCAATTTTTCCTGTCTTCGGCAAGTCTTTCAACCTCATCAAAGGATTTTATGCCTGTTAACTTGGCCTCTCTTAATAATGTCCTCTTCAGAGTTTCACGCGGTCTGCCCCTTTTTCTTCGGCCTGTTGTGTTCCACTTGATAGCTTGTTTTGGGATTCTCTGATCATTTCTTCTCATCAAGTGACCAACATATGTCCATCTCCTTTTCCTGATCACCCGTGAGACTGGTTGTTGTTCAGTCATCTGTCTTATCTCTGCATTGTTCTTGAATTCATTCCACTTGATGCCGAATATTTTCCTTATGCATTTGTTTTCAAAGAGTCTAATTTCTTTTCTATTTCTTTAGTTGTTTTCCAGCTTTCGCATGCATAAATGAGGGTGGATATTACATTTGAATTGAATAGTCTTAACTTGGTTTTTGTGCTTATAACTTTTGAATTCCATATGTTCTCAAGATTCTTGAAGATTGATGCTGCTTTTGCAATTCTGATCCTAACTTCCTTTCTAGTGTCACCATCCTGGTCTATGTAGCTGCCAAGGTATGCAAATTGATTGACTTCTTCAATATCTGTCCCTTCTATGTGTATTTTTCCATTTTGATTGATGGGAATTTTCATTATTTTTGTTTTGTCCTTGTTAATTTCAAGTCCTATTTTGCTAGCCAGTGAAGATAGGCTATCTGTTTTTTCTTGCATGGAATTCACATTATTACTGATAAGAGTTATGTCATCAGCAAAATCAAGATCTTCTAGTTGGGTCCCATGTACCCAGTCAATACCTGTGTTACCTGTGCAGCATTTTTTCATTATGAAGTCTATTGTAATCCCAAAAAGTAAAGGAGACAGTATACATCCTTGTTTCACGCCTGTTTCAATCTGGAACCATTCACTCATCCCTTCTTCTGTCTTGACTGCACAACCATATCCATTGTATAAGTCCTTAATGATGTTGACAATTTTAGATGGTATTCCATATAGACATGAAATTCTCCATAATGAATCTCTGTGTATGCTATCAAATGCCTTCTTAAAATCTATGAAATTCAGTATTAATGGTTTTTGCTTTTCAATATGTTCTTCAAGTATTATTCTGAGAGTAAAGATCTGGTCGAGACAGCTTCTCCCTTTTCGAAATCCTGCTTGTTCTTCCCTCATTGCAGTATCCACTATATCTTTGAGTCTATTCAAAATGACCTTGCAAAATACTTTTGACACAACTGATATTAAGGTTACTCCTCTCCAGTTGTTACAGTCACTAAGGTTGCCCTTTTTTGGTATTTTAACAATGATTCCCTTCTTCCAATTAGAAGGCACCTTTTCTTCTTTCCAAATCTTGTTAAACATTCTCTGTAGTTGTCTCATGTTGTCACTATTGATAGCTTTTAGCATCTCGGCTGTTATTTCATCTTCACCTGCAGCTTTGTTGTTAGCCATTAAATTCACTGCTGCTTCAATTTCATGCAATTTAATTTCATCTAGATTGACATTTAGTTGTGGGGCTGGTAAGTCAGTTTCAAGGTTTAACAATTCTTTTGGGTGTGGTCGATTGAGTATTTCTTGGAAGTGTTCAGCCCATCTTTGCTTTTGGTCTTTACTTGATGTTAATAGGGTTCCAGTTTTGCTAAGGATTGGTCTTTCTTTAGATGTAATAGTACCTGTTAGCCTCTTTTGTATGTTATATAAAGTTTTGCTGTCTCCTGTTTTTGCTGCTTTTTCTGCCTCTTTCGCTATATTGTCTATGTATTCTCTTTTATCCCTTCTAGCTGAACTTTTTACTTTCTTGTCTATGTCTTTGTATTTTGCTTTTGACGAATCTCTTTCATGATCTGCTTTTGCATTCAACATGTTTAATTTGGCTTCTCGTCTTTCATGTATATACTTCCATGTTTTATCTGATATCCATGCTTTTCTATTTGGTTTTTCCAATCCAGCACTTACTTTTGCTGCTGTGATTATGGCTGTGCTGTAAGAACTCCATAACTCATCTATACCTATCTCCTCAACTTCACTGGGTGTTTTGGAATGATTGGCAAGTTCCTGATTGAAATTAATGTTAGTATTTTCTTCTTGTAGGCTGTGGATGTATCTTTCTGTGTACTGATTTCTTGTGTTGACTTTTCAATTTTAGTTTTATTTTCCCTATGCACAGGTTGTGATCACTGTTGACATCTGCACCCCTATAAGCCCTTACATCCATGAGAGATGTTCTGTACTGCTTTCTAATACAAAAATGGTCTATCTGGTTTCTAGTTCTATCATCTGGAGATATCCACGTTGTTTTATGTATCTCTTTGTGTGGGAATATTGTGCCTCCAATGAATATATATATATATATATATATATATATATAAATATATATATATTCAAAGTCTAAATAAGTTTAAAGTATGGCTTGATTGTTGCATTTTTTTATACTACTTTCTATAATTTTGTTAGTTTTGAATGAATGCAAGAATGTAAGTTTATTTCATGTAGTTACATAAATCAGAGTGTGGAGTGCATAGCCAAGAGATGGCTTTATGTATTTTTATAACATAAATTTTTTTATACATTTATTTATGTAATCATTTAATTGTTTCTTCACACTTATTATGCTCATTAACAAATGCTGAATGACTGACTGAAAGAAAGCTGTATGATGAAGGGCAGAATGTTAGACAGGTCTGCGTGCCCAATTCTTAACCCTTTGAAAATAAATTATGTTCATTCGTTACAGACTGGGGACCGGAGCATGGGGTCAGCAACCCCATCTCTGTTAAAAAAAAAAAAAATAAGATTATAGTTAAGGGACAGATAGAGAAGCCTCAAAGCTGGATGGATAAAAATGGAAGGTGACACTGAAACGTCAAAACTGTTACGAGATCCTAAGAAGAACATTTGGGCCCATGAAGGATACCAATGGTGGGGAACAGACAAGCTAGAAAGAATACTGAACATATTTAAAGCACAGTGGATTATAAACATATAGAAAATGAAAAGTTTATACTGGTTGGGCCATGTAGAACAAATGGAAGAGAACAGACAAACAAAAATGATGTACATACACTTAATGCCTCAAAAAGTTGAAGAAGTTTAATTCTACATTAAACTGCTTCTTCTTCTTTGTACACACACTGGTGATGATGTGTGGTACCCTGAATTTTGCGATGCGCCTTTTGGCTGGGTACCTCCGACTTCAACACCTATCCATGCTAGGGCAGACTGTAGTCTTGCTCAGACTACCATGAAGACAGTGGTGCAGGTTGGCCTGGCCAAAACTACCAGACTCTGGTGGCTGTATTTAAGCCCCTTCTCCATGTCAGATCCAGCGTGCAACGCTGGTTGGCCAGACGGCTTTGAGACAGTTTCACAGAGACACTCTGACTTTGGGATGAGGAATCAGATGAGTGCCTCAATGATATCCATTCCCCGCCACTTATAGTCTGCTAACTCTGTTTTGTTTACATCATTCTGATGGCCATTGTTGTAAAGACATATAGGCTTGTCACGTCCTGTTTCACACTAGATTTTCATATTTCCCGCCAGAAATCTCCATGTTCCCATCTGTCCACCAACCTGACATTACATTTTACAAAAATAACAAGTACAATTAGTGTTGACTGCTACAGGTTTCTGGGCTACAGAAGTAGGTCACAGTTTTTAAGCAAACAGATCTATGTTCCCCATCTCACAAAGACTATGTTAAGATAAGTATGTTCTTAACACAGCTGTTCCCAGGGGAATTAAACTGCTGTCTTACTTCCTTTATAATTCATTTTAAAATGTCCTTTCTTTTTTGCTCCGAATGAGGTCTCTCTGCAATCATTACCAAAATAATGGATTTCATTCTTTATTGTCCCTGACACAGAGTAAATCCCTGATGGTTATTTATTTTTGTCAAACTTCATCCTATTCATATCATTATAATTCCTAATCATGATGCTGCACACTCTACTCACAGTTCCGGCTTAAGACTGTGTCCTACCTCTATCAGTTCTCCGCTATAAATTGACAGCATCAGCGTTGGTAGAAACATTATCAGAGAATTGTAGTACAACAGTCCATATTTTCCAACACCCTGTGAAAGTTGCAATAAAAGATGAAACTAACTGAAAGAAAATAAAAATCTTAAAATTACAACAGAAAAAATACATTTTAAATAATTATATGTATTGATATAAACTGCATTTATATCCATTTAGAAACATGACCAGTGTAACAGTTTTAAAAAAAAAAAAGGTCCTACCTTTGCTTCCAATTTCTGTTTTGTGTATACCCCATTAGCAGCTGTTGCCACATTATTTAACAAGATGAATGTGTAGCCTACAAGATCAAAAGATAAGTCCGCCCTGGGGATAACATTTCCACAATTGAAGCAGAGTCTAAGCTACTGATAAATGTAATAATAGTTTTCTCATTTGAAATACTATACTCTGGATAAAGTATGTGGTCTTTCCTTCTCCCTCATATTTTTCCACATTACATGCCAGGTTTATGTACATATCAATACTCTAGCTATTTGTGTCATATGACATTAGGATACTGACACACTTCAATAATGCTGAGGAAATGAAATGGGCAAATATCATGGCCCTCGAAGCATAGGCTGTGTGACAGGGATGATCCATGGACTGATCTGGTCATTATTTCAAAATTGTGAATACATGCTGTTTAGTGAAAAAATAAGAAAGTGTTACACATCCTGTTCCCTAACATCTACTGAAATAAAGACTTCAAAACATGACTATTTGGCACATTTAATTTAATCAATAACGTTATTCTTTCTTATACATAGAAGGAAGATGTGGATATAATCTATGAGGTGTTGGAACTGACTTTAAAAACAGTGTTTTGAGGTGAGGTTAGGTGAGGTGAGGTGAGTGAGTGAATGAGTAAGTGAATGAGATATAGTGAGAATGATAGAAATAATGAATATGTATGCATGTGTGAATACATAAGACAGCATTAGCCAGGAAAGCTGCATAAATTTCTAACATATCACTCAATTCACAAAGTTTTGTCTGTTTCACATAAGCCTCTATTACTGTTGGAAAGATCCATCCCACTGTCTGAGTAAGGCCCTTTGTTAGTTGTAACACTCACCTTTTGTTAGCATTAACACTCAGTAAAAATGAAAGATGAGTTTGTTTGTACGATCTCCCAGTATCTGCGAGCTGTTTTTCTTCACAGCTGATGCTGTTGAGGTGTTGAGGCACAGCACTGTATTGGCGTGGTAGCAAGTTATGGCAGCTATTTTTCAGTCCTGGAGTACAGATAAAATGCAGGGGGTGTGCAATGTTTCTTTAACAGACTCCACCACCACTGGGACTATGGTGATCCCTGCCCTGTTAGCCAGGCTAGGCCTGTTACTGGAGGTATGATGGAAAGGTGAGACAAGGTCTTGGTCAGCTATGGTTCGCTAACCCTGACGCTAGCATATCAGCTATGGATCACTGATTGCTTCATCAGACAGGAGTCTTCACCCCCCCCCCCCCCAATGAAAGATGAGTGATGAATTTAAGATGGGCCTGTATGCTCAATTCTTTACACTTTGAAAATAAAAGATAATTTATTCATTCATTCATTTGCCTTTGTTAATATTAACACTCACCCTGCTGCTACAACAGCCCCTAAAATCATGAGATAAACAGTGAACTGAACAAACCATGAGGCCTTTACACTGAAAAGGTAACGTGTGCAAATTATAAACAATGAGACCAAGAAAAACAAAAATCAATAATGCGATTCATATATCAATCATGTGAATATATAAAGATTTATTGTAGACAATAATGATATTCACATATGAAACTGGTATATATAAGTGTGTGTGTATGTATGTGTATATATATATATATATATATATACACACACACATACATATAAGGTCTGACAATTAAGTAATGAGACTGGTTTTATTATGGCCAAGACAAAAATGAAGCAAAGCATGGAATCCAAAGAAGCAAACTTCATCTATGATATGGCAATTTCTCATTGCCACCCGATAAGCAGATGACAAACAAGCCACCATTTTGCTGACCTAGTCAGAGGTGCATTATTACGTAATCAGCATGGAGCAAACAGCTAACATTAAATTCTGTTTAAAACTCAGAAAAAGTGCCACTGAGACAGTTGAACTGATGCGACAAGTTTATGGGGATACTTGTTTATCTCGTATACAGATATTCAGGTGGTATTCATGATTCAAAAGTGGTGTGGAAACGATTACAAATGCAACTAGACATGGACGCCCAATTTCTGTTCGTAAAAGCCAAAGAATGGATACAAGAAGATCGTTGTTTGACTGTGAGGATGATAGCAGATGAATTTGGTGTTAACCGTGAGACCATTTGTAAAATTTTAGTGGAAGATTTGGGCAAGAAAAAAGTTGCCTGCCAGTTTCTACCACTTTTTTTGTCTGAAGACCAAAAACATCAGCATGTTGAGTACACAAAAGACATCATCAAAACATGTCGCAGAAATAAACATTTCTTAAATCTGATTGTTGCAGAGAATGAAACACTGCTTTTCCGCTATGATCCCACAACTAAACACCAAAGTGCTCAGTGGAAGTCATCATCATCACCAAAAGACAAAAAATTCATATTCAAAAGTCGAAAGTGAAGAAAATGGTGTGCTTCTACGACAGCAAAGGAGTTATTCACAAAGAATTTATTCCAGAAGGACAGAATGTCACTGCCAAAGTTTATTTAAATATTTTGAAACACCTACTGAAAAGGATTCTTCGAGTCTGACCCAAGTATTCAACACCTAGCAGCTTTTCCTTCTTCATGATAATGCACCAGCTCACCGGGCGGTAGTTGTACAGGAATTTTTGGCCCAAAAAACAAGTGTGTGTTCTCAACTATTCACCCTTTTCCTCAGATTTGTCTCCCTGCGATTATTTTCTATTCCCAAAATTAAAGTTACCATTGAAAGGATGCTTCTTTGACGATAATGATGACATCCAAAGGGCCGTAACATCAAGTTTATGGGTCATACCAACAGAAGAACTGCAGAGGTCGTTCCAGTGTTTGTTAGATCATGCCACTTGCAGTATCAATGCACAAGGGG
This sequence comes from Achatina immaculata, assembly GCA_009760885.1. Lineage (NCBI taxonomy): Eukaryota > Metazoa > Mollusca > Gastropoda > Stylommatophora > Achatinidae > Lissachatina > Lissachatina immaculata. The sequence continues at coordinate 52,464,045 of CM019720.1, read as the reverse complement.
CTTACTTTGAATAAAATACAAGTTATATCTTCAACTGTTGTTTATTTTATTTGTTATGTAATTAGTCTCATTACTTAATTGTTGGACCTTGTATATATAATCCCTCTCTCTCTCTCTCTTTTTTTCTCTCTGTGCGTAATATATATATATATAAAATTATAATCAAGTGATTAATGAATATTTTGTAAAACATCCTCTGTTAAAGCTATGAGATAATCAGTATTGGTGAACTGACCTCAAATTGGGATTCTGTGTTTCCTGCTAGAGCCCTCTACATATATGTCACAAAAACTTCCAATACCATTCTCTCATATAACTTTCTTCCCCTCTTGCTCCCTAATGAAATCATATTTATTGATACAATGTTCATTTTGCCAGTTCAAGGCATAAATATTAACTACTTCACGTATTGATTGATTCAACACCTGTCACATAAAGGCAGATGTAAATGTAAAAATATGAAAATAAAAAAAACTTACTTCAGTATATAGTATTCTGCAAGCATAGTAAATAATATAGAAAATCTCCTCAGGACTGTAAACATAGGAAGACTGTGAACAGAAGTAAAAATGCACTACTATAATTTGGAAGGGGATCTCTACCGCAGGGACTTCTATCACTTTTAATACTATGGATCCCTTTGGAACACTCAACATATTCTCATACCCATTATACATTACCAAATATATTCTCACACCCATTACAGATTACCAAACATGTTCTCATACCCATTACAGATTACCATATATGTTCTCACACCCATTACGGATTGCCCTGTATATTCTAATACCCATTACAGATTGCTTAATGCATTCTCATACTCATTTACAGATTGCCCAATATATTCACTTACCCATTATATATTGCCCAATATTTTCTCATACCCATTACAGATTGCCCTAACAGGTACCCATATCCTCTTTGCACTGTCCAAAATGTCCCCATAACTTTCATTACACTCCTGAAACCATTACTAGTCCTATTAATAGGTTAACCAGATTTTCTGACAATTGCAATCTGACTTTTTTTTTGTTTGGGGGGGGGGGAGTGCACAGAAAAAATAAGCCCAATGACAAAATTATTTAACCTAGTAAATTTACTCCATATATTTATGGTTACCTATTCATGATAGGTAATTGTTGATTCACAACACCTGGACAGGACTCTCAAACCAAGACAACTGGCAACCCTACCTGTTAATTATCTATATAACTTTAAGAAAAATGTCAACAGCTTGGTTTTACTTCATGTGTGGGCCATCTAGGAACAGAACAGCTGACAGAAAATGTTAATTTAACATTTGTTAAAAAAAAAAAAAAAAAACTTTTTTGAGACTGAATCCCATACCTCCCATCATTTGGTTCCCATACCTTCAAGGGGTATGGATACCCAAGGTTAAGAACCCCCCTACTCTAGAGCAAAAGTGAGCAATACCTGTGACAAATGAAATGTAAAATTCACCACACCATGAAAAACTTGAAAAACAGTTGTATAATGCTGTATAATCAAAAATTATGAGTAAAAGTAAAATCTCATTTTCCATGCCATTTAGGCATTTTGGATATACAGAGTTCGGCACATATTTTCATGACCTTCGGCACATGAAAGTCTGATGTGGTCAGTATCATGCCTGGCCCCCGGGGCCTTTTTGGTATGGTGGTACCAGAAAAAAAAATCCCCACTGCTGGGACTGAACCTGGTATCACTGGATTAGTAGGCCGAGCGAATCAAAAATTATTAAATTATTAAACTTTTGAATTAGGTTAACTCAAAACTTGTTTTCACTTTTCAGTTACAACTACCTGAAATGATGAAAACAAAAATGTAGTGCACAAAAATATGATGAAAATATAATGTGAAATTTAACAATATATTTCTTTTATAAGCTGTAAAAGTATCAAATGTACATTTTAAACTTGAGGCACATCTGAGATACACCTTAAAATTGACATCAACAACAGAGTGCAAAGATTTTCAAAAATAATGGACTCCATGGTAAACAATAGCAGATCACATCCCAGTATCTGAAGTAGAACTAAAAGAGAAATGAAAAAATGGAAACAATTTTAACTTGAATTACCTCTTCAAATGAAGGACTGAACTGTTTTGTTCTTTTAACATACTACATTCTGCATACCATAAAAAACAAAAAGGAACTAGCAGTATGAAAACAAAGCTCATTATTGATGATAACAGCTATCTTGTTGCAAGGAAAGACTAAAAGCAGGTGAACAGGAGACAGACAGAAAAGCCATACCTTAATTTCTTAGTACCTCCAAGACCAAATATCAAATTGGCAATATATACAACTGGTAGAGGCCACACCTGTTAGAGAAAAAAAAAGTCACATGAACCAATAGTAGTTAATTAAAATAACACAAAAACATATAAACTTCTCATGAAATAATCTTGAAGTACTTCCTCAGTTTTAATGAATATGATTAAGTCATGATCAATAACAACAGATATGCCAGAAGCAGTATATTTCTCCACAGTTACTGTGTAATGATGTTTACATCAGATGTACTTTTGTGTATGCTAAATTGTCAAAATGGTTTATTATCCTCAAATCTTTTCATTTGGTATTAAAATCTGCCACTGTTATAATAGTTTAGAGCATTTCCTGCTTCACTGCTGGCATCTGACTAGTGAAGTAGTCAGTTCACTAGTGTCTCTCATGATGAAGGTCAGTGGTTCAAATCTGGCCAGAAGTGTCCCAATTACCCAAATGAGGCAAACAGCTTCTTCTGGAGCTGGGAAAGGAAAGGTAGCCAAGCGTGATGCTGACCACAATCCCCTATAGTAAGACAACAAGTCAAGAAAAATATATGGACACTTAACACTATATCCATTATATACTTTAATGGCATAACAGGGTTCATTCACTCATTCATTTGCATGTCCCTTGTGGAACTTTGCCTCCCTAACAGCACTCCTGTAGGTCTCTCGATTGTGAGCAAGATGGCCTGCTGCTGATGCATCCATTTGCAGATTATCAATGATGTCTTGCAGCCATCTTCGCCTTGGTCTTCCTCTCTTTCTTTTTCCCATTATGTACCCTTGCAAGACAGTTTTCTCTAGATTATCATGACATTTAATGTGTCCAAAATATTTAAGTTTTCTCTCTTTAATCCCTTTACTAGCCAGCCTTTATCAATATTAAGTTCTTGTAGTATGGATATATTTGTTCTTTTTTGTGTCCATGATATCTGAAGAACTCTTCTGTAGCATTTACATTCAAAGGCATTTATGTGTTTCTCAGCTGTTTTGTTAAGTGTCAAGGTATCACAGGCATATGTTGATTTGGGAAAGATGCATACCTTTAAAAATCTTATTTTTGTAGTTCTGTCTGTTCCTCTCCACAGATTACTTAGTTGTTTTACTTTCTGAAGACCGATAGATGTCCTTTTAACTTCCCTCATTGTATCTCCATTATTAGTTAGTAGTGATCCAAGATCACTCTCCACTTCTTCCAGTTTTTCCTCATTGATACATATATCAGCTGGCTTGTTTTTTTGTCAGTTGTCATCAATTTAGTTTTCTTCGCAATAAGATAGAGGTTTTGCTCTTCGCTGTTCTTACAGACTGACATAATTAGTTTTTCCATTTCTTTTTGTGTTGTGGACAGTAATACTGTGTCATCAGCATATCTAATCTCCGGTATTTCATAACCTCCAATTGTTATGGCATCGTAATATTCTTTGTCTACATCTTCTATAACATTCCTCATTACATTTTCAATATACAAGTTAAATAAGTAAGGTGACAATATGCACCCCTGACTGACCCCTTCTTTTATGTCAAACCAACTTGTTGTTTCACCATTTATTCTTACTCCTGCTTGTTGGTCTAGATACAGCAGTGATATTAATTGTACCAAATGTGTTGGAAATTCCATTTTTTCCATTATTTCCCAAAGTTTCTGGTGTTGTACACAATCAAATGCCTTTGAGTAGTCTATAAAGGATAAATACAGATTCACATTAAACTCTCTGCATTTCTCTATTATTAATCTTATATTGAATATATGGTCTCTTGATCCTCTTCCTTTCCTGAAACCAGTTTGGACCATATTGACTTCTTCTATTTTCTTACGAAGTCTACCCATTATGATTTTTAACAGAATTTTACTGACATGACTATTCAGGGCAACAGTTCTGTAGTTTGTGCATACTTTCAGGTTACTCTTTTTCAGCAGTGGTATGAATACAGTTCTTTTCCATTCTTTTGGCCAAATACCTGAATGCCATATCTTCTTACATAGTGCATGATAGGGTTACCTTTACATTTACCATTTCATTACATGTGGCTAGACAAAAAAAAAATATATATAGGGCATCAGGAATAAAAATAGTGCACAAAATGGAGATTGTTCACACTTATTAGCTTAATACCTGAAGATAATAGCACACAAATTTTTTTTATCACCATGTATATCACCATTATAACCATCATCTATCTTGGCACCCTATAATCTGTGACAATGTATAGCCAACCCACTACTCATTACACCTTATACTCAACAGGCATGATGTACATTTCTGGTACTGATTTTGTCATACTTATTTTATTTACATATATCTCTGATAAGCAATGTTCACTGGCATGGTTTATTTTCAACTTTAACAATACATACAGCTGCTTCAACACCTAGAGTTTTGTTTTATTTCTTCTTAATAAGCATTTATGGTCTATATCTGCAGTTCTATCCCTTGTATAAACTGAACTGGGGTTTTTTTTGTAGTTTCTGCACATATACACTGCACTTAGCTTCTTGAGTTGTTTCAGTAGACCAATAAGTATGTCTCAGTGTCTCATAGTTGGTACAGCTGTGGAGCATATATTCCACTATATGTGGTGTCTGGCCATGTGTTCCACTATATGTGGTGACTGGGCATGAGTTATAAAAGGGAGAATTACCAGCCTTAAATTTAGTACACATTCTGTTTCACATATTCTTTAACTCTTTCACTCCCGAGTAAGTTTCCATGCCCCGCTAGAATAAATTTTGATGAACAATTTGGTAAGAAAAAAACAGAAGAAAATTATTCTATAATTTAAAAATATGGATTGGGTTAGAAATGCGCTAATTTTCATTTTATTGAGACTTCGCCTAGATATCATCCTGAATGCTGATTTGCACAGGTGTGCAAGATCTACCAAAATTGCCAGTGTTGTGAAGTTAAAGAGTTAAATGTTGAAAATAACGTGCAATGAAATAAACTACTTGCTTATTTAAATACATAAAATCAGTGTTATTTTTCAATAAGGAAACCCACCCCCAGCCCCCACACACAAAAAAAAAACCACCACCCCACAAACACACAAAAGAAAATGAAATTTAGCCATATTTTAGCAACAACTGATACAACTATTTGTATCCCCCATAATACAAACTCACAATGTTTTGTTTCCATAAAAGGTTACTAGAACACTCTTCTGTTAAAAAAAAATGCCTGGAATAAGACAAATCTGTCTTCCTTTTTTTTTTTTTAATATTGAATGTTTAACTCCTAATCTACCATGAAAAATTTAATTAGTGTTTAAACAAAAATAAAACAAAATAACTACATTCATATGGTTTTGTTTCAGACATGGACAACTGTTTGAATTCATCAAACTTATTCTCAGATTTTTTTTTTCATCTGAAAGTTCTAAGACTGAATTCTTGAAAAACTGTTTGATCTTATAGAACTTAACTAGATCATGAAGAGCACTGATTTGCACAGGTATGTAAAATTTACCAACACTCCCAGTGTTGTTGTGAAGTGAAAGAGTTAAATGTTGGAAATATAGTGCAATGAAATAAACTACGTGCTTCTTTAACTGATCCCAAACCTTGGCAAACATTATAAGCTGCCACCATTTTCTCTAAACAGAAGATTTCCAGCAGTTTCTCCTACATCACTGTACTGCTTATTTTCTTCCCTCTTCCTGCATTCTCCAAAACATTTCATACAACAGCTAAAATTGTTTTATTTTTAATCCAACTGTACTCACTTTTCTTACTGTGTCCCACGAAAGATCTGGAAATGTTATCTGTCTCATCATTTTTGCAACATATAACACCAGTATACCAGAAACAATCTGAAATACAGAGCATATAAACAAAGCATGTAAGCAATACATAATTACAGTTATTTACAACATGCAATAATAGCTTTATTTACTGACAGAGTATTTAGATGTAATGTTACTGCCAACTTTGGAAGCCAGTGCTCCATACCATAGTTTCCCAGGTTTTTTTTTTTCTCTTGATCATCTGCTTAGCACAGCATGACACCAGAGGGAAAAAGAAAGAGAGGCCGACCAGAGGCGACATGGCAGAGAACTGTAGAAGTGGAAATGAGCAGCATGCAGTACAGCTGAGGCATAATACAAAGGCTGGCTGCTGACCATGTGAGGCGGAGAGAATTTGCTGCTGCTCTGCAAGACACCACGGGACGTACTGGGTGGTGATTGTGTAAACAGCCTGTTATCATCAGGCTGGCACATTAGGCTGTGAACACTATTTAGTATACAAGTTATTGCAAAGATATTTTCCAGTTAGTTAGGGATATGTCTCGGTGGGAGAGCCACCACGTGGTAAAGTAGATGTGACTGGTTCTTGATATTGAAGTATATACAGTGTTATTGTGCCCTGCATTGATTATGTTGTAAGTATATGTGATATGTGGTTGTTGGCTATGACCCCATCGAGCACCCGGGACTCAATTAGGTTGGTTGTGTATGAGTTTGGTTAGCAGAGATGACTTCGTAAGGATGACAGTATATATGCTGGGTGCACTCATAGGTATGTATGACAAGGTTGTAGTATGAGTTGCGATGGTGTTAATATATATTATATACAGTTGATATGGACTGTCATACAATAATGCTTTTGTTCTATGCTGACAACATGGTATGATTTATTTATGCAAGAGACCTTGAACAATGGTTCAATTATTCATATTTCTTGTCATGAGTTTTGATGTTGTTGCCATGCACATGTAGTATACATGTAATGTTGAGTTTTGATATGATGCTTATTGCAGCTGTTTGGAGGGACAGCTTTATATGTTCTAGTGTTCATGATAAAAGCTGTTATGAGGACCTCACTCTTGAAAAAATGCTTTACTTGTGTGCAATGTTAATATTCATTATATACAGGCAATGAATATATATATATATATTGACTGTATTGATTCCTAAAGCTTCTTATGACAACGAATGCTGATATGAGTGAGGATCACTGACTTGCATATTTTGGTTCAGTGATGCATTGATATGCCACTGCTTTCGTCGAACCCACTTAATATTACATCACTTTATGACACCACCTGGGTACTGTCACATAAATTTGTATCCCCGGCCAACTCCCATAAGTAATTAATGGGCTTTACTCCCATTAATATCACCCCACTTATTGCCACAAATCGGTTAATGTTACTATATTTTTGCACCCGGAGGAGCTAAAGACCCCGCTTTGTATCACAACTAGGTGAGTACAAGCTACAAATATCTCACAAATTGTTATCAGCTTTGCAATTCATCAAAAAAGGGGCCAGCCATTTGATCACCGACTAACTGCCGTATCAACCTTTTGAGCATGTGGGCATCGAAACTCATGTGGCGTTAATGAAAGGCTTACCACAGCCGCCCTTTCGTGATTAAAATCTGACTTTTTTTCGGTCATTGGCTTCTTTATGAAGACATGGGCGGTGTTAAATTGGCAACATGAGGTGATAGTTAGTCAGACATGAATAGCATACTGTGAATCATATAGCTGGGCAGTTCTCTCTGCTTCTCGTTGTGATAATGGGTACTAAACACAAATGTGTTGATCTGGATTTGAACAGTAAAATGGATATTCTGAAGCAAGATGATTAAAAAGTTACGAGAAAGGACATAGCGGATAAATTTGAAATTGACGTTTCAACTGTATCGAAACTTGTTAAAAATCGAGACAAAAATAAATGAGACTTTCACCCATCTTTAGTTAGGTCAAACTGTAAAGGAAGGCATGCGAGTTCCTACATGGATATTGAGTGTGCTCTGCTGAAATGGTTTAAATAGACATGTTCTGAACAGTTGCCTGTGTGCAGTCCTATGCTGGCAGAAATCGCAGAACGTTTTGTGAAAAAGATGGATATGCCTGACTGGAAGTGTTCGAACGGCTTTCTTGAGTGCTTTAAGAAATGCCACAACATAACATTTAAGATCGCTCCAAGTGAAGTGGCCCAAGTTAACACCGATGTTGACAATGATTGGATTTCTTGCTTGCCAAAGTTTCTAGATGCGTACAGCCCAGGTGACACTTTTAACATGGATGAAACAGGTGCATTTTATAAACTGCTACAGAACAGGACTTTGTGCTTTCGTGATAAGAAGTGCCATGGTGGCAAACATTCTAAAGATCACTTAACAGCTGTCATGTGATGTAACATGTCTGGCACTGAGAAGACTCTGCTCCTTGTTATCAGAAAGTCACGAAATCCAGGGTGCTTCAAGAACATAAAGAGCCTGCCCGTCACTTACAAGGCCAGCCAGCGTTCTTGGGTGACAAGTGAAATGTTTGAGGACTGGGTAATTTCTTTCTACAACAAAATGAACTGAATGAACAGAAAAAAACTTTTGTTGTTCGTTGACAACTGTCGGGCACATTGTCACCAATTTGATGGCTACAAAACTTGTTTTCCTGCCACCTAACACAACCAGCGTGCTGCAGCCTTGCGACCAAGGTATCATTTACACTTTCAAGCAACAGTACAGAAAGCGATTAATGTGTCATGTGCTGTATGCTGTGGAACAAAAGCGTGTCGATGAGATCAACATCAAGATAGCGATTAATTTTATGCATGCAGCATAGAATAGCGTCAGTCAGTCAACAATTGTGAACTGCTTTCATAAATCACAGTTTACTTTCTTGCCCAAGCCAGTGATCAATACAAATGCTGGTGATATTTGTGACACTCCCCTGGACTTGATCACAGATGAAGAGTGGGCACCAATATCTGATCGGTTCATTTCAGCTGATAACGGCTTGCTATCAACAGAAATGTATTCAGTCAAAGAGATCGTCACTAGCTGCAGTAAAAGCAAGGTAGACAGTGATGCCGAGGATAGTGCTGATGACGTCAGTGAGTCCACGGACAAGACGCCCACCAAAACTGTTTCTTAAGCTCAGTCTGTAAATGTGTTCGAGACTGCTCGTTCATTTACAGTATGCCTGACGTGACGCAAGACATTTTTAGTGCTCTATTGTGTTTAAATGACTTTTTTTATTAACAGACCAGTTATCACTACACAATTCAAAACCATGCATTTTTTTAGTACTACCGCTGACAAGTCAGATGTTGCTTAATTATAGTCTTTTCTATATTGTAAAACTAAGACTTACTGTATTTTGTGATTAATATATTTTGTGACTAATATATTTTGTGATTAGTACATGCTGTGTCTGATGATGATGATAGCTTTGGCTGTTTGTTATGTGTTTAATGTAGCAAATGTGGGGACAGACGGACCAAATACACACACACACACTGACCCAGTTAAATCATTTTTTAATGGACTCCTTTTTATGTCAACTCCGCTTATTGTCATCACATTTTGATGGTCCCAACGATGTGACATTAAATGCGTTCGACTATATATATATATATATATACTGTGATCCTTATGTGTGTGGTGTGGTTGAACCGTTATTGATATTGTGTGTGTTCATCCCCTGGGAACAACTGTGTTAAGAGCACACTTATCTTAACATAGTGTTTGTGAGACAGGGAACATAGATCTGTTTGCTTAAAAACTCTGACCTACTTCTGCAGCCCAGAAACTTGTAGCAATCAACACTAATTGTAATTGTTATTTTGTAAAATGTAATGTCAGGTTGGTGGATGGATGGGGACATGGAGATCTCTGGCGGGGATGAGGGAAGTCTGGTGTGAAACCAATGAATCCAGGACGTGACAAGCCTATAAGTCTTTACAACAATGGCTATCAGAATGATGTAAACAAAACAGAGCCAGCAGACCATAGGTGGCGGGGAATGGATATCGTTGAAGCATTCATCAGATTCCTCATCTCAGAGTCAGAGTGTCTTTGTGGAACTGTCTCAAAACCATCTGACATGGAGAAGGGACTTACATACAGCCACCAGAGGCTGGAAAACAAAGTTTTGGCCAGGCCAGCCACACTGTCTTCATGACAGTCCAAGCAAGACCACAGTCTGCCCTAGTAAGGAAAGGTGCTGAAGTCGGAGTTACCCAGCCTTCTTCTTCTTCTTCTTCGTTCGCATTGTCTGTCTATACCTGCAGTCCTGTCTCTTGGATAAATTTCACTGTTTTTTGTAATTCATGTATGGAACCGTAGAGCTTATCTTCTTTAGTTACCCAACCAAAAGGCACGTCGCAAAAATCAGGGTAACACACATTATCGCTAATGAAACGTCTCTATCTGCAGTATTCAAACATGGTGCTCGCCCTGTGAAGACTAACCAGGCAGGTGCAGTGCTGGGCCCCCTGCCTCGAAAGGGTCCACCCAATGCTACTGGAGGTCCTCTCAGTTCGTCTTGTGAAGTCAGGAAACATGAGAGTAGAGCTACTGGCCAAAAAATACAATGGAAGAAAACAGCCAAAAAAGCAAGAACTTAAAATAATGCAGTGGAATGCTGAGGGTGTCAGCAGTGTTAGAGATGGCTATAGCAAAAAGGTGGAACTAGAGAACATACTTTTTGCAGAGCAGGTAAGTATATGCTGCATACAGGAGACACACCTAACCAAAGATGCCGTCTTTAAAATCAGAGGCTACCAGTGTTTTAGATCAGACCGACAGGACAGAAGAAAAGGAGGAGTACTCACACTTGTTAAGAATAACATCAGCGCATGTCAGGTGGGAGTGTTCATGGAAGGAGCCGAATATCAGATGATCCATCTAAAAAGTAGTAATACAGATTTCCACCTCCTTAACTATTACTGTCCTAATGACCGCCCACTTGCTTTAGAAACAATCCCATACAAAGAGAGACTGATGGTCTGTGGCGATTTGAACAGCCATTCCCAGAGCTGGGGCTATGACCACATAGACAAGAGAGGAGAGGAAGTTGAGAGCTGGCAGGATGATAATGGACTTCTCCTGATCAACCAGCCAATGGATCCCCCAACATTTTACTCAAGGGCTTGGCGTACAACCTCAACACCAGATCTGACATTCCACTCTCCAGATCTAAAGTGGAACATTACACGTGAAGTTGGAAAACAACTTGGAAGTAGCGACCATCGACCAGTCTTCCTGACAATAGAAAATGAACTTCTTAACACCAGTAGCCCTCTCCCCAGATGGAACTATAAAAAAGCAAACTGGACAATGTACAGACATCGTACGGGTATCCTGGTCAATAGAAGGTAAGGATATCAATAGCATAGTGAAAGAATTCAATGCTTGTATCCTTCAGGCCGCTCGTGAAACCATTCCCAGAGGAGCTCGCAGGGACTATAAACCATACTGGTCTAGTGAGCTGGGAAAACTCCATGATGATGTGGAAGCAGCTCGGAAGCAAGCAGAAAATAGACCATGCCAAGAACACCACAATAATTACCAACATTCTAAGGCCAAATTTCAGAGAGCCAAGCTGCAAGCCAGACGGGAAAGTTGGAGAGAGAAAACAGAGTCCCTAAACTTTGAAAAGGATGGAAGGAAACTGTGGAAACTAATCAAACAGTTAAATGATGAGAGTACTGGAAGAAGTACAAAGATTACACTAATAGAGGATGGGAAAACTCTTACAGGTAAGCAGGTAGCAGATCACTTTGCTTGCATGTCTGCACAGGACCGCAACATTGATATCCATCCAGAGAAAGAGCGTGCAGTGCGCACTGACCCACAGAAAGAAGAGGAACAAGTCAGAAAAGTGGAGGTCATGGATGCACCAATCACATGCAGCGAGTTAGACCTAGCAGTCAGTAAACTGAAACCAAGGAAATCACCAGGACCAGATGGAGTGTCCAATGAAATGATCAAGAACCTGGGAATGGCAGCAATGGGAAAGCTGTTGGATATTTTCAATATGTGCTGGAGCACAGGTAAGTTACCTCAAATCTGGAAGGAAGCAAGCATGGTACCACTGCTAAAGCCAGGGAAAAACAGTGATACTGCCTCCAGCTACAGGCCAATCAGTCTCACTAGCTGCCTATGCAAAACGATGGAACGCATCATTGACCTGAGGCTAAAATGGTACCTAGAAAGCGAAAACCTTCTCGTTCCACAACAAGCAGGATTTAGGCAGTACTACAGTACGGAAGATCAAGTGACCTATCTCTCTCAAGAGATTGAGGATGCATTCCATGAGAAAAACCTTGTACTAGCAGCATGGATAGACCTAAAGAAAGCCTTTGATAAAGTATGGAAAAAAAGGTCTGCTGTGGAAACTAAGAAACTGCAATGTGAATGGAAGACTATACACTGGATAAAGTCCTATTTACACAATAGAAGAGCTAGAGTAGTAATGGATGGACACAAAAGCCAGAAAGTACTTCTGTGACACGGTGTACCACAAGGAGGAGTCCTTTCGCCTACACTATTCCTTGTATTCATTAATGACCTGGTCAAGGAACTTCCCTATGGAATCAAAGCGGCACTGTATGCAGATGATCTAGTCATGTGGTGTACAGATGAATATGCGACAGTTGCTACACAGAGACTCCAAAGAGCAGCAGACATCTTGACACCATGGACAAACAAACGGTGTGTAAGTATCAACACAGAGAAATCAAGTACCACTCTGTTCACTCTCTCATCTAAACAGAAAGCAGGTAAGATCTTTGTAAATGAAATATCCTTAAGGATGGACAACCAACCCACTTACTTAGGAGTGACTCTTGACTCAAAACTGACTTGGAAGCAACACATCAACAGTGCAGAAGCAAAAGTCAGAAGAAAACTAGCCATATTAAGAAAATTAAGTGGAACCACATGGGGAGCTAGTGAAAGAATCCTCAAGAATGTATATCAGCAAAGTATTCTACCACATTTAGAATATGGCTCAACATCTTGGTGCACAGCATCAAACACTACGCTGCATAATCTAGACAAGGTTCAAAATCAGTCACTACGGATTATCACAGGTGCCATAAGGTCCACACCAATAGCAGAAATGCAGAAAATAGTTGGTGTTCAAGCGCTAAAGGAACGTAGAGACACAAAGGTCATGACCATGGGAGAGAAATTCCTTAGCTCTGTAAGCCATCCCCTGAAGGAGAGATTCAATAACTTGGCATTAAGACGGCTTAAAAGAAGCAGCTTCATTCACCAGGCCAAGTGTATGCGTAAGCTGATACCTGACCTTCCAACTGTAGTCGCTCCATTATCGTCTGTACCAGAGCATACACCATGGAAAGAACCAGATTATACACAAATAACTATTCCGACTGAAGTGAAAGGTGTACAGAACGGTGAGAGGTAAAGCAGCCTTGTAAGATCAACAGCCACACTTAGTGTACTAGATGACAAATATCCATGCGACACCTGGATACGTGTGTATACAGACAGATTTGCACACAATGCCATAAAGAATGGAGGGGCAGGAGCACATATTGAATATCCAAACAACACCACTGACAAGATTTCCATACCCACTGGAAAATACTACAACAACTTTGATGCAGAAGTTAGGGCAATTATTGCTGCAGTTGAAAAACTATTAGACTCCAGAATTGATACATGTCCCGTAGTAATTCTCACAGATGTAAGATCAGTACTGGAAGCTCTTCAGTGCAACAAACTACCAGACCTTAAGGATGCCTTGTCAAAAATTGGCTTACAACATGGAGTCACTTTGCAATGGATTCCCTCCCACTGTGGGATACCAGGCAATGAGAAAGCTGACCATCTGGCCAAAGAGGGCACTGAAATGGAGCAACCAGACATACTAATCACCTATAATCAGAAGAAAAGCATGATAAAAACCTACAGGAAGCCACAAACACCACCACATGATGACTATCACATGCTAAACAGAAAGCAACAAGTCACCATCTTCTGTCTCCGAACAGGACACACCCGACTCCGAAGTCATGTGTATACAAAGTTTAAGGTTGGTACTACTAATCTATGTACATGTGCCCAGGTGCCCCAAACTGTGGAACATATCCTCCAGAACTGCACCAACTATGAAACACTGAGAAATAATTACTGGCCCAGTGAAACCACTAAAGAAGATAAGCTCTACGGTTCCATACATGAAGTACAAAAAACAGTGAAATTTATCCAAGAGACAGGACTGCAGGTATAGACAGACAATGCGAACGAAGAAGAAGAAGAAGGGTGTGTTCATGATGAGTGTTTTGATGTTTGTCATAATAAATTTCTTTGTTAGTTGTTTTACACATTGAGATATTTGTTTTGTATGTGGTATGAGAGATGATGAGAAAACAGAGTAGCCATAATATCTATAGGTTGAACTATTGGCTAACAAAGATCCAGGAACTGGGATGGTTGTTGTCAGAATTTCTTCAAAATCAGGGCTGGGGTTCACAGTATGTTTGTACCATTTAATGACTTTAATTACCACTCTCATAAGTCCTTCACTCCCCTCACTCTCTTCCTTACAACTGCTCAACCGATCACCGACCAAGGACATGGATGGATGGATGGATCTGCTTAGCATTACAACTGTATCTACTGTTTACCAACTTTTCACCTGATCACCATGGAAGAATGTTGATTGTGCCCTAGAAATTTGGCATGACTCCAATGAGTGAGAAAGTCTGATCTAGATAATATTTAAGAGCTAATCACCATACAATTTTCACACAATTCAAATTCATTTTCATTCAATTATTTGTTACTTCTTAAACACCAAAAACTCTAAACCTCACTACCCTGAGCATGTTTTTTTTTCACTCCCACTCTTCAGATATTTAGAGTTGTCTCTCCATTCCAAAATCCACTCTTTTTCTTACTGCTTTGTTCAAGTAAATCCTGATCTGTTCACTTCACGTATATAACTCTACCACAAGCGTGAAACAACCATATAGCTTCTCATATTTCCAAAGAAAGTATCCGCTCCCTTTACTATTCTGATGAACATTATGCCCTTCAAACTCCTGATGCTCTAAGAACCATCACTGTCTACCTATTACAAATTTACCATAAAGTTTTGCTAACATCCCTATGATGTTACTTAGCATCTCTTGTTATTTCCACTTCCATTTCTTCTTGTCTCATGAAGATCTACCTGAAACAGTATAACCTTTCCCATTTATTTATTCTTCAGCTACAAACATATGTTGTTCTGTTTAGGCAAGGAAAGTGTAGCTTTTGTAAACCCCAACTGAAAAAAGGCTAACATCTTTTCATGTCCTTTCTATCTGATTTCGCATCAGTTAACCTTTTTATTTAACAATATTAGCAGTAAAGTTAATTCTTACAATATGTTCTTATAGATCACAAACATTTCAACCTAACTTGTCTCTACATTACCTTTTCATGTGAAATCTAACCTCACCCTGGCATTTTTCTACATCACTAAAGGTCTTTGTCTCTAAGGCTCTCCAGGTTAACAATGAGGCTGCTCCCTCAAAGAATATCAAAACCATCATAACTCCTATATTCTTTCTTTGGTCTGGTCTTGTCAAGATCTTCTAATCCTATCTTGTTATTAGAATTCCACTATCATTCTCAAGCATTCATGCATTAATGGGTAAAATCTTAAAGAACAAATATAATATTATTCAACACATAATGCTATCCCTAAAGATTTTTCATGTACCAACTTAGCAGTCTGCTCAATAACTAAATTATTAGCGATAAAAAGAAACAGCTATCTAACCACACACAAGTCCTATACCATACCTGTCCTAAGGCTAGAACTTGAAAGGACGGGAAACTGTAGTAAAGAAACAAATTGTAATTTAAACAAACATTAAGAATAATAAACAGTTTTTATGTATTAGCCTAAACAGCAGTGCAAAATAACACCCCTACAGTAGAATTAGTCCTCTAGAACAGTGATTCCTAATATTTCACATCCAAGAACTACTCTTCCAACCACATATATAATGCAGGCCCCTAGCTGATATGCTAAATGACAAAATCATAAACCCTTGCTTGCTTTATTTAGTAAAGTAACAGTAACCCTGTCATGCCTTAGAGACACCAGGGGATATGGTGTTAGTGCCCATATTTTCCTTGACCTGTTGGCACACTAGAGGGTAAGTGGTCAGCATCTGGCCAGATTCGAATCCCTGATAGGTGACTCTTAATACCAAACTGATAACATGGCCACAAACCACCTGATAATGCACCATGCACTACAGACTGGGAGTCACTGCTACAGAGTGTAATCTTCTTCTTCTTCATTCGCTTCTACCACCAAGTTTGCCCTGTGATCCTACTGAATTTACTCCTGTGGTCCTTGATTGGTCCTGTGGTCCCCGAGAGGGCCATAAAAGATCTCTGAGAGGACCACATGAGGTTCAGAGTAACGCGGGGCTTGGGCCTATATTCTCGGTGGGTCGCAGAAGCGGGATTGTGTGACATTGTGGTTTTCGTTGCACCAGTTTAATCTAGAGTTGGACTTTCTCACCGGAAAACCTCGACGTGATTTGGATATCAGTACATCCCCCCTGGGTGAGAGGTGGCAGCCCATCCAGCCTAAAGTTGGACTTTCTCACCGGAAAACCTTGACATGTTTTGGATATCAGTATATCCCCGCTGGGTGAGAGGTGGTTGCCCATCTAGTCCAGCACTGGACTTTCTCACCAGAAAACCTCAGCGTGATTAGGATATATTATATCCTCATCAGGTGGGAGGCTGATGTCTATTTAGACTGTATTGGTCCAGTGTCTCCAACTTCAGCATTTTGTGGTCATGGCCGCTACCCTTCCTAGTTGTGACCAGGACGGAGCTTTTGTCCAGTAGGACAAATCCTCGCCACTAGGAGGTTTCACCCTGGGTTAAGCCGGTTTAGGCATATTTCACCAGTATGGGTATATATCAGACCAGAGCAGGGGTGCCGTGGTATGAGTAGCTCTCGTCACGAGACTAGTGGATATACTGATTAACCTTCACTTTATCCTTTCCATCACCTTTTCCAAAGCGGAGCCGCATGGCAACCCTAGTCGCATTTTCTTCATTGGCCGGGAGGAGTTTCACCCCAGCGCAGCAGCTGAAGAATCTCGCCAGCAGTGTCTTAATTTAACCCCTGGGTTAAGCCGGTTCAGGCAATCCACCCCAGTATGGGTGCAAACAGAACGTGGCCGGCCTCCAGAGCAGAAGTGTCATGATTTGAGCAGTCCTGACCTCGAGACTACTGGGCTGGACTTGACTGTCAGAGGCTATTTGAGATGCACGCCTTGGAGACATTTAACTTGAGTGGAGAGCATATCCCCCACCCCACCTTCGGCTATAACAATCCTTAGAACCACAGAGTGTGATGTGATGTGATTAATTAATTTTTTTTTTCATAACATTAAGATTATGGCTGCAAAGTTTTCACTTTCTCTGGGGTGTCCTGAGTGTGAGTGGAAGCATGTTAATGCTAGTTCTTAGCAGTTGTATGGGGATCTACTCTCCAAATTTTGGAAAGGATGAAAATGAAACTTCTCACAGCTCCTGCTCAGTATGGGTCATATCAATGACTTGTCAAGTTGTGCAAGTTCAAACAACACAATGTTATCAAGTTTCCTTTCCCTCCTCTTCATCTGTAAACTTAATTACTCAATATTTTGCAGTACAGACAGTGATATACTGATCCCCAAGAATTATCTGTAACCTTTGATTAATGTCAGCGGCAGCAACCTTCTTGACAGTTTAAAAAAAAAAAGACTTCACTTGGCCTTTTGCTCCAACAAATTTATAAGACTTTTTCTTTACCCTCTTACTGTTAACCCTTTAAATTTTCATTTACATCTCTAACTTTAACCCTCTCCCTTAAAAAAAATACCATAAAAGACGGCAATGTTTCACTGGGTTATCAACAACACTTCAAGAGTTTACTCTGTTTTACAATGCATGAAAAATCTATTTATTTTCTCAAATTTCACATTATTTATTCTTTCCTTCACTATTTTGTTGTAACATACAAAGTACACTTTAAATCATAAATCAACAGCACATAAAAGAGAACTACAATTTTTCTCCCAAACAATAAACAAAATGCTTACCCATATGAAGTGAGAACAAGTTTGTTCACAAAAACTATCAGCATTGATGAAAGGCCATAAAACAAGGCTGAGAAGATTCTCTTGATCACTGATGACTGACTCATCCCTGCTCTTCTCCTTCCTTTGAGATAAATGTTAATTTATTTTACATTCCAAAATCAGTTTATGCTACATTGTTATATGAACATGGCCTAATGCTGCTTAATATTTATCCTAAGAAAAACTTCAACTTCACTTAATAAGGTAAATGTTATGGAGACTGTAGTAAAACTGATAATGAAAAAAAGATTTATCTTTTTCTTTCACTCTTCTGTTGTTTTTGGAAAGGTGTGTGGCTGAAATATTGAGTTGTTCTTGTATCTAGCAGAGATCCACCTTGTACAGTGGTTCCCAAACTCAGGTTTACAACCCAAATTTGGTGTTCACATCTCAAAAAAGATACAAGATTTTAAGAAAATCATACTACTTTATGCTTTCAAATCTAAATATTAAACAACAACCACGTTTTTCTCCACTGACATACCGTTTTTTTTTAAAATTTTTCTTTTTTCATGCTTTGAGTATTTCACAGTATCCTGAAAAAAGCTGCATTACTTAAGAAGTTAAATTATACATAATTTTTTGTGACAAGAGGCAAACTTATGTCATGTTATAAGCATTGAAAGAGTATTAACTTCAGGCATTGTCCAATTAGGCAATCAGTGATCCACATCTGATATGCTAGTGTCAGTGAACAATGGCTGACTAAGACCCTGTCCTATCTCTCCATTGGTACCCCCAATAACAGACCTAACCTGGCAGCTATCGGGGCAAGGATCGCCATAGTCCCTATAATGGTGGAATCTGCTAAAGAAGTACTGCACGCCCAATGCTTTTTAGCTGCACTCAGAGACTGAAAAAAATAATCTCTATAACCCGCTCCCATGCTGATACAATGCTATGCCTCAACACTTCCACAGCAACAGTTGCAAAGAACACCAGCCCACAGTTACAGGGAGACAGAAGACAAGACAAGACAAGACAAGACATGCTGAATTTCAATTTTTAAAAAAATCTTTTTCAAGGGTTACGGATCAATTACCATTGCTGTATTAGGGTCAAGTTCAAATGATATTGGGAACTGTTGGCCTTTTATAAAGGTAAAACAAGAATCTGAGCTATTTTATATAACAATGAGCCATTTCATATAACAATATTATGTAACCACTTTAGAAAAATCAGCCACAGAAAGCACCCTGTTAGTGAAATTTCTTCACTGTGAACTAAATCTTGAAGATCAATGCCACTTTTGAAATTCTGATTCTAACTTCCTTTCTAGTGTCACCATCCTGGTCTATGTAGCTGCCAAGGTATGCAAATTGATGGATTTCTTCAATATCTGTCCCTTCTATGTGTATTTTTCCATTTTGACAGAGAATCCCAAAACCAGCCATTGAGTGGACCACAAGAGGCCAAAGAAAATGAGGCAGACCGCGTGAAACTCTGAAGAGGACATTGATAAGAGAAGCCAAATTAGGAGGCATAAAATCCCTTGCTGAGGTTGAAAGACTCGCCAAAGACAGGAAAAATTGGCGAACTACTTTGCGAGCCCTATGTGACGTTTAACGGCACGGGAAGGATATAAGATATAAGATAAGAACTAAATCTGATTTTTATGTCAACATCTGTTTATCCATTACTGTATTAGCAGCCAGATGTACAATGCAGCCTGGTGCAGCTTGCTCTGCAAACTAGTATTCTCCAATTTCCAAGGCTGTTTCCATAATATATTTGCTAAATATACTGCCAATGTATATTCTACAGCTGGGTACTTTGATTCAGAAGCAAATTCTCTATCAACTCAACATCCTTATGCTCAGCTACACTAGCGAGTACTAATTTCTGATCAACTGACTCCAGACTGTGACAGATGTATTAATCAGTTCACACAGTCATATAGTTACAGCAACACCCCACTCATAATTCTAAAATCAGATAGTCTTGTGCTCCATTCTGCTTTATTATAACAACACCACATAACACTTTGTATTTTATCACTTGTCAACCCATTTTTTTCTCTTATATCTAGTGTCATAATGAACTATGTCAAAGGATTGTTAATGTCAAAAGGCTGACCTGTATATCATCATAATGTGAAGAAAATGCAACTGTGTGGGAAAATACTGGGAACCAGTTATCAGTGACGCAGCAGTGAAATTCATTGCCTACTCTACAGAACCAAAGTTATATCAAAATAATCAAGTGACACATATTTTTGTACTTCCCCCCCCCCCCCTCACGTTCTTCTTATATTGATTTGTCCCCTAGAATGGTTATTCTCTGCTGCTAGTGTGATACTGCTGAAACATAAGCATGACAGATCTAAAGTTGAGTTGCAAGTCACTAGTTTCTAGTCACAAGCAGAGTCCAAATCACTGCTCTTGGTCTTCTTTAGTCAAGCCCAGTTCATGTCTCAATATCCTGCTGGAGATCAAGCTAATCAACTACAAGCCTACAGCAATGGTAATATATAACTTCTTCTTCTTCAGCTTTCCAAGCCATTAAGGCTCACTGCTGCAGATAAGGTTCGCCTCCATTCATCTCTACTCCTAATCTTCTTTCTCCAGTTGGTTACACCAATTTCTTTTATATGGTAATATATAACACAACTAATAATTTTTATGTGGATTTAGATATATAGTGCAGAGGCAGAAGTGCAATGTAAAAGTCCCCAATTAAACTTCTTACATCAAATACATCATTCTAATATCAAGCTGAGTTGTGTTAGAGCCATCGAGCCTACAAGAAATGACAAGTTGCTAGCCGACTCCAAGTTGGTAATCCTCATCTCTCAAGTTAAAGGTCGAGTCAAATCTTTGAACTAATTCAAATCCGAGTCAATCAACATGACTATGTGATTCTTGAATTTAATAAAAATGCAGGTCTCTGAACTGGCTCCACCACCACTTAAATGTTTAACCAGGTAAGCTGAAAGAGTGCTTATACTGGTACAACTGAAATCAAGTCTTGGGCCTGCTAATGATTCACACTGCACCATCCCTCTTGCATGTGCATCTCTGCTGCCAGTGCCATGTCCACTGATATAAACCCTTATAACATCATTAGCTGAGTCCTGCCATGTTTCACTCATAATATATATATATATATATACATTAATCAAGAAGGAAAAATATACATAGAAGAAACAGCTGTTAAAGAAGTAAACGAATCTGCATACCTCAGCAGCTACATAGACCAGGATGGTGATACTAGAAAGGAAGTTAGAACTGCAAAAGTAGCAGTGACCTTCAAGAATACTGAGAATATATGGCACTCAAAAATTATAAGCACGAAAACCAAGCTAAGATTATTCAATTCAAATGTAACGTCCATCCTCATTTATGCCTGCGAATGCTGGAAAATAACTAAAAAAAAAACAAATAGACAACAAATTAGACTCTTTTGAAAACAAATGTCTAAGGAAAATACTCGGTATAAAGTGGAACGAATTCAAGAACAACAGAGAGATAAGACAGATGATCAAACAACAACCTGTCTCATGGCTGATCAGAAAAATAAGATGGACATATGTTGGTCTGTGATGAGAAGAAACAGAGAATCCCAAACCATGATATCAAGTGGAACACAACAGGCCCAAAGAAAGAGGTCGACCACGTGAAACTAAGATAGGCCAGATTAGTAGGCATAAAATCCCTTGATGAGGTTGAATAGCTCGCCGAAAAAACTTGGCGAACTACCATGCGAGCCCTATGTAACTTTTAACGGCATATATATATAACCGGGGAAGTGATATACATATATATATATATATAAGATATATATATATATATTGAAGATATATATATAATATATATTGAATATATATATATATATCACTTCCCCGGCTTGTTCGCAATACCTGTAGGTTCGCGGAAATTATTCCATATACGCCAAATTGAATGCCCCGAGTGTAATGAACCGCTCCCTAGGACCAGCAGCAGAGCTTTTTACAGTTACAGCTACAGTTATTTTTAAAATACACTTACCAGTTATGTCAGTCCTGCTGCGTTTGTTATTTTCTATCTCCTTGTTCTGAAAAAGTAATCCTATAATATCACGGTGCACATCTTATTCTCAGCTATTAATACTAACACACCATGAGTCTAGCCGAACTGACTTAACTTGATTACCAGATTTACACTCTAACGTCGCAGCATTTAAAAAATGAGACTTACAATGGCGTTTAAACGAAACAATCTTCCTTTGTGACACTTCAATAAGCACTAACGACTGTATCCACTAATTCCTGCTAGACCTATAAGGTTATTCACTTTGTTAACTGTATTCCTCGTCCACACCCGGATTTTCCGATATCTTATCCCTAGACACATATTTGCTCTCTCTCTCTCTCTACCCCCCCCCCCCCACAAACCATTTAAAAAAAAAAAAAACTAGTTCGTCTTATTTGCGTACGAACCTATTCCTCCATTACTGTGTGCCGCAAGATGGGGAGAAGCAGGCCCGGCAATAGAAATTTTGCAGTCCTGTGTAGGATTGTCAGATTCTGTAAATGAATAACAAGAATATTTCTGGTTCAGACTTGGAAAAAAAAAAGTTTTTCGATTATCATCACTAATTTCTAACAAAGAATAGCAGACATGTGTAAGAACTGCGTTTTCAAACAGATTCTTCTTCTTCCTCTTCAGCGTTCAAGTTCTTGGTAATCGAAACCAGAAGTCCAGTCGCCAGAATGAAGTCCAGGTCCTCCTCGCAGCCACATAGGTTCCGCCTTAGGCCCGAGCCTTGTGGCCGTGTCTGATTACGTAGATCTCTAAAAGTTGGGCGTTCTTGGATGACATACTCTTTCGCCCCTGTGGGGCATTCGTCTGTATGTAAGATCTTGAGTCGGTTTAGATGATTCAGCAGCCTGCACTGACCAGTTTTTAATCGGAACAAGACTGATTGTTGATTCCTTTGTAAATTGTGGATTTGGATCCGGTTCGCTGCCTGCACCAAGCCTCTTGACCTACAGTAGGTTGTAACGGCTTCGTGTGCTTTTTGGCCTCCCTGTAACCGATGTGATGGCTGCTTTGTTCTATTCTGCTGTCCTGTTTGGCTAGGGCATCGGGTTTTTTCATTTCCAGCGATGCCACAGTGGGAGGGTAGCCACTGCAAGGCTTTGTCTGTGTGTTCTGGGAGGCGGTTAATGATTTTTTTTTATTTTCCCTCATTTTTGGTGTTTTGTAATGCTTCTAGGAGTGATTTCCAGTCAGTGAAGAAAGCTATCTTTGTTGGCCTTTGTCTCTGTAAGGTATCTCAGCGCTCTCAGAAGTGCTGTTGATTCACCCCTATAGTTAGAGGTTTGCCGGTTGGGAAGTTCTTTTCCATTGCTGTAATGTATGAAAAAGCCACCTCCTCCGTCTTTTGTTTTTTTTTTTTATTTACCGCATCTTCGGAAGATCCGTCGGTATTCACAGACCATTCATGTGGATTCTACCTTTTGTCTATCATCTCTTGTGAAAGGCTTTCAGCTGTGTTTGACACTGACTGCTCTTATATTGTTCAAGCTCAGTTTTTATTGAGACACTTCCCTCCCAATAAGTGTTTTCTTCGTAGGCTGTCAGTGGCTCCATTTTCCTCTTGGCAGCTAGGTAGGTGCCCCTTGTGACCTTGATGCAGGTCTTTCGAGATGTGGCTGAATCCGCCTATTTTTTAGACGATGTTTTGGTGGTTGTTGAAGCTTTTTATACATAGGATGGCTTCTTAGGCGTATAACTTTCTCAGTGTGAACAAGTATCTTTTTCATCTCGTCTCATTTCAAGGGAGTGAATTCTGGCATATCTTTCCATTATGTGGATCGGTGTGGTTTTCATCCCTCCTGAGATTAGTCTGAGGCCGGTGTTTTGCACCTTGGATAAGTGTTCTATGTTAGTCTTTGATGCCGCACCCCAGGCTGTCATGCCATATTCTATTTTAGGTCTTATGTTTTTTATCTTTAGGATATCGCTGTTGGGTCCCCAGTTCGCACCCGCCAGCTTTTTCATTAATGATTCAAACACAGCTTATCAAAGGAAAGAGTATAGGTTACATCATACTAATGATATTGTTGAGCTCAGAAAAGCAGAGATTATTAATATTTCGTGTATGTATGGTACCTATTTTTTGTGTCAGTGATCGCGCTAGAATTTTTCGAAACCGGTTCAAATGTACATGTCTTTCATCTTGCATGAAGTTCATTCATTCATTTGCATGTCCCTTGCGGAACTTTGCCTCCCAAACAGCACTCCTGTAGGCCTCTCGATTGTGAGCAAGATGGCCTGCTGCTGCGGCATCCATTTGCAGATCGTCAACGATGTCTTGCAGCCATCTTCGTTTTGGTCTTCCTCTTTTTCTTTTTCCCATTATGTATCCTTCCAATACGGTCTTCTCTAAATTATCATGACGTTTAATGTGTCTAAAATAGTTAAGTTTTCTCTCTTTAATCCTCTTTACTAGCCAGCCTTCTTCAATATTAAGCTCTTGTAGAATAGATATATTTGTTCTTTTTTTGTGTCCATGATATTTGGAGAACTCTTCTGTAGCATTTACATTCAAAAGCATTTATGTGTTTCTCATCTGTTTTGTTAAGTGTCCAGGTCTCACAGGCATATGTTGCGATGGGAAAGATGCATGCCCTTAAAAATCTTATTTTTGTAGTTCTGTCTGCTCCTCTCCACAGATTATTGCATGAAGTACTTTTCGAAATACCGATTTTATCAATATAACATTCGGGCCCTTATACTTTTTTATGTAAAAAGAAACACACTTTACAAACATTACCGAGAATTCAATGTTTGTTCGGATTTTTAAAAATCTTATGTATTATAAGATTTAATATTTACAAAATGCTGACATGCTGAACCAAAGTAAGAACTAGCTGATACTTCTCCACGCATATTTAGCAATATCATCCTACTGGCTTGATTATCCTTCAACCGATTTCGCTGGGGTTTTTAAATTGTAAAATTGATTTTGTATAATATAAACCGGTTACAGCAACTGATGACCTCCAAAAGTTTCGGGTCTTCTCTTTTTTGATCGATAATTTACCGGTAATTTATCGGTTAACGCGATCGCTGAATGTTTTGTACTTAGTATACGTTTTGAAATTAAAAATAGCTTAAAACTACTTCATGGGATGCAGAATACTCTTTATCTGAACTCAAAAATATTTTACTTTTGGATATTTACCTTTAAGATCTTGCATCATCCTGCTGTCCTGTTCCTATTATTTATCCCGACTTCAAAGTTCTGGAAAGAAGATTTTCCCGCTGACCGACATAATCACGGAATTTTGAGCAGCTCATTCTATAAACAAAAGCACATATTTAATTACAGCTTCAATTGTTGAGACATTAAGGAGATTTCGTTTCTCTGCCACTGCACCATTCATGAGGGAAAATATCCTTTCCATATTGACATTATGTCCAGGAAGACTAAAGATAAATTCACCCAGTTTTGTTAACTCCGAGTACCGCTCCAAAGATTCAGACTGTCCAAAGTATATATATATATATAATGATTGATTGTTAGTTGTTTTACACCTTGAGATATTTGTTTTGTATTTGGTATGAGAGATGATGAGAAAGCAGAGTGGACATAATATCTATAGGCAGAACTTTTGGCTAACAAGGACCCGAGAACCGGGATGTCTGAGGTCAGATATTCTTCAAAATTAGGATTGGGGTGTAAAAAATGTGTACCATTGGAATAATTTGAAAAACTTAATTACCAATTATGCAGGCATCTTTCCCATTGCAACGTATGCCTGTGAGACCTAGACACTTAACAAAACAGCTGAGAAACACATAAATGCCTTTGAATGTAAATGCTACAGAAGAGTTCTTCAAATATCGTGGACAAAAAATTACCACTCTCGCAAGTCCCTCACTCCCCTCACTCTCTTCCTCTTCCTTACAGCGTGGTCTCCATTTCTTAACTCCCTGGCATAATAACTGAATCATTACTAACGAATAATGGAGATACTTAATGAAAAAAATGCTGCACAGGTAACTATTGACTGGGTACATGGGACCCAGCTAGAAGACCTTGATTTTGCTGATGACATAACTCTTATCAGTAACAATGTGAATTCCATGCAGGAAAAAACAGATATCCTGTCTTCACTAGCTAGCAAAATAGGACTTGAAATTAACAAGGACAAAACAAAAATAATGAAAATTCCTCTCAATCAAAATGGAAAAATACACATAGAAGTGACAGATATTGAAGAAGTCAATCAATGTGCATACCTTGGCAGCTACATAGACCAGGATGGTGACACTAGAAAGGAAGTTAGGATCAGAATTGCAAAAGCAGCATCAATCTTCAAGAATCTTGAGAACATATGGAATTCAAAAGTTATAAGCACAAAAACTAAGTTAAGACTATCCAATTCAAATGTAATATCCACCCTCATTTATGCATGCGAAAGCTGGAAAACAACTAAAGAAATAGACAATTAGACTCTTTTGAAAACAAATGCCTAAGGAAAATACTCGGCATCAAGTGGAACGAATTCATGAACAATGGAGAGATAAGACAGATGACTGAACAACAAGCAGTCTCATGGGTGATCAGGAAAAGGAGATGGACATATGTTGGTCACTTGAAGGAATGATCAGAGAATCCCAAAACAAACTGTCAGGTGGAGCACAACAGGCCGAAGAAAAAGAGGCAGACCGCGTGAGACTCTGAAGAGGACATTGTTAAGAAGGAAAAATTGGCGAACTACTTTGCGAGCCCTATGTGACGTTTAACGGCACGGGAAGGATATAAGATAAGATATAAGAATGGAGATACAATGATGAAAATTAAAAGGAGGACATCTATCGCTCTTCAAAAAGTAAAACAACTAAAGAAGCTGTGGAGAGGAACAGACAGAACTACAAAAATAAGATTGTTCTTCTTCTTCTTCTTCTTCGTTCACTTCTACCACCATAAACCGCACTGTGAACCTACTGAATTCACGCCTGTGGTCCTCGTTAGGTCCCGTGATCCCCTGTGTGGCCCAAAATAGACCACACGAGATCCACGAGAGGACCACAAGGGGTTCAGAGTATCACAGTGCTTTAGCCTGTATTCTTGGTGGGTCTCGGAAGCGGGATTGCGTGACACCGTGAATAAGATTGTTAAAGGCATGTACCTTTCCCATCGCAACATATGCCCGTGAGACCTGGATATGTAACAACTGGGAAATACATAAATGCCTTTGAATGTAAATGCTACAGAAGAATTCTTCAGATACCATAGACATAAAAAAGAACAAATATATCCATACTACAAAAACATAATAGTGAAGAAAGTTTGCTAGTAACGAGGATTAATAAGAGAAAACTTAAATATTAAATATATTATTAAACGTCATGAGAATTTAGAGAAGACCGTCTTGGAAGGGTACATAGCGGGAAAAGAAAGCGAAAATGGCTGCAAGACATGATTGATAATCTGCAAATGGATTCATTAGCAGCATGGCATCTTGCTTACAACCCAGAGGCCTAAAGGAGAGCTGTTAGGGAGGCAAAGTCCCACAAGGGACTTGCACATGACTGACCGAATAACTGAACGAAAGTTTCCGACCATAATAGTTGCGGGGAAATTTGAAATTGCTTTCTGGTTTTTTGTTTTTTGTTTGTTTGTTTGTTTTTTTTTTTTTTGTTTTTTGACAGGCCCTCTTTTGCCAATTCCAGTTTTCCGGCATCAGGTAAAGAAGACTACCATCTTCTCTGATCAGTGTGTATTTCAAATTCATTACCTAACCTTTTGTAACGAAAAAGATTGAATCGGTTTCATTCATATTGTTAGTAATGGCGACTTTCCTGGATTATCAATCACAAGTGCCAGCAATGAGCTCAGAATCACTGGTTTCGATATATTCAGTAATTTTCTCTTATACCACATCAGCTATTTCAGTGTTTATATATTTGTGCAAAGTTCCATATTGTTTTTGAATAGCCAGTTCTTTTGCAGTTTCCGTTTACGATACTCGATGCTGATCATTTTTGTCCTCTTCTGTCGGACATAATATCTGTCTCAGTGTTAACGATTTTTTTAAAGTCTGTAATTCCAGCAATAAAATGTATTAAGTAAAATTGGAGCACAGTATTACCGCAGAAGATTGATAAGGTGAGGGCGGCGTCAACATTGGTTCAAGCAGAGTAAAGATAGTTACGGGTATATATATAAGGAAATAAAAGTAAGGAAGGAATGGCGAAAGGTGCCATAAGATGAGCAGGAATGTAAAACAAACACTAACAAGTCAGTATTTCAGCGATATCAAGGACGGCGAAAACACGGGAGCAGCAAATAACAACAGTGATGGCACTTAGCTGGCAGAGATTCTCTTGGTTAGAACGTCAACTAAATTATGCTTTTTTTAAATCCAGTAAACAAAGAAGAAACACACACACACACATTTATTACTTTTACACTGCACAAAATCAACTTGGACTCTCACCTAGAAGCAACTGAAAGTTTCCTGTCGTTATCACTAGCAGCTGATTAGTCCATGCTCGGAGCGATTCGTCCATAAATTTCTGGTCATCCGATGTGGTAAAACTCAGTGAAATGTGAACCGAAACTGCCTTTGTTTACCTCGGAGCTGTAACTTCGCTTGCCGCTCCTTCTTTCTCTGTGACTTCACCACTCCTCAACTTTGCCAGGGGACATCATAACAGACGATCATAGTTCTCGTGAATTCTCTGCGCTCTATTACTCCTTCTTCAATGGAGATCACTTCTGATTCTAGGCTCGTCATGTAGTATGTTGTATGATCAATATTTGTGTTTTATTTATTTAATTTTTTTTTCGATTTATCTTTTTTTGCCGCCACCCCCCCCCCAAAAAAAAAATTGCCACCTCGTGCTGTAGAACGTGTTGTACTATCGGTAGTGCTGCCACTGGCAGAGGTGTACCTTCACTTTTGATGTTGAGAAAAATTTTCATTACAATAAAAGCAAATTGTTACCTAATTACACATTCATATTAGTATAAAAACTTTCACCAGAGAATATGTATATGAGAGAGAGAGAGAGAGAGAGAGAGGAGGGGGGGGGGGGGACAGAGACAGA
Source organism: Achatina immaculata (assembly GCA_009760885.1). NCBI lineage: Eukaryota > Metazoa > Mollusca > Gastropoda > Stylommatophora > Achatinidae > Lissachatina > Lissachatina immaculata. The sequence continues at coordinate 52,434,815 of CM019720.1, read as the reverse complement.
GACATATAGAGGCTCACAGTTTACATTGAAAATAAGACACTTGCATAATCAAATTTGAAATCTTCCTCATTTTTTTTTCTACCTTTCATCTTGTGTTACTATAAAAGTATGCTTATTTTATAAAATTTTAATACACTATGAACTGTAGAGTACTACAAATTCGCAGTTAATTACACGATAATCCTGGTATTAAGAATATACAGGTATCGAAATAAAAATTTCTGCTACAAAGTGTACCCAATCTGAATACCCAGCAGTCAGGTGTGATCATTAACCGATATCTTATTCAGCTTTCCCACCTACCTAGTCCTAAATTGTCAGAAGAGAAAAAACTAGCTTGCTTGTCGGTAGGGTTGGCGGCCATACTTCTTCATAGATCTACATTCTTGATATTTTCCAGTAGCTCAGCTAGAAATTTTTTAACTGTGCTATCGCACTAGGGTGTTTTCAGTTTGGTTTTTTTCCCCCTCTTGATCTTCTCCTGTTTCTCTCCTCATTTATATTTCCTAGAGAGAGGTGTATGGTTCAGTATTGAAGCTACCTTTATATTACTAGAACCAGTTTTACTGCAGTCGTTATCTCTTTTTTTTTATCTCGCATTTATATTTCCTGTTGTTACGATGTTTTCAAGCCCTCCCCGTCTCCTTATATGTGCGTTGAATGATGACTGTAACTCTCCTTGGATTTAATTGCGTACCTTTTCTACATTCGCTTCTGTTAGACGTTGCTTGATTTTAAGTATGAAAGAAAAATAAAGTTTATAAGAATCAAGAACGCACGAAAAAGAGGTAGTTAAATATTTTAAAAGAGGGCCAGAACTGTCAGACAAGATAGAATACAAAACTATAAAAAATGGACACAGGACAAACAGCGCCAGACAGCATAAAGCTATGGTACTGATAAGTATGATAACGTAGATCTGAGTGGATTGTGCGCTCTTGTAAATCTGCTCCCACAAAGAGAATCAGTGTGCAATATATGCGAATCGGACTAAGTGTTGATACCAGTTTGTAGGCGAAGTACGATTATCTTTTTCACATTTTATACAAGAAGTCTCAGTCTTTTTTTGTTCCTGCTCGTTATCGCAGGTTAGTTATTTTATTGCTTTCTGTACTTATTCTGGATTTATTTCTTATACTTCTTTGTAATTTACTTAGTGCCTCGTTTCGCTGTCTTGTTTTGAATTGACTTTTTGAGAATGTTTTCTCCAGTGGAAAAATAGTGTCTGTATCTTGTGAAATGGGCGCTCTCTTCATTTTATTTTCTTCTCCTAAGCTTCCAGAGTAGTTTTGTGTAACCTTGCATATTCTGCATTCAGTAATGGGCTGCACGACATAATATGAACATGGCGGATTCAGAAAGCTCACAGTGCTTGTACTTTAATGCTAGAATTCAAAATGCTGGAGGACATCGCAGGAGATACAAAGATCAATAAAACGTTTTATCTGTCTTATCAGACACGGACGTGAAAGAGTTAATAATTCTGTGCCGGGGCTAAATACCCCATAATTGTTTTAGCTAAGTCCTGGATGTATTACGTATTAGCAATGTCACAAAGGATACAAACATTCGTGAACTGCTGCTTGAGAAGGATTTTAAACATTAAATGGCAAAAGAAGATCAGGAACGAGGAGGTCTGGGAAAGGGTATGACAAGAACCTACAAATCATGTCTTGGAAATGGAGGTGGATTGACCACAATCTGAGAAAACGCGACACCAGCATAGCAAGACAGGCACTGACATGGAATCCTAAAGGAAATAGAAAACGAGTAAAACCTAGACTTACTTGGAGAAAAGAAACTATGACAGTGCACAGAGACAAGAGATACACCTGGAAGGAAGCAGAGAAAATTCTAAGAACAGGGATAACTGGAGAGCCTTTATCTGCGGCCTATGATCTAAAGGGAATGAAAGGCGATAATGATGATGATGATGATGATTATGATGATGATGATGATGAATGTCACATGCGTACTGCAATGACTAGTCACATGATACACAATGAACGAAAACTTAGCTATATATGCATATTTTTACCCTCATTAATAAAGCAGTCTTATTTTATAAGATGTTCTTATAATAGCATGCTTGTTAACCATCATGAAGTCCAGAAGAAAACTTTGGTAGGTTCATTTCAACCCGCCAACATAAAGATTGTATGAAGAACAACGTTGCCATTGATGTGGAAGTGAAGTGCCATTTCCAGGCGCGATGGGCTAGCGAACCACAGCGACCGAATGTTTATTCTACTTCCTCGATGTGGTCCCAGGAAACACGAGATTGTGAACGAATTAGGGAAGATGTCATTCCTGTTAACGCAGAGTTTACTGAGAAGTCTAGAACCGAAACTATAATTGGGTCGGGACAGGGAAAACCCAGCCGCCTACTCGTTTTCTTATGTCATAAATAAATTTTCAAAATAAATAAATAAATAATCTGTTTCGGTCTATCGCACGCTTTCGTTAGCTTCAGAAGTTCGAGACAAAATACTTGCGTAAATACTATCACATGTAAACTGGTGAAAAACGTCAAGACAGAGCAGACCGTTACCGTTGAGTTAAAGTTTTCTTATAAGATATTCTTTACAGACAACCTACACAAAGACACAAAGACTTGAGGGCAACATGTGTGTGTTCAAAGTTATTTGCAAATGACATTCTATGGCGCTCGACACAAGCCTAGCGTCCTGTACGATTATGCTGCATAAGTCGCAGGTAGAAATGCATTCTGACTATATATGGTTAGCGAACCACAGCGACCGAATGTTTATTCTACTTCCTGGAGGCGATCCCAGGAAACACGAGATATAGCACTGTGAACGAATTAGGGAAGATGTTATTTCTGTTTACGCAGAGTTTTCTGAGTTTAGGGCCGAAACTAGAATTGGGGCGGAACAGGAGAACACCAACCACTTATACATACACACACACATATATATGTGTATGTATATATATATATATGGTGTCTAAGTGGCGTAGTGGTTAGTGCACTGGTCTCTCATGACGAAGGTCTGGGGTTCGAATCCGGCCGGAGCACCCCAGTCACCCAGCTGTAGAAATGGGTACCCGACTTCTTCTGGAGTTGGGGAAGGGAAGGCGGGCCAGGCATGATACTGACCATATCACCCTCTAGTGTGCTGACGGGTCAAAGAAAATATGGGCACTAACACCATATCCCTATGTGCCTCTAAGGCATGACAGGAACACAAACAAAAACTCTTGAACCAGAAAAAAGGAACGACGACATTATGCTTTTTTTTAATGGGTGAGGATATAACTACTCTGCCTGAAATAACCAATGGAAGCTACGGAAAATTACAGCACCACAGTATTATTTGTTGTGAAGCCATAGATCACTTCGTGTTCTACTTCTCTAAGATGGAATGAATTCTTCTTATCTTATATCCTTCCCATGCCGTTAAACGTCACATAGGGCTCGCAAGGTAGTTCGCCAATTTTTTCTGTTTTCGGCGAGCTTTTCAATCTCATCAAAGGATTTTACGCTAATTAGTTTGGCCTCTCTTGACAATGTCCTCTTTAGAGTTTCCCGTGGTCTGCCTCTTTTTCTTCGGCCTGTTGTGTTCTACTTGAAAGCTTGTTTTGGGATTCTTTGACTGTTTTTTCGCATCACGTGACCAACATATGTCCATCTCCTTTTCCTGATCACCCATGAGACTGATTGTTGTTCGCTCATTTGTCTTTTCTCTGCATTGTTCTTGAATTCGTTTCAATTGATGCAGAGCATTTTTCTTAGGCAATGTTTTCAAAAGAGTCTAATTTCTTGTATATTTCTTTAGTTGTTTTCCAGCTTTCACATGCATAAATGCATATTACATTTTAACTGAATAGTCTTAACTTGGTCTTTGTGCTTATAACTTTTGAATGCCATATGTTCTCAAGATTCTTGAAGATTGATGCTGCTTTTGCAATTTTAATTCTAACTTCCTTTCTGGTGTCACAACCCTGGTCTATGTAGCTGCCAAGGTAAGCAAATTGATTGACTTCTTCAATATCTGTCCCTTCTACGTGTATTTTTCCATTTTGATTAATGGAAAGTTTCATTATTTTTGTTTTGTCCTTGTTAATTTCAAGTCCTATTTTGCTAGCCAGTGAAGACAGGATATCTGTTTTTTTTTTCTTGCATGGAATTCACATTGTTACTTATAAGAGTTATGTCATCAGCAACATCAAGATCTTCTAGTTGGGTCCCATGTACCCAGTCAATACCTGTGTTACCTGTGCAGCATTCTTTCATTATGAAGTCTATTGCAATTCCAAAAAGCAAAGGAGATAGTATACATTTTTTCACGGCTGTTTCAATCTGGAACCATTCGCTCACCCATTCTTCTGTTTTGACTGCACAAACATATCCGTTGTAGAGTTCCTTAATGATGTTGACAATTTTAGATGGTATTCTATATAGACTTAAAATTCTCCATAATGAATCTCTGTGTATGCTATCAAATGCCTTTTTAAAATCTAAGTATTAATGGTTTCTGCTTTTCAATATGTTCTTCAAGTATTATTCTCAGAGTAAAGATCTGATCGAGACAGTTTCTCCCTTTTCGAAATCCTGCTTGTTCTTCTCTCATTGCTGTATCCACTATATCTTTTAAGTCTATTTAAAATGACCTTGCAAAAATACTTTTGACACAACTGATATTAAGGTTACTCCTCTCCAACTGTCGAAGTCCCGAAGGTTGCCTTTTTTTGGTATTTTAACAACGATTCCTTTTTTTCCATTTAGAAGGGACCTCTTCTTTTTCTAAATCTTATTAATGAATTCTTACTTTACATCAAATAGCAGAACCAACACAGACGTGGAGATTAATACCAGGGTTTTTTAAAGTCTCACTACACTTTCTATTTAAAAATGTGCCGCACAGTCAATCGTAAAGAAAAATGTACTGAATGATTGTCATCTGCTGGAGTAATTTTTTGCACTCAAAACAGAATGGTGTTATCAACGGAAGAAAGAATTTTTTTTTGGTTGACCAAGTGTTTCGAAATGGCGGTCGATACACACGGATGGTTGTTGAAAGATTTATAGCAAAATTTCCTGATAAACAACCTCCTCATCGCACTACGGTTAGAAATTTGTTAACTAAGTTTCGTGATACGGGAACTGTGGAAGATGCTCCACGATCTGGTAGGCCTGCTGTGTCTGAAGAAAAATGTCTAGATATCTAAGACAGAATCCTGAAAAGTCCGTGCAAGTCCTTAAGGAAAATATCCCAAGAAGTGAACGTATCACTGAGCACAGTGCACAAAATTCTTAAACAGCGGTTAAATTTTCATCCATACAAGATTTCTGTTGTGTCTGAACTAAAAGAGTGTGACAATCAATCCAAAGTCAACTACTCCACGTGGTTTCAAACATGTTTAGCTGAAGAAGACGAGTCAGTTCTCGATTTAACATTCTTCTCTGATGAGACATGGTTTCATCTATCTGGATACGTTAATAGCCAAAATAATCGTATTTGGAGCAGTGTTAATCCCAATGCATTTCACGAAGCGCAGCTATACGATGTGAAAATTTGGGGTATGGTGTGCCATACGTTTACTTGGATCACTTTTCTCCAACAACACTATAAATGCCGATCGGTACCGTACTGACATTCTGGAACCGTTTTTTTAGAACAGCTGAATGAACGTGACATTGAAGAAGCGTGATTCCAGCAAGATAGTGCAACTGTACACACAGCTAGAGCAACACACGGTTTTGTGGAAGAAATTTTCACAAATCGCATATCTCGTGAAATTTGGCCTGCTCGTTCTCCAGATCTAAATCCATTAGATTATTATCTATGGGGTTTCTTGAAAGGAAATGTTTACAAAAATAATGTACAAACAATTGAGGACCTGAAAGAAGCCATCAGAATTACCATTCAAGAAATAACAACAGACACGTTGCACAAAGTATTTGACAATATGAAGAGACATGTACAGTTATGTCTTGAAGCCCGTGGTGGACATTTCCAACAACTGTTATAATGAATATTTCAATGATACATTCCAGCTAAGCCAAAACAGCGTTCTACCATTGCAGCCGCTATTGTAACTAATTAAATGACTTTTTTGAGCACATTTTGTGATGATGTCATTTACTTCATTGTTCTTTTTTTTCATGGAAAGCGTAGTGAGACTTTAAAAACATCCTGTATTTACATCATACAAGTTTATTATATGCCTATCTTAGTATTTATATATATTGCTAAACTGGCAACTAAATTTCATCCCATCGAACACTTCTTTCTTACTTCCAGCTTCAGCACTACTCAACATGCAGCCTCGTGTGAGACTGTGGTTCTAAACCTTGAAAGAAAAATACATAGATGTGACCACGATTTAAAAATCCCGTATAACAATTGTGAAATCAGGATGAGCTTATAAATATCACTACATATTATTGCATTTGTTATAAAGACCTCTTAAATTAGACACAGGGTAACTTTATTTAATTAGGAAAGTCTAGAAGTTGCACAGGATATTTTCCAGTAAAAGTCATATCCTTAAATGCTCCGACGTCCCGATAAGTTTATCATAGAAAGACACTTTTTAATCCTGAGATGCCTATTATCTCCCTAAATAGGGCATTCCTCCGACAAGTGGTCTGCTATTATTCTGACAGTACAAGGATATTGGTTGGTAGCTACACTTTTTGAGCGTATTGAAAAAGCTGATTCCTCATTCTGTCATATCCTATATGGAGTCTCAGTCTCTATATATTATTTTCCTCTGAGCTGATATTGCGTCATCATTTTTAATATGTCCCAGGAGTCCTTTCTTTTCCACTTGTTCTTATATAAATGTATAACAGATGCTTCAGCCCTTTTATAGACCAATTGGTTCTGATGACTGTAATAGCCGGAGGTGGGGTGAGGGATACGCTCTCCACTCCAATTAAATGTCTCAATGGCGTGAGTCTCAAATAACCTATGAAAGTCAAAGTCCAGCTCCTGGCCTTCTCCTGGCTTGGTTGACCTGTTTAAACTGATAGGAGAAGGGGCGAAAGGCTAATATCTGGCGTCTGAAAACCAGACGCTTTCAGGTAGATGAGACTCGTTAGTCTTGGTTAGTAGCTCATCTAGGAGAAGGAAAGCTCCTGCTCGCTGATGGGAAGATTCTTCAGCTGCCGTGCTTAGGATGAAGCTCCTCCCGGCCAATGAAGAAAAATGCGAATGGAGTTGCCGTGCGGCGCCGCCGTGGAAAAAGGTGATGGAAAGGATTAAGTAAAATAGCCAGTAGTCTCGCGGCCAGGGCTACTCATATCAAGGTACCTTTGCTCTAGAGGCTGGCCACGTCTTATATACACCAATACTGGCCCAAATGCCTAAACCGGCTTAACCTAGGGGTTAAACTAAGATTCTATCTAACGTGGGGTGAAATTCCTCCCAGCCAACGAAGAAAAATACGAATAGTGTTGCCCCGTGGCGCCGCTGTGAAAAGGTGATGGAAAAGATTAAGTGAAATTTAATCGGTATGGCCAGTAGTCTCGCGGCGAGAGCTACTCCTACTACAGCGCCTCTGCTCTAGAGGCCGGCCACATCCGATATACACCCATACTGGGGCAATACGCTTCAACGGGCTTAAACCAGAGATGGAATTTGATGGCTACGCATATCACGGTACCTCCACTCTAGAGGCCGGTCACGTCCTTTAAACACCTGGGATAATACGCTTAAACCGGCTTAACCCAAGGATGAAACTCACTAGTAGCGAGGATTCGTCCTCCTCGATAAAAGCTCAGTCCTGGTCACAACTAGGAAGGGTAGCGGCCACGACCACAAAATGCTGAAGTCGGGGACACTGGACCAGTGCAGTCTAGATAGGCAACTACCCCTCACCCGACGAGGATATAATATATCCAAATCACGTCCTTATCAATGAATATTAGAAAACGGGTCATAAAATGCTATATTGAACCTATCTTGTTATATGGAAGTGAATCAAGGACAATAGGCAGGTCTGCACAAAAATCATTGGAAGCAGCAGAAATGTGGTTTATTAGAATAATGTTGCGAATCCCCGGACAGCAAAAATAACTAATGAAGAATGTATGAGAAGAGCTGGAGAGACAAAACATCTTGTCAAAAAAAAAAAACAAAGAGAGAGAGAGAGAGAGAGAGAGAGAGAGACAATGTACTTTCATAGGACATGCAATGAGAAGAGGGACCATTGAAAATATTATAACAATAGGAAAAATAGAAGGAAGAAGATCAAAAAGAAGACCAAGAGAAATGATACTGGACAGTCTGACGGGATGGTGTGAGAGGAGATCACCAACTGAGCTGATGGCCTGCATGAAGGATCGTGTACTCTGGAGAAGCTTAATAGCCAACGCCAGTCGGCACGGCACCTGATGATGATGATGACGTTGAGGTTTTACGATGAGAAAGTCCAACTCTAGGGTGGATGGGCAAACACCTCTCACCCGGCGGGGATATATTCATATCCAAACCACGTAGAGGTTTTCCGATGAGAAAGTCCAACTCAAGACTAAACTGGTGCAACGAAAACCACAGTGTCACGCAATGCCGCTTCTGTGACCCACCGAGAATATAGACCCAAACCCCACTATGCTCTGAGCCTCCATCCTAAACGAGACCATTGCGAGAACCACAGGAGTAAATACAGTATGATCACGGGGCGATCTTGGTGGTAGAAGCGAACGAAGATGAAGATCAATCAATCTTGTTGTCGCTCTGGGGTGTATTTCCTCCCACTTTTTCACACGAACTTCTTCATTTCGTAGAATCCTGCAAAGTGATGGTATCCACTCTCCGTGTTTTTTGTTTGAAAATGTCAACAAAATTTAACTAGTGATGGAGAAGATGCCGCGGTGGTGTAGTGGCAAGTGCACTCGCCTACCGATCAGAAGGTACCTGGTTCGATTTCGCACCCGAGTGGAATTTTATCGGACCGACCGCCACTAGGGCCAACCCAAAAATGTGCACCTAGTCTTTCCCTATGAAAACAAAGGCAGCGAGGCAAGGTGCTGTAGCGGCCTTGTATTGTGAAGGCACTAACACTTCAAATCCCTACGGTATGCAAATGCCACGGGACTTGGAGGGAAGGGAGCTTCTTTTTTTTTACCGCACAGGAGAATATATAATCATTTCGTGCAATCTCCCCACGGAAGCTTGGTTGCAAGGTATCTTCCCCCTGCTCTGCTTCTCGTCTTCGTAGAACACTCGGCCAAGCTTGTCCCTGTCCATCTCTTGATGTTGTTCACCCATCTATATCGCTGCCATGCTCCTGTTCTTTTCCCTTCCATCTTGCCCTCAAGATGGGTGTTCAATACTGTACTGTGCCTCTTTATATGCCTAAAGTATCTTAGCTGTCTCGTTTTTGTGATTTTCAATATTTCTCTCTTCACTTCTACTTGGTTTAGCACTTCGTTGTTTCTTTTCTGTTCGTGGAATACGCCCTACTCTTCTGTAAACCCACAATTCAAGGGCCTCGATTTTCTTTTCTGTTGTCTTATTCCGGGTCCAGGATTCTATATCATTAAGAAATGTTGAATGTATGTAGCATTTTATGATACGTAATCTCAGTTGCTGTGATATTTGTTTTGATGTAAGGATATCGCTTACTCTGCTGAAGGTTTTTTTTTTTTTTGTTGCCAAACCTATTCTTTTGTTATTTTCCGTTTCACATTTTGCATCCTCTGTTATCATGTGCCCCGGATAACTGAAGCTGTTCACCTGCTCCAGTAATTCTCCATTTATTTTTATATTTGCTACTGGCTTTCTTTCTCATCTGCTGATTACAGTGCCATTTGTCTTTCTATTTATTTCCAGTCCGTACTTTTGACTTTCATAGTTTATTCGCGGCACACGATTCTGTGGGTCTTTTTGGTTCTCTCCCATCAGCACAGTGTCATCCTCATATCTTAGGTTATTGATTCCTATTCCATTCACGTTTAACCTAGGTATCTCATTAGTTTCTTTGAATACCTTCTCTGTATAAAGGTTAAATAGACATATCGAATTTCTTATGTCAGTTGGTGTTGGACCGCACAAGTGTCGCGCGCTCACACACACATGTACTATCAGAACAAAGTTTAGAGGAAACAAAAGGTTTTTTTTTTTTAATGAACCTGAATCATTCTATCAATTATGAAAGTGCTTGGTTCTGTCTAAAAGAAAAATAGTTGCAATCTACTGAGTCACCTAGAACACATCAAAATGCCATAAACAGCTAAATTTCCATATGTGAACGAAATATAATCTAAATAACGCACAATAAGTATGCCGGACCTGGCTAGAGCAGATTGAACCTGCAGAAAATGTGAAACTGTCGTAATATGGTAGTGTTTATCGTCAAAGGTAAATAACCATGAAACAATTGTTTTTAAGCTTACTGCCCTTGGTTGGTGTATGCTGATGCATGTCCCTCAATGCACCACACAATAATTAGTGTAGAAGTATACAACTATACACGAAGCACTGCAGTAAAGCTGTGATACCAGAATGTATAAACTAGGGGGAAAAGTAGGAGTAGCTTTATTACTTGACTACAAAGTTGTGACATTTCAGCGTGAGCCTTAATCGTACAAAACATACAGGACGAAGAAATAGAGAGGTGATAAAGTATATACACATGAATGCTATATTAAAAAAACATTAAATAGAGCACTTAGCTGTAACTTGTAAGAAGATGTGGCTTGTCCGACGATGCGTGTCAGAAATGGACATGACAGAGCGTACAGACTATTTAAATGGAGACCTGTGATGTGTGATCGGTGAGTCGCAACTAGGGATGGTGAGTGGGGAAACCATGGAAGGGGAGAGAGAGAGAGAGTGATACAATGTTAACCTAGACAGGAGAAGGTGAAATAGACGATTATAATTAGGGTAGAGTCGTTGTAATGTGATGCTGTGAGGAGGTTCTGAATTATGTGCAACAAGTAAGAAGGGAGTGGAGCTTAGCGGAGAGAGATTATAATTGTTGAAGAGGAGAATGTTAGGTGTAGCTGAATAGCGAGTTTAACCCGCGTGGTTCCAGAGTCCCATAATCATGAATGCAGCAGTTCTCAAGCGCTAGCGGCTTATGTCATATGCGTGACATTGTTTGATGGCTGTTACCAGAAAATCAGATTTGCCTCTGTGGTTGAGGTCATTGAAATTATTTCAGATTGGTTTCGAAGCATGGTGTGCGATATCGTACAGATGTTTCTGCATGCAGTCCCCTAATCTGAGGTCAGTCTCACCAATATACGTTATCCTGCATCTTTTGCATACGATGACATATATCATATTACGGGACTCGCATGTGAATCCCTCATGAAGAGTGAGGATATTTTTGGGGAAAGGTGATCGTTTTCGTTTCCCAGACTACAGGGCAGGTAACGCAGTGGGGGCGGTTACGTTTTCTGGTGACAACGTATGTAAGGCTCCGCTTCAAGTTGCTGTGGACGAGGATGTCCTTGAGGTTTGGCTCACGTTTGTATGCTAATAGAGGCGGATCAGAGAAAATGTCTCGAGTATCGGAGTCGAGTTGGATTAGTGGCAGATGGCGATAAAGAATTTTCGTAACCATTTGATAATGCGGGTGGAAAGGCAATACTAACTTAACTTTTTTTCTGAATGCTTCTTTGCGGATCACTAGTTGGATACGGTTGATGGCTTCGCGAAGGACATTTTCTGCATAGTGGCGATGGCGGAAAAATTCTAATAACTTGTTGGACTGATCTATAAAGTCCAAATTATCCTGACATATGCGGCGAAGACGGAGGAGTTGGGAGTACGGGATGGAGTTCTTACAGGCTGCAGGGTGGGAGGAGGTGTAAAGTAAATAGGTGTGGCTGTCGGTGAGCTTGTAAAATACAGAGGTGACAAGCCAGTTTGTGCGAATAGAAATTTTGTCTAAAAAAGTTGACAGACTTGACAGAAACTTTATAGGTGAATTTTGTTGACGAATTCAATAATTTTTTTTCTTGTGGTTTAAACTCTTCCTGTGGCATGTTGGTGATTCCAATGCCATCATCAATGTACCTTTTATAGAATTCCGGAAATCTGCCTGTATAGGTTTCCCATAATTTGACTTCCAATAAACCCATAAACAGACATGTATAACTGGGATCCATCTTCGTTCCCATGGCAACACCATTGATTTGCTCAAAGTATTCACCGTTGAATTCGAAAGAACTTAGGTTTAGTACTAGCTGTGTAAATCTGATTATGGTGTCAGTGTTAGTGGTAAGGGTTTTTGTCGAGAAAATATCCCTCATGAGGGATAGAGGTATATAGGGAGCAGACATCAAGGAGAAAGATGTGATAGGTGTGGTGGTGAGAGAGTGTGATTGTATCAAAAGTTGTTAAGGCGTGGTTGATATCTTTCAAAAAGTAGGGTAGTTTGTGTACTTCTTATATCCTTCCCGTGCCGTTAAAAGTCACGTAGGGCTCGCAAGGTAGTTTGCCAATTTTTTTCTGTCTTCGGCGAGCCTTTCAACCTCATCAAGGGATTTTATGCCTATTAATTTTAACAATGATTATTTTTTTCCATTTAGAAGGGACCTTTTATTTTTTTCCAAATCTTATTAAGTATTCTCTGTAGTTGTCTCATGTTGTCATTATTGACAGCTTTTAACATTTCAGGTGTTATTTCATCTTCACCTGCAGCGTTGTTAGCCATTAAATTCACTGCTGTTTCAATTTCATGCAATGTAATTTCATCTGGGCTGACATTTAATTGTCGGGCTGGTAAGTCGGTTTCAAATCAGAAATGTGCTCAGTGGGGCATGGGCATGCTGATACAATGGGACGTCCAGAGTGACCGGGTTTGTGGATGTTAGGAAGAAGATAGAAGGTGGGTTGCCTAAACAGCTGTCCTTGATATGAAGAGAAACAGCTTGGGGTCGGAGGCCATCTTTTGTAATCAAGTCTGTAATGGCTGCTTCCACTTTGTCGTGTATTTGAACGATTAACATCATTTTTATGTGGGGCATAGAATTTTGTATTACTGTGTTGGGACATTCATTTCGCAATATATAAATCTTTTTTCCAAACTACGAGATTCGATGTTTTATCCGCTGGTTTTATCATTATGTCTCTCCAACGTCGGAGTTTGGACAATGCCCTGGACTCTCCCTTGTTTAGGTTGAAATGTTGGTGGCCAGAGGTTTTGGATTTCACGCCCCGTCGTATCAAAGTAAGGATCTAAAGCTTGAGAAGTCCCGGGAGAAGGTGTCCAGCTATATTTAGGAAAGTTTCAGTAACCACCAAAGAGTATGGTCAATAATTGTGCCAGTTGGTTCTGGCAACCTCGAATTCTACCAGCCAGCCACCCAACTCTTTCTTTTCCCCTCCATCCTCTGTAAGATATATATTACCAACACATGGCCTTTTCTCTTCCTGCACTGGTTCCTCAGCCAACGGCTTCATTATGTCCATCTTGTCCATAGCAATCATACCTGTTGCAACAGCGTTATGGGCAGCATGATCGGCTACATCATTGGCTCTCACTCCCACATGGCGACGACAAATGAGATAAAATGAATGCAAGTACTTCTTGCCTAGCTGCATAAATGTATTCATTCATTTTTACACCTTGGAACATGTTCATAAGTAACATTAAAGTATGCAATTGAAATATACAGCTTTACCTCAAGGCCCTTCCTTGATCAAGAAAAAAACCATGTCTGCACCAGTTTTTATGCACTAAATGATTAATGCAATAAATGGTTAAATCAGGGAAAAGACTTATGTTCGCTCTGTACTTTGTGTTTCAAGCCAGTCTGTCTTCCTTTCTCCAGTCCCCCTATAACTGAACTGGTGTTCTTTGCAGCCACAATAATTAGTGTATAAGTATATAACTATACACGAAGCACTGCAGTAAAGCTGTGATACTAGAATGTATAAAACAGGAAAAAGTAGGAGCAGCTTTATTACTTAACGATTACAAAGTTGTGACGTTTCGGCGTGAGCCTTAATCATACAAAAACATACAGGACGAAGAAGTAGAGAGAGGAGATAAAGTATGGATTCACATGAATGCTATTTAAAATAATTTTTAAAAAATAATAAAACAAAAATAAATAAAAAAGAATAAAAAAATAAAATAAAATAATAAATAAATAAAAAAAATTTTTTTTTCTAAAGAGTACTTAGCTGTAAATTGTAAGGTGTGGCTTGTCCGGCGGTGTGTGTCAGGAATGGATTTAGTAGAACGCGGAGACTTCAAATAGACCTGTGACATGTGGTCTGTGGGTTATAACTGGGGGCGGTGGGTGGGGAACCGAGGAAAGGAGAGAGAGTATGTGATGTAATACTGACCTAGCTAGGAGAAGTTGAAACAGATGATTGGGGAAGAGGGGTTGCAGAGTGATGCTGTTGGGAAGTTTGAAAAGTAAGAAGGGGTGGACTTTGTGGAAAGGTACTGTAATGATTGAAGAGAATGTTACAGGTAACTAAACAGCGAGTTTAACCCATGTGATTCCAGCGTCCCATAATTTTGAATGCAGCGGTTCTCAAGCGCCAGGCGGCTTGTGTCATCTGTGTGATTTTATTTGATGGCTGTAACCTCTGTGGTTGGGGCCATTGAAAAGTACTCTTTAGAAAAAAATTTTTTTTTAAAATTTATTTATTATTATTTTTATTTTATTTATTCTTTTTTATTTTTTAAAAAATTATTTTAAATAGCATTCATGTGAATCCATACTTTATCTCCTCTCTCTACTTCTTCGTCCTGTATGTTTTTGTATGATTAAGGCTCACGCCGAAACGTCACAACTTTGTAATCGTTAAGTAATAAAGCTGCTCCTACTTTTTCCTGTTTTATACATTCTTTGCAGCCAATGCTGGAAAGGTGTTGAGGCACAGCTAGGAGTGTCTTCAACCCCTTCAAGCCAGTCAAAACCTCTGGGATGGTGCCACATGTCAACAACAACAACAAAATTGTCACTCAGTGAAAGAAATAATGCCTTTAAAAATCTGGGAAATATTTCTGAGACTTTGAAATGGTATTTCAGCTCAGTCAGTCATTTGTATGACCCTTGCCTCCTTAACAACTCTCCTGTAGGCTTCTCAGTTATAAGCAAGATGCCCTGCTGCTAATGCATCCATTTGCAGATTGATTATCAACAATGTCTTGCAGCCATCTTCACCTTGGTCTTCCTTTCTTTTTCTCATTATGCAGCCTTCTCTAAATTATTACATGTATTGTGTCCAAAATATTTAAGTTTTCTCTGTTTAATCCTCTTTACTAGCCAGCCTTCAATATTACGTTCTTGTAGTTGTGCTCATATTTGAGGAACTTCTGTAGCAGTTACATTCAAAGGCATTTATGTGTTTCTGTTTTGTTAAGTGTCCTGGTCTCACAGGCATATGTTGCGATAGAAAAGATGCATGCCCTTAAAAATCTTATTTTCGTAGTTCTGTCTATTTCTCTCCAGAACTTCTTTAGTTGTTTTTACTTTTTTGAATCTCTACAACTTCTTTAGTTGTTTTTACTTTTTTGAATCTCTACAACTTCTTTAGTTGTTTTTACTTTTGTGAAGAGCGATAGATGTTCTCCTCTTAGTTTCCCTCATTGTTTTAATTAGTAATGACCCAAGATATTCAAAGCTCTCCACCTCTTCAAACTTTTCCTCACTGATACATATTTCAGCTGCCTTGTTTGTTTTGTCAGTTGTCATCAATTTAACAGCATTTCAGTTACTAGTAAAATATGTTGTTCTTCAGCTTTCCAAGCTATTAAGGCTCACTGTTGCAGATAAAAGTTCTCCATTCCTACTATATATATATATATATATATAGTAATTCACCAACAGAATATTTAGAGGCAGAACTGCCTGAATGAGTGAATTGTGCATAGCCTTTTCCGTACAATAATTATTTTCACATGCAGCATGTTCTGACAAAGAGTTTTTAATTCTGTCAGTTCACATGGAAGGAAATGAATTTTATATGGAAT
The DNA here is from genome assembly GCA_009760885.1 of Achatina immaculata. Lineage (NCBI taxonomy): Eukaryota > Metazoa > Mollusca > Gastropoda > Stylommatophora > Achatinidae > Lissachatina > Lissachatina immaculata. Next base: position 52,418,897 of record CM019720.1, on the reverse strand, counting down.
ATCTGTTCATAATCTATTGCACTGTAATGTAGTTTCACCCAACTCCTGTTAAGGTGCAAACTATTACAGCACTGACTGGAGCATCCAGGATTGAGACTAGAAACTATATTACCTTCTATCATCACCTGCATTATTCCTGTGTTCAGCTGTAACAACATCTTTTCTGTAATATTTCATCACAAGACTTGTTTCACACTCATTGTTTTGAAAAGCACCCACTGAACACACAATACAATTTAAATCACATGAAGGCAACCCTTAGTCCTCAGCCAATCTGGTAATAATACTGATTTTACATTGTAGAATTATAGTAGCCTGGCTATATAGCTTAATAATGCAATATCTATCTCTGTATGTGTCTGTGTGTGTATGTATATATATATATAATTAAAAATATATATATAAAAATGGATGCGTGTGTATTATGTTCCAGCATAACTCTAGAGTGCCCTGGAGCAATTTCAACCAAACCTCGACTAGCCAAAATTTTGCAACAGCACAAGGCTGTGTGTAAAGAGGATGCTGGGCAATGTAGTTGAAGCGACTGTCCTAACAGGACAGGAAGAGTGTGAAGCAATTTTTATCCCACAGATACCACTCATTCCAATGGATCTCCCTTTTAACTTTAAGAGATTGCAATTTCCAGTGAGACCCGCATTCTCAATCACAATCAACAAGTCACAGGGGCAGTCTACACATTATAAAGTCTTTTACAAATTCACTATAATATTAATTGAACTAAAAACTTGATTATATACAACATTTTTAGTTTCACCTTAGGGAGCAAGAATAAATAATTTCTTGGGTGGACCCCCCCCCCCCCCAAGCAAGCAACATAAGGTTTCCGTGGCAGAAATATGGCGACCTTAAATACAGTCCTCCATTCCACAATATGAATAATTAAGAAATTCCAAAAGAAAAAAACAGCGGGTAATCAGCTAGTATATACACACACACTCAATAGTCTTAAATTTCATTATGTGAGTTTGTGACTATGTGGATACTACATTTAAAAAAAAAAGGACAATGTTCACAATCATTGTGATCACACAAATAAAGAAACAAGTTCAAACTCTTTTAATAAAAAGGATATTAATTTAATTCCATTTCCAAAATGTTTCACACTCAGTGATAGGCTTAAATTTTGTCATTTAACAGTATGAAATAATCTAATTTTTACTAGACAATTTGCATCCAGAACAAACTGCTGCATACAGTACACAACTTACCAACCACACATCATATAAGGAACAAAGTTACAGTCAGCAGATGTCAAGGGTTGAAAAGAAAGTTATTCAGAGAAAAAAAAAAAAAACATTTCAAAGTACTGTAAACCTGTATCACTGATTTTTACTTTTTTTTTTTCTAATTAAATCAACTGAAAAGTTAAAGAATTTATGACTTAAATGTTCAGTTCATAAATATATACCTCTTTCACTCTCTCAAATCAACCTTCAGTCAATTAGATACAAACATGAAAATATAATGCATCACTTCATGTTAAAATCGACTTCAGCATTTTCTCTGATATCAACCCAAAATGATTTGACTGAAATAAATACAGCATTTATGAGAATCATGAACATGGACTAAATGGCAGTCTGTAATGAATGAAAATGAAACAATGATATGATAAAATGTACCAATTAAGGTACCTTATGACTGCAACTCAATCAGGTGTTGAGGCATGCCAATTTTCACTAACCCAGGGTTAAACCAGAAATTAAACTGCCCGAAGAGATCAGGTACCTGTACACCAAGCTTGAATAATCAAGCTTGAATAATTACAAAACACAAACACATCCTTGCCTTGTGTGGCCTGTCCTAAACAACCAGTCACTTTGGAAACAGAAGCACAGCATATTTTGTACACTGAGCAGGCACCTGCTACATGTATAGAACTCATTGGCAGTCAAATATCAGTTTAAAAAAAAAAAAAAACAAAGAGAAATATCTCCTATGGCAGTTGATCATCTTATTTACAAAGTTCTGAGAAGACCCTGAAAGATTTATGGGAAGCTTGCCTCTCGAGTTCTATTTATTAGGAATAAAAAAAAAAGTGTTTCTCATACATTAAAATGAGAACCAAGTAAACCCAGCATGTGAGCAGGACTGTGGTGCCCGCAGCTGGTTTAAGCTGCCGACTTAACAAGAGATGGGAAATCTGTCTCATCATCAAATCGGGGGGCAGTCTCCCTGGGTTTGCCGCCCGCACCTCTTGTGCCACCACGCGATCCACGACCGGAACCACGTTCTATTCCACCTCTGGCTCCGCGTCTGCCCCTACCTCTCCGGGGTGTGTCATTAAAGGTGATGCGAATATCTGTCACCAAATGCTTTCCACGACCATGCCGATCCTCCTGTTCACAAAAGAATAAATTTTATTGCAGCAAATTATGAAGACAGTCAACACAATAGTCACAATTTAGACATTTTTTTTTCAACTTTGCGACTTTTACTGAAAATGATGACAGCTGCACATGATGCAAAAGAACAAGCCTGTAATCAAAAGCACACAGTAAGAACAAAACATACCCAAAAACATTAAAAATCTGTTTTAATATTAATTTTTTTTAAAGCGGTGTAAAACATACACAGTAAGTGGATCATAAATATTTTTTTGCTGATGATCAAGAACTTATAGCCACATCAGAGAAATATCTACAGCAGAACATAGACAACTTTGCAAGGATATGTAAAAGCCACAACATGAGGGTCAGTGCTGAAAGAAAAAAAAAAAAAAGACCATAGCCAGAGAAGAAATCCTAAGATCATCTTGGAAAACCAGCCACTTGAAACAAGTGGAACATTTCAAAAACTGATGTCGAGATTGAAAACAGATGCAGTAAAGCAAATCAGGTCATTGGACAAATGACACCATTACTGAAAAAACAAATACATTATAAATGAAACAAAATGAGAATTGTACAATATAATTTTCCTCCCAACTCTATGCTATCAATGTCAGGCATGGACACTAACAGCTAAATGCAAAAGGAATACCATCATGATAGAAATAAGATGTTTAACAGGACTACTAATGTGACAAGAAGAGACCTAATAAGATTAACACTACCAGGGAAAGGTTGGAGCAACACTAGTATTTATACTACTTCCAGAAACAAGTCAAACTGTTTGGCTAAATTACCCAGCTATCGCCAGACAGTATATAACCCCCCAAAAAAAAATTCATATTAAGATTTATGGATAACAGTGGATGAGTCTGCCCAAGCAAGAAATGGAGGGAGGAAATTACAGAAAACTTTAAATACAAGTAACCAACAGTACCTCATCTTCTTCCTCAGATTCTTCCTCCTCCTCCTCTTCCTCTTCATGCTTCTTGTGATATTCTCGCCCTTTAGACCACTTAGAATTGTCTTCTCCTTCACCAGCTTGGCGGATATTAAACTCTGCCTTTAACTTATTCTGAGTCTGAAGGGCCTTCCACTCATCCAAAGTCATCTCATGTGGCTGAGACTCTTCTTCTGGTGGCTGCACATTTTCAGCACTCTCGCTGCAGGATAATACTATATGTGAACATACTATCTATATAAGTCACCAGTATGTTATACATCCTGTAAAGTTTTAAATATACTTAAATTTGAATTGTACTGCTGAAGATTAATTTTCTATGTACAATACTCTGAGCATTCTCTAATATCTTTTCTCATCTTACACTACTAATGTAAGATGCTAATAAGTCACCATTAAAGTAATTTGGACTAACTGTATTTTCAAGTTAACTTAAATCTTTTTCATTCCGTTATATTTAAAAAGTGCAAATAAAACTCATTTTTGCAAAAGACCTTGTTAAACAGATCTTACTGACATGTAACAATCCTGGTAATGCTAAGTTAAAATACAAGGTCAGACAATTAAGTAATGAGACTGATTTTATTATGGCCAAGACAAAAATGCTATCTATGAAGCAAAGCATAGAATCCAAAGAAGCAACCTTCATCTATGATTTGGCAACTTTTCATTGCCACTCAATAAACAGACGACAAACAAACCACCATTTTGGTGACCTAGTCAGGTGGACTGTTACGTAATCAGCATGGAGCATAAGCTAACATTAAATTCCATTTAAAACTGAAAAAAGTGCCATTGAGGCAGTTGAATTGATGCAACAAGTTTATGGGGACAATTCTTTATCTTGTGTACAGATATTCCGGTGGTATTCACGATTCAAAAATGGTGTGGAAACGATTACAAAAGCAACTAGACATGGACGCTCAATTTCTGTTCGTAATGAGGAACTCATTAAGTCAGAGAACATATACAAGAAGATCATTGTTTGACTGTGAGGATGATGGCAGATGAATTTGGTGTTAACCGAGAGACCGTAAAATTTTAGTGGAAGATCTGGGCAAGAAAAAAGTTGTTTGCCAGTTTCTAACACATTCATTGTCTGATGACCAAAAACATCAGCGTGTTGAGTACATAAAAGACATCATCAAAATGTGTCACAGAAATAAACTTAAATGTGATTGTTGCAGAGGATGAAACATGGATTTTCTGCTATGATCCCACAAGTAAATGCCAAAGTGCTCAGTGGAAGTCATCATTATCACCAAAAGGCCAAAAAATTTGTCTTCAAAAGTTGAAAGTGAAGACAATGGTGGTATGCTTTTATGACAGCAAAGGAGTTATTCACAATTCACAAAGAATTTATTCCAGAGGGACAGACTGTCACTGCCAAAGTTTATTCAAGCACTTTGAAATGCACACTGAAAAGGATTCTCTGAGTCTGACCTGAGCATTCAACACCTGGCAATTTTTTCCTTTGTCATGATAATGCACCAGCTCACTGGGCAGTAGTTGTATAGGAAATTTTGGTGTGTGTTCTCAACTATCCACTCTACTCTCTAGATTTGTCTCCCTGCGATTATTTTCTATTCCCAAAACTAAAGTTACCATTGAAAGGTGCTTCCTTGACAATGCTGATGACATCCAAATGGCTGTAAAATTATGTTTAAACACTTCCCATGCCTTTAGTCACTGTAGCGACCCTTCTGGTTTTCCGATTTGTGCCTATGGTCGATATAGCAACTCTTGGTTTGTTTCAATAAAACAACCGGTGCAACATTTAGATTGTATATATTTCATCTGCATTTCTGGTGACTTTTCAAAATGGTGAAAGAGTGCTTAGTTATGAGTGATGCTGAGCGAGAAAAAGGAAGAGAAACATGGACAATTTTCAATTTTTGGTGATGTAGATAGGGGTATGGACATGGCCTGTGACCACCCCACAGCACTTGACTATATCCCAAGTAGATCTAGACATATTAGACAACTGGAGTAGTTAGGAGGTTATTTCAGACAGTAATTTAGCGAGAATGCAACATAGAATCACAATACGAGATTGACAAGTACATCTAGACATCTCAGATGGTAAGTAGTGTAGATCTAGACCTAGCCGATGGTGAGCTGGGCACAATTATTGTCTAAAAACATCACATTACTTCCTTTTTTCCTAAAAAACTCTGCATTTATGAAATTTTCATACATTTAGCTATATTTTGAAACATAATAAGTACACAAAAGTACATAGAAATAATGTTTTCCATTCCATTTTAGACCAACGGTTTTATTCTGGCATCCAACTGAACGTCCGCGTCCTGTGGCACGGGAAGAGTTAAGTGCCATGCCAACAGAAGAACTGCAGAGGTCATTCCTGTGTTTGTTAGATCGTGCCACTCACTGTATCAATGCACAAGGGGCTTAATTTGAATAAAATACAGGTTATATCTTCAACTTTATTTTTTTATGTAGTTACTCTCATTACTTAATTGCCGAACCTTGTATATAATGCTCATTGTGTCATATCTTACTGAGACTCATTCTGTTTTGTAAGTCTGATCTCCTTATATGTGAAGAAACAAGAAAAAAAAATCTGGTGAGAAGCAGAGTAGAATGTGAGTTATCTGACATGCATCACCTACTTGAGTTCTGTGTTTTCTGCACCAGGTTCAGGCTGACTTGTCCATTCATTTGATTCAGTTGGAGCTGTCTGCTCTCTGATTTAAAAAAAATTTTTTTACAGAATCAACTTGATCAATTAGACAATTCAAAAGAATGTATACATGTGCAAATTTATTTAATTAAAAAAAAAAGTGTGCGAAGATACAATTCATTTTCATCAAGGAGCCAATGAACATTTACACAACAACAGAAAGGCATGATTTATTACAAAATATCAAGGCTGTTTGATCAGCATCCGGTAAAAGTAATCATGAGTGATCTTACCAAATTTGTTCATCATTACAAACAAAGCCTTATCTTATAAAACATGAAAGTGAAATTTTGTCTGCTGTAAACAGAAGGGAGGGCCCTTACTCAATTTCATCCTTGAAACTTCCCCAATTGTGAGCACCTGCACCTTCTCTCTTTTCAACCGGCTTGACTCCCCTGAAATGATAAGGTATATATCTGACTAAATGTACTACTTTTGCAAACACATTAATGCCTAATGCACTGAAAAGGTTAGGATGCTAATGCTTCCAAGCAAAGTTAATGGGCATCTGGCAAATGGATGACAATCAGCCTTAAATATCTGTTAGTGGAAATGTCATTGACCCATTGCAATAACAAATGCAAGACAGAAACAACATGCAATTGATAGGGAGAAATAACAAGCATCAATATGACATTCTCATGCACCATCATTGTGGTATTCTGTATTCTTCCACATGATGTTAAGTAGCTATCAATAGCATATTTTATATATATATATATATATATATATATATATATATATATATATATATATATATATATATATATAGCACAAACACTAAATGATATATATGGTGTAAAAGGGTTACTGTTTATTTACTGGTACATTCCATCAATTGAAAATAAAAATGAAGGTCGTTAGTTACCGTAACCAGTTTATATTATTAAAAAACTAGAACAAAAAAAGGTAGGGGTGATGATGTTCAGTTTGCCTGAGATCAACCAGTCTTAACTTCAGCATGTGACCATGCAAGGGAAAAAAAAAATTTCACCTGAACATCTAATTTCTGTTAAAGTGTTTAATTTTACATTTGGGTAGATAATGGTAACCCTGTCATTCCCTAGAAGCACAAACGATGTGGTGTTAGTGCCCATATTCTCCTTGACCTCCGAGTATACTAGAGGGTGATGATGTCAGCATCACACCTGGCAGCCTTTCCTTCCCCAACTCCAGAAGAAGTCAAAATTTCACATTTAAAGAAGTATAAAATACTGAATGTTGTTCTGACAAAATCCCCCTTTTTTTGGAAACTACTTCAGCAATGTACAATTTTACTGCTTTCAAAAAATCCTAGCAATCTCCAGAAGAGTCGAACCATCTCTCTCTCTCTCTGAACCTTAAGTGCCCAGGGCACATGGGGCTTCTGCAAGGGTTTTCCACAAATGCCTGTCCTTCGTCTTTTTTTTTTTTGCTCTTGCCCAGGTGAGCCCTCTATTGCTCAACATCCTTTCTGTTGTTCTTCTCCATGTCTCTTTTGGTCTACCCTTACTTCTGTTCCCCTGTGGTGTCCATCTTAGTGCTATTTTTGGTAGTGAATTGTCAGTCATTCGGAGCACATGTCCCAACCATCGCCAGCGTCTTTCCTCAATAATTGTTGTCAGTGGCTTCATCTGCATTTCTGCTAATAAGATGTTATTTCTTATGGTGTTTGGCCAAAATATTTTTCTAATTCTTCGTAAAACATTTAGTCTGGAAAGAATTCAACTTGTTTTCTATGGTTTTGGTGATTTTCCAGCATTCACTTCCACAGAGTAGTACACTTAGAACATTATTCTTAAATATCCTGATTTTCATATTTATGCTTAGTTTTTTTTATTTCCATATAGTCTGCAGCACTGCAAAAGCCTGGTTTGCTCTAGAAAGTCTGCTGTTGATGTCCTCTGCGCTGTCTCCATTTTCTACTACTCTACTGCCAAGGTATACAAATTTGTTGACCTCTTCCACTAACTTGCTATCTACTCTGAGTACATTTCTGTTGTTCACATTTTGCTTCATTAACTTTGTCTTTCCTATGTTGATCTTTAGTCCTAGTCGAAACCATGCTGCAGTAAAAAGAGCAGCGGCAGGCAATCACATTCTCATGATAGTATCTTTCTCCAAAAGATGTGCTTTGATTCCTGATGCTGCTTCATTTTTTTTATTCCATCTTTTATTATCATTTTTTTTAAAAATTACTCAATAGTTTGCTTTTGCATGTGTAGGAATGGTTAACATGAGACAAGCCATCAGTGTTATGATTAAGCAGGTTGTAAGTTAGGTTCTGATTTATACTACTACACACAGCTTGCTCATTACTAAATATGTCCATGTTAAAAAAAAAAAAAAAACATCAGGCGAGAAATCACATTTGGTAAGAAGTTGAATGACACATAACAATACAGATAGAAAATGCAGTAAAGAAAAAACATAGTGGTTAAGGCACTCATCTCTCATGTTAAAGATTGGGGTATGAATCCAGTCAGAGATGCCCCAGTCACACAGCTATAGACATGACTGCCTGGCTATTGAAACTGGGAAAGGAAAGGCAGCCAGGCTTGCTGCTGAACATATCGCCCTCCGATATGCTGAAAGGTTACGGAAAATATTGATACTCCACACTATATCCTTTTGGTGCCTCTGTGCATGATAGGGAAAAGTTAATTTTTACTGACTTCTTTAAGGGAACTGAGAAATGCATGTACCAACGACTCATGTTTCCCCATATAAAACATAAATTTTGCAAGAAAAGGAGAAAAAGAAAAAATCTTTACCTTTTAAAAAAGAAATACAGCTACTGATGGTAAGTATTACATTTCAAAATTTTTATATTAAGAGAAAATTATTAGCAAATTTAGTTCCATGAAAAATATAACTTGTAAATTGCTGCCCATACACTCTTCTCTTGGAACCAATAAAACTAAGGTCAGACAGAATGGAAATATTGACCTGACTACTGTACTGATGCTATATTGTCAGTGTCAGTAATAAATGAAGAATGATATCCACTCAAACATGTATTGATCTCCTTCTTTTGCTTCTACTACCAAGACTGCCCTGTGATCCTACTGAATTTACTCCCGTGGTCCCCGAAAGGACAACATGAGATCCCAGAGAGGATCACAGGAGTTCAGAGTATCGCAGTGCTTGAGCCTGTATTCTTGGTGGGTCTCAGAAGCGGGATCACATGACACCGTGGTTCTCGTTGCACCAGTTTAGTCTAAAGTTGGACTTTTTCGCAGGAAAACCTCGATGTGTTTTGGATATGAGTATATCCCCGCTGGGCGAGAGGTGGTTGCCCATCTAGCATAGAGTTGGACTTTCTCACCGTAAAACCTTGACGTGTTTTGGGATACCCGTGTATCCTTGCCGGGTGAGAGATGGTTGTCCAACTAATCCAGTGTTGGATTTTCTCACTGAAAAACTTCACCATGATTAGGATATCCATACATCCACGGCGGGTGAGGTAGTTGCCTATCTAGACTGCCCTGGTCCAGTATCTCTGATTTCAGCATTTTGTGGTCGTGGCCGCTACCCTTCCTAGTTGTGACCAGGAGGAGCTTTTGTCTAGGAGGATGAATCCTCACCACTAGTGACTTCCACTCCTGGGTTGAGCCGGTTTAGGAGTATTATACCAGTATGGGCGGGTTTAGGACATGACTGACCTCTAGAGCAGAGGTACTGTGACATGCGTAGCCATCAAGTTTCGCCCTTGGTGTGTGCCGATTTAGGCATATTTCACCAATATGGGTGTATATCGGGTGTGACCGATCGCTAGAGCGGAGGTGGCGTGACATGCTTAGCCATCAAGTTTCACCCTTGGTGTATGCCGGTTTAGGCATATTTCACCAGTGCAGGTGTATTTCGGACGTGGCCGGCCTCTAGAGCAGAAGCACTATGGTATATGTAGCTCTCGCAGCAATACCACTGGACATACCGATTAAACTTCACTTCACTTTATCCTTTCCTTCACCTTTTCACATCGGCGTCGCACAGCAACCCTAATTGCTTTTCCACATTTTCTTTCTTGGCTGGGAGGAGCTTCACTCCACGCGCAGCATCTGAATAATCTTGACAGCACTGTATGTAATGATCAAATGGGCTCGGCCCGAAGTATTTTTTTTTTTAAATGTATGCTTTCAAATGGCACTAACCCATTTATTCTGAATGATCCAATATGAACTTTTCACTTAAAAAACTTTTACAGTGCAAAAACTATATCAACACATCATGCTATGGATGAAAGGGCATTCACTGGGAAATGACAATGACAAGGCAAATATACTCATTTATAAGAACAGAGAAGAAAAGGGAAAAAAAAACAGTCAAACACACCATTTTAAAAAAAAAAAAAGTCACTGTAAGATATTGCTCAAGCTGAAATCCAAATGATAACACTTCACAAAAGTAAAGTGGAAGCACTAAATTCAAAACACTACAGTCATAAATAGTTACAGGCACTACAGCATATGTGCACAAGTTTGCAAAAGAATACAGAACACTGATACTGGCATAAAGCTTAGGAAATGTAAGTGAGCTCACTGTACACATTACTTCGTTTAAACTACACCCATCATGCAAAAAGATTAAAACCACATACGTTTTGTCTGTGCCACTGTGGCGATCAAACTCCCTCTTGCGTTCATTTCCAAAACCACCCCTGGAGCCTCCAAAACCACCTCTGTCACCTCCCCGTCCCCTGCCCCGTCCACGACCTCTACCTCTTTCACCCCCAAAGCCTTCTCTGTCACCCCTGTCTTCTCGTCTTCTGAAACCAACATCTGGTCGCTCCCTGAAATGATTACAAAACAACAGCAGTGTAAAGTTCACCATGTATCAATGCATTAAAATGTGCTTCAGAATTTTATTTTACTAAATAAACTATTATGTCACATTCAGAATATTTATAGCAATGTTTAATGTTATAATTTTTTAAGTAATCACGATCCTAAAAGAACAATTAAATTTTCTGTAACATAAAAAGAACTTTATGTACTTAAACCGATAACCAGTAGCACATCACCCAAAAGTCTATCCACACACTTAGTAATGTACTGTATTTCCTGTTAACATTTTGTTCTTTATTTTTAAACTGAATATTAAAACCAAAAAAACGTGCATAAAATATGTAAAATTATTACAATTTTTTTAATGCTGTAAATGTAAGGTGACTTTTGTCACATGGATTTTTTTAAAAATTAGCGTCACTGACTACTTTGCATGTACTGGGTTTATGAATTTCCAGATGTAAAACAGTAATGTTAATAAACGCTAAAATAATTAAAATGCCCAGCTCAAATATATCATAGTTCATATTTTTAAAAATAAAACCTTTGATAAATCTGTTAAGGCGATTAATAGTTTTATGCTGAAGTCATGGTTTGCATCAATAAAGTGCAGCAAGCTGGTAACTTTCACCTTGCAACAATACCCAGCTACATACAATACTGGACCAAAGCTTGTGGGGGGGGGGGGGGGGGGGGGGGCCACACATGCGCTCCATGGCTATGAAGTTAATGAAAACTTTGGGTTTTTAAAGTTTTTTTTTTCCTCTTCAAAAAAATTCTTTGGCTAATTTTATGTGCATTTTAAAGACATGCATGCTTTGTATTGTGGGAAATACAGCCATCAGTTCTTTTTAAACAGAATTAGAAAAACTGCCACCTTTGAAATATGATACTCACAGAAAACAAAATAAATAAGACAGGAAAGGATTGGGTAAGAAAGAAAATATTCACCCCATCATATAAACTACATGTGTCTTCTTCTTCTTCGTTCGCTTCTACCACCAAGACTGCCCTGTGATCCTACTGAATTTATGCCTGTGGTCCTAGTTAAATCCCGTGGTCCCCCAAAAAGACCACATGAGATCCCCAAGAGGACCATAAGAGGTTCATAGTATCGCAGGGCTTGAGCACTACATGTGTGTTTCAGTGTACTGACAAAAAAATATAAACTGGCTTAGCAATCCAGCAGCACTACATACAATCTAAAAATACAAGGAATCAGTTGCAAAGAAAGACCCATAAACATATGGATTACAGTAATAACAACATCTTATGGTAGAATGGTGTGATAATACATCAGTCCTGACTACATGCATCAGACTGGATACAAATAATCCATATTACTGCACAGATGAGAGAAACATAACCACCTGAGAGTCCACATTACAACCAGCTGAAAGAGAATGTACAAGACTCGTCATTCATAACCAAAATACCTGAATTCAGGCGGAACATTTTCATCCCCCGTTCTAATTTCCCGATTCTCTTTCGGTCCTTGTCGTCTTGGTGGACGTTTTTCTCCATCCTCACGGTTTTCATGTGTTTCACGATTCCTGTTGCCACCACCACCTCTACCTCTTTCATTTTGTTTCTGAGGAGCTGTTTTCTCTGTAAAAGATTTCAAAACATTCAGAAATAAGATTTTTAATATATATATATATAGATTGACACTCTTTTCCGCTCATATGGCGGAAATCATATCTTTCCATGTCTAACGACTCACCGACGCCCGCTGTAGGTCTTGGATGGGGGAAGCATATATATATAAATATATATATATATGTCCAAAAAAAGAAATGCATTAACTACTGATGACCCAATTTTAGCCATAACTTTGATATTCTACAGCTGTTTAAACTGAATGAATAAAATTTTCAAATTGCACACAATAATTTGTTGTCACCCTGGGTCGTCCACTGTGGTGCCGGTCTTCAGCTGAGCCAGTGGCTTGGAAACACTGCCAAAGTCAACTGATGATACTCTGCTGCACGTTTATTGTCATAACATAGAAAATGAAGCTTATATAAGCTATGTGTTTCTTTTCTTGGATGGTATACATGAATAAAGAAAGACAGAAGGAATACCAATCAAGAGTATGACCACAATCTTCAGAGTAAAGACATTAACTAAAAAAAAAAAAAAGAAGTGATCAGTTTAGACCCATTAATAATGTGTAGATGACTCCTTTACCTGGGGCCTGGTGATGAATAATCAGAAGGAATGGAAATGACATATCAGATTTGGCTATACTGAAAATGTAAACAGTAAACACAAAATAAGAATTCCAACAAGAATCTTAGGCCTCAGTACCAGAATCTCAGAGATGCAAAGGAAACTTGACATTTTGCAATTCTCTGGTTTATGAGTTTTCACCTTTGGCCTTGAGCCAGGTGTTGAAATGTATGGAGGGGAGCAATGGCATACTACTCTAGCCAAATGAGACAGCGGTCAGCAACACACAGCTGATTGCCTGCAACTGGATTGGAGAACCATAGATAACCAAAACCTTAAACTACCCCCCAGTAGTGCCCCTGGAAACAGTAGCCTAGCTAAGTGAATAGGGATCATCACAGTGAGAAGACAAATTCGATCCTAAAATTGTTGAATTTGGATTATAACTGCAACACAATGCAACAAACACCATTTTGCAGACAAATAGTGGATTTCATTCCATTACAGTATAACCTGCAACAAAGCAGCAGACATCCTAGTAAAAGAAGGTGGCAGGTTACCACCGATGCAAGCATAACAAGAGGAAGCTGAATCCATGATAAAAATAACCTTCAAGAATAAACAGGGCAAAAGAATACCCTGAAAACCAGAAAAATGATGCCTACTACAAACTAAGAAGAGAGAAGTAAGTGATCATTTTTTGACTTCACAATGGTCACAGCAGATTTAGATACCACCATCTCAACAGGCTCAAGATTTCCTCAAATGGCAAGTGCATGTGCAGCATCAGTAGGATGACACAGGAACATATTCTGCAGGGGTACCCAATATATGAGCTGCAGAGGAAACATGTGGCCAATTCTTCATGGGAAGCTTTATGGTGATGTACACCAGATTAGCTAAAAAGTATGCAAGTCCACACCTGAGAATAATAGAATGAGAAGAACGCAAACAAAGAAGACGAAGAGGGCAAATGAAGAAGAAATGTATTCATTACAGAATGTTAGTAGCAGGTTTTGATGAAGATCTTTCAATGTACTGCAGTCCAGCAGCTGTATTTCAGAGTTTATCCTGCTTGTTTGTTGCTGTGCATGTGGTCAGTGGCCAATCTGTGTAAGTGCTTACAGAAAAAGGCATTAAGGACAACAACAAAAAAAGTATATGAAAAGACTAATACAGAATTTTTAAAACAATGCAAAGAAGAAAAAAGACGTTTTTAGATGAACACAATGAGGTTTAAAAGCAGTGATGAAGACATTCATAAAAAGATCATAGGGAAAAAAAAACAGCCTAGCAACAAGTTGCTTCATTGGAAAAAGAAAAAAATAGGGGCCTTGATAGTGTACAGGGAAATGCACAATTCAAAACCAGCATTAATAATGAAATACCACTGTTTGAAACTGAAATCATAAACGCATTCATTAACAGATGAAAGAAAGGACAGCACCAGACAACAGAGATATTTATGGTCATGCCCTAATGTGTTCTTTGCATAGGAAATTACTAATATAAAATATCCATAACACAATGCAAACCATCAGTTCTACTGAACTCATTTTCCATTACACAGACAAAGTTGATCACATCAACACATGTGAACTTAATGAAATATATGCTTTCTCCCTCTCACCCCCCTCCCCCCATTTTTTATTAAAAAGTTATTACCTATTTAAAGTGATCAAGCATCACTGACATGTCGTTCATGGCAGAAATTGATAAATGTTTTAAGTTACTGCTACTACATAAAGTCATCTTCATGCATCTACACTTTAAAGTTCGAAACTGCAACTTCACCAAAAAAGGTGCGCGGATTCGACAAAGCTTACCATCAAATATCCACTTTTATCTTGGATTTATTTTGAACAAAATCACCAAGACGCATGCTTTTTTCCGTCATTCGTGTGAGCCATCAGTTAGCTACAGCATTTAGTTCACTGAAAACACACGTTACACTGACTGAATGCATGTAATATCTGCTGTGAACTTATTCGAAATACAGCGTGCAGTCACATGGCACACACGAAAGAGCGTCATCAATTGTCCCAGCACTGAACGGTTCGAAAGTTTTTTTGCACACAGATCACAGTCATTTATGCATATGCACTCTATTTTTCTAGTGCATATGGATGTATCAACTTACCTTCCTTTTTAACTACTGGTGGTTCGACAGCTTTAGCTTTGGTCTCGGGAACAGCATTCTTTTTCTGTTTTGATTTGGTTGTCTTTTTATCACCTTCCTCTTTCTTCTTCGTCTTTGCTTGCTCCTCTTGCCTTGATATGACCTCTAATGGATCTTCATCTTCGTTTAATAAGAGCAAGAATTTATTAGTCACTGCTACGCCGTATTGGTGGTCCATTTTCCTCTTGGACAGAGAGGATGTTATCTGATTAGGACCTTACGGCCTTCTTCCCAATGCAACTTCAGTTTCAAGATGGCGGTTTCCGCGCATACACTTCTGCGCACACAAGGTGAAATCCTGCAGTAGTTTCCGGTGATGTGATTCGACCAAATTTGGCATCTATGCATGATATAAGAAGTTTTAGTTATAAAACTAATGTATATTTTACTTGTGTAATAATGGAAGTTAAGTTATTTTCAAGCTTGCATTTGCTGTTTATTATTGTTTTACTAAGGCACTTTTTATGCCTTTATAAAAACAAAGAACTACTTTCAAGGACTAGGCCGAGCATATAAATATAGGCCAAAGTCAATAGGTGTTTTCCAATGACTATTTATAACTAAGTATGTTATGGTTACAGCAGGCATGGGCACGAACTGAATAATTATATTGTATTGGTGATAATAGCCTAGTAGCATGCTCAAACGCAGAGTTTATTTAGTTGCCGCCCTGCCGGCGTGTCTCATAACTTCATCGGAGCTTTTTGAGTTCTGAGATTTAAAATGCATCCGTTGGATTTAAGTCCGCGGACATCTACTCTTCCTGCGAAGTATCAGGATTTAGAATCAGCTGTCATGGTTAAAAGTGTCAGAGAGGATCAAAGCCACAAAATACCCAACCTAAACAGGCGTGAGAGGGAAGGCAAGAGAGGAAGACCTAGAGCTGATCTACTGACTGCACTGATGGTGGAGGGTTCTTCGTCTAGATCGAGGACAAGATGCAACAAATGCGGGCGCGTATTTCCTCGAGAGAAGTCGCTGCAGGCACATCTAAGGACTCACACAGGTAACTCCTATTTTAATGTATATATAATTGTTATTATTTTACCGCCGTGTTTTATTTCTTTGTATAACTTGTTGCGCCTTTTAAAAAATCTAATTGCATAGTATCGTTTTTCTTCTTTTTCTTCGTTAAGTGCATTACTGTATTCCTCTAATTTACCTCAACCGTTATTGTGATGTTTGTGGTCTGAGATCGTATTTAAAGGGGACATGGGGAACATTAACTTCGTCTGTTGGGTTTTATTTTGGCAGACTATATGATTTCGGTATTCTTCGGCAAGTGCCGTGCCAGCTGGCATATTCCCCACCCCCCCTTACAAAACCGCTTCATCTACTGTTGCTGATGTTCTGGGCGACAGTCCAGTCTCTTCGTCCATGACTACCACTATAGATTTTTACATATTTTTTCCATGTCATACCGATTATTTTATTGGTCGCAGTAATGTGAATGTTATTGTTAATCTTGTGGTCATTTTTCTTTTATAATTAAGTATTCAGAGCCTGTACAATTATGCTTTATTAATGAGCACTTTTTAACTTTTACGTTTTGATCACGTGCTGGAACTCCGAATGTAAATTCAGATTGTAAAATTACACAAATGCCACCCGTGTTTATATGCGTCTCTAAAACTGGACCTGGTGACTAATGTTTGACGGTGTTACTGGTTTAGCATTTGACGAAATATAAAAAAAATGAGAGTGGAATGTATGATACATGTAGAAGCAGAATGCTTATGTACGTAGTGGAGCCCCTGCTTTACGGTGATGATTAAACATATCATCCCACGTAAAAAGTAGCAGACAACAGAAACACCAGAAGGGAACGCATCATAATTTTGTTGAGCAGTATCTCTTACGCTGATTCTACTAATGTGTAAAATTAGCATAATTGGCTACAGTAACAAAGGGTTGGTTTGCCAAGGCTGTTTGTACTTAGAATGTGCCTTATCTGTATTACACCAACCCTTTCTGAACTCTAATGGCAAATTATTAAAGGAAAGCAGGTTTGAACGTTTATAAACCTAATACGAGTATATTGTTTGTGGGGGTGGTGGATTACATTATTTTTACTTTCTTGAATCAAAAGGCTAATTCTTCTTCTTCTTCGTTCGCTTCTACCACCAAAACCGCACTGTAATCCTACTGAATTCACGCCTGTGGTCCTCGTTAGGTCCCGTGGTCCCTTGTGTGGTTCCCGAAAAGACCACACGAGAGGACCACAAGGGGTTCAGAGTATCACAGGGCTTTAGCCTGTATTCTTGGTGGGTCTCGGAAGCGGGATTGCGTGACACCGTGGTTTTCATTGCACCAGTTTAGTCTAGGGTTGGACTTTCTCACCGGAAGACCTCGGCGTGTTTAAGATATTAGCAGAGGCTAATAATTAAAACGCACAGAGAGGCCTACAACAGCGTCCTGTGGATCTGTTTGTACAGAAATCAAATGAATAAATGTCGAATGACTGTTGGTTCGCAGTATTTTGTTGTTGTTGTTGGTTATTATTGTGAAAATCCTGAGTCCAGTATCACTCGATGAACATTAACGTGGAGAAGGGGGAACGGTAAATGAAAGGATGGAGGAAGAAGAACGAAAAAAAAAAGACACAACCAGTGAAAGCACACACGTGTTGTCAATCAACATAGAAACGGTGTTATTAGCCCCTTCACACACAGAAGTGTTACTGCAAAATACGTGTGATTAGACTTTTTTAAAATGTACACAAAGCACTATCTTTGCTTACCCATCAAGGTTGTTCGTTTTGCTAATGTTCCATTATAGTATTCTTTTACTATTTTTAAAAATTTATCTCGTGTCTAAAGCGCTTTGTTCATAATTTTTGGAGGCTAATTATTCATAGGAGCAAAGATCACTAGAGATAACAGAGATGTGGTTTCTTAGAAAAATGTTGCGCGTACCATGGACAACTATGATGACACCAACAACTGTATAACCAAAGCAAATGAAGAAAGAAATCTAATTAAATCTATAAGAAAACGATGGCCATTTTTCATTGGACATATCATGACAAGGGGAGGGCTTGAAACATCATAACAACCGCAAAGATAATTTGGAAGAGAAGCGACGGAAGGCCAAGAAAAAAAAAACATGAACAGTCTGACGCGATGGCACAATAAAATGTCACCAAATGAGCTGCCGGAAAATATTAAAGATCGAGATCTGTGGAAAAACATGATCGCGAACACCTGCTGGCATGGCACCTGATGATGATTTTAATTAACTAACATTTACAATCAGAGACACGCTAGACTTAAGTCAATGTCGTCTTAACGCATGGGCCCGCTTGTGGACTGCCAAGGGGCCCCATGTACTTGGGGCCCAATCAGCTCATGGAAATCTATATATAAGAATGTGTATGGCGGGTGTGCTCTGCGTGTAAGGAGCATAAAAAGTTTTTAACGTGTGTTGATTAATCTTTTCTTTAGAGCATGCTTTCTTACTAATACAAATATGTTTAACTGTCCTATGTATACTAGTAGTCCAGCTTCGTAAAATGGGTACCGGAGAAAATCTAGGAAGGAAAGGCAGCGAGGAAAGGAACTGGCCACCCTACCTCATACGCTGATGGCCCAGCATAGTGATTTCTCTAACGCTTCATCCTATACGGCATTTGCTATGGGACTACTTGTTACCTTTTTACTAGCACTGTAATTCCTAACATTACTTGCATAGCTTAGAGAGGAATGGTGGGGGCCCAGTGCATTACTTTGCCCATGGGTCCCCTGAACTGAGTGAAATATATTTAATATACAGTGAAGAGTAAGACTGTTGCCACTGACTAATAACTAGACTTATTTTTTAAGAGGTAGGAACAGGTTTATTCATTACAGGTCTACATAGATGTAACTTTTCGGCTTTCATCTTCATAGAAAAGCATACAGGACGAAGAAATAAGAAAAGAAGGCGAAATCGTAATTTACATTTAAGATGTGTAATGGAGGGGGTGGGGGGGGAGGAGATAGATAGACAGGTAGACAGATAGCGACGACTTATCTTGTGACTTGTGTGATGCTATGTCGGAAAGTGTTATCGGGCAGGTTGTAAATGCTTATATGAAGACCTGTGGACTGTATCAGTCTGACTGGTTGGCATTAAAGAAGAGACGAAGGAAGGAGCCAGGATAAATAAAGGGATACAATAGCTGTTAGCCCAAGATAAAGATGAGCACGTTAGATTATGAATGATGAATGTAGTTGGAGAATGATGAATGTAGTTGCAGAATGATAAATGTAGATGACGAATGTGGTTGGAGAATGATGAACGTAGATGATGAATGTAGTTGGAGAATGATGAATATAGATGATGAATGTAGTTGGAGAATGATGAATGTAGATGATGAATGTAGTTGGAGAATGATGAATGTAGATGATGCATATAGTTGGAGTGAAAGACCTAGAGTATAAGTGACAGGCGTCGAAAGAATAAAAAGGGATGGCGACTGCAGTAAAACTGGTTAATATAAATAAGGTAGATAGAGGTGTATGGTGCAGTTTTACAAAGTGAGGGAGGAAGTGAGCAAGGTGAGAAAAAAACGAATATAAAGTATGAGAATGTATAAATGAAAAACATACAACATCCGATATTTCGGCGTGAGCCTTATTCGAGGATACATGCAAAAACAAAATACAAACATATATAACTTATCTGAAGCGTCTTGCTCTCAGCAAAGCTTAATTGTGTGTGGAAGAAGGAGGAGGAAGAAAAAAAAAAAACGTTGCCTACAGACAAAAGATTCCCGATATAGCCAATCATAGCGAAGAAGCGGAGAGAGAGGAAGGCAATAGAAACATGATAGCCACTAGAGGTGTCGGGTGGGGGGGGGGGTTTGGTGGTGGTGGGGGGGGGGGGAAGGGGAGAGAAAAGAGGACGCGAGAGATAATGAATGAAGAACTTAAACACCTACAGGGAGGAAATGTAAAACTGGTGAATGGGACAAGACCAATATGTTGGCAGAGAAGGAAATAGGATGGTGGTAGGGAGGGGTAGCATAGAGAAAGAAATTAGAGTATAAAAAGGCCAGTGGAAAAAGAAAGAAGTTACAGAAAGCTGAAGACGTTGTTAATTCCAGCTGGGTGGAGACAGCCAGTCTGGAAAATAAGGCGCTGTTCTAAGACCCTCCGAGATCGTACATCTGCGGAACAAGAGCGGATCGCACTAACCGAAATGTCCTGTTTGCCCCTGTGGTTACCAAGGCAAAAATGTTTAGAGGGCCTGGACACCTGTGGCTAAACATTTTTGCCTTGGTAACCACAGGGGCAAACAGGACATTTCGGTTAGTGCGATCTGCTCTTGTTCCGCAGATGTACGATCTCGGAGGGTCTTAGAACAGCGCCTTATTTTCCAGACTGGCTGTCTCCCACCACCAAACCCCCCCCCCCCCCACCCGACACCTCTAGTGGCTATCATGTTTCTATTGCCTTCCTCTCTCTCCGCTTCTTCGCTATGATTGGCTATATCGGGAATCTTTTGTCTGTAGGCAACGTTTTTTTTTTTTTTCTTCCTCCTCCTTCTTCCACACACAATTAAGCTTTGCTGAGAGCAAGACGCTTCAGATAAGTTATATATGTTTGTATTTTGTTTTTGCATGTATCCTCGAATAAGGCTCACGCCGAAATATCGGATGTTGTATGTTTTTCATTTATACATTCTCATACTTTATATTCGTTTTTTTCTCACCTTGCTCACTTCCTCCCTCACTTTGTAAAACTGCACCATACACCTCTATCTACCTTATCGAAAGAATAAACCAGAGTGCTTAGAAAGGATGAAGTGTTATTTTAAAATTATGATTGTGGGTAAGGCGAAGGTCATGTAAAGCTGACTTTGGAGTTTAATCCGTATGGTTCCAGAATTCCAGATTCGTATATGAAGCGGTTTTCAAGGACCAAGCTACTTCCGTCATCAGAATGACAGAACTAGTCTCCGACTAGTGACTCCTCATGCATTATTATCAGACTAACTTTCACAAGGAAGAAATTAGCGTTCTAGGTAAGTCGGAGGGATATTTCTAGCAATGAAGTTTTATTGCGTGATTTTGTTTCCCTATCGCCGTACCAGGAAAGACCTGGAAATCCTGTCAATAGTTGCCTAGCGACGGCATCAACAAGCGATTACTAACGTAGTGGCAGCGTGACATATTTTGATATTGAGGGCACTTTAAATAGTCGATGGACTGCTGTCGTTTGTTCTTTTAAATATCGATCTCTTCTTCTTCCTCTTCCTCCCATATGTATGTATATATATATATATAAAGAGAGAGAGAGAGAGAGAGCAACAGTGATAACTGTTATAAGATCCCGGCAATGAAAAGCTGTTATGTTGTTATCTACCTGGATTATTTTCGTCTTGATACTGATATAGCTACACTTATCAGTGCATATATAAACACACTAGTATAGCCATGCATAGACACGTGTCATTTATCTACAGTATAATTCTGTTAGAATGAAAGTTCTAATTTATGTTGGTTATTGTTATTCGTCCATCACAAAAATCAGTTTTTTGTTTTTGTTTTTTTGTTGTCAAGTTTTACTTGAACTATAATCAATAATGAGCATATGTAGAAAGTAGACGGTACGTGTAATCTCTTTCCCCACACCTCCTATTGAAACATCTAACTTTTAATAGACAAGAAATGTCACTTAAAACAAAACAAAAACAAATACTAGATACTGCACGGTATTGTATGAGATCGGACAATAAAATATTTAGCAGATATTTATTTAGCACATTATCAGGAAGTTGTACAGGGGCTTTGTGGTATGCTTAGTTCTGCAGTATCCAC
This sequence comes from Achatina immaculata, assembly GCA_009760885.1. Taxonomy (NCBI): domain Eukaryota; kingdom Metazoa; phylum Mollusca; class Gastropoda; order Stylommatophora; family Achatinidae; genus Lissachatina; species Lissachatina immaculata. The sequence goes on along the minus strand of CM019720.1, from coordinate 52,396,962 downwards.
CCCACCCCCCACACACACAATTACACTTTTGCGCAATTGCATGCCTTGAACAATTAATTTCTTTTCGGGCGGAAATTATACTGCAGATTTTGTTTGGGTATATGGTTTTGTAATGAGATACCCGTGTTCTTTACCACTCAACTCAGAAAGAATCTAGACTACCGAAGCTATTAGCGATAAATTGTCGATATTTAAGTGCTTTCCTACCTACAACAGATTAAAGTTTAACAGTCCTGACATTTTAAAAGTATTTTACACGATAAGTCACGCTTTACAGCTTAAACGGTGAACTTGCTGAAACCTGCTGCGTGATTTATCAGGGAAACAACTGCAACAGAAATGAGCCGTACAGTGTCTGCTAGCCATTCAATACGAGCAACATCGATCGTGACTGGACTTGTACAGTCTTGTTCGGAACAATCAGTCAAATGGAACGCGCAATCACCTTGAGGTCCCTTGACACTGTACTTATTATATTATATATGTAGTCATGCGCATTATTTGTAAAACAATATAGTTCCACTGTAGTGGTTAAGTATAAATCATTATCAGTAATGATAAAACAGAGTGTAATTTACATCACAGATGTAAAGAAAAACATGTTTGAAAATAATGTTAAATAATGTGGGCTGAGCGTAGTGTTCCCTCTTTTCACCCACGCGGAGGTTTAAATTAGTTCAGAGTCCATTGGGTGGTCTTGGAATTACCCTAAACTAACCCACGTGATGTAGTTATTTTTAGAACTAGGTCAGTGGTTTCGTGGAAAGTATTTTTCGAATGTGGGTTTCCGCTTGTGTTCAGCACGAAAATATTTACGGAGCTGCTTCTGTTATATTATTTTAAAATGTGGTCATACCAGGTGAGCGTCCATACACATGTGACTATCCAGGATGCATGAAAGCTTTTTGCCAGAGTGGTCAGCTCAAAACTCACCAGCGTTTGCATACTGGAGAGAGGCCATTTGCTTGTGTTGTTGAAGGTATGTTATTGTAATTTGAACATTTTTTATTACTCATAATAATTTTTGTATAGAAATAGCATCTGCTAAAGCAAGATGATGCTCCGCAAAGCCCACAGTGGTCGATAGCTATCTGGGTCTTCTTAGATCTACACATTCTTCTTCTTCTTCAGATCTCCAGCCCATCGCTGCAGACAAAGTTCGCCTCCATATCTCTCTATTCCAATTTTTCTCTCTCCAGTTATTGACACAAATTTCAGACTTAAATAATAATACTAATAATAGTAATAAGATAAAAAGAATCTGGAAAGTGGACAGAAACAAGAATGGTAGAAAGTAAGATGGGCATAAAGAACATACAGCAATCTAATATTTCAGTAAAAGCCTTTTTCAAGGATCACAGATACAACGCAACAGATAAAGACACAAAAATAGATGAAAAAATATAGACTTTGCTTTGTTGGTTTCCTCCGAGTAAGAAAGACAGGCACAACATGCACGAAAACATTTTTTTTTAAAAATCGCCATCATCTTACTTCTTACATCTTGCAACCTTCCCGTGCCGTTAAACACCACATAGGGCTCGCAAGGTAGTTCGCAACGTTTTCCTGTTTTCGGCAAGCTTTTCAGCCTTATCAAGGGATGTTGTGCCCAATAAATTGGCCTCTTTTAACAGTGTCCCCTTTAGAGTTTCATGTAGTCGACCTCTTTTTCTTTGGCCTCTTGTGTTCCACATTATAACTTGTTTTGGGATTCTCTGATTGTTTCTTCTGATCACATGACTGACTTATGTCCATCTCCTTTTTCTGATCACCCAGGATCACCATCAAATCTTTTCATATATTTTCCAGTGATTATGTCCCATGATTTGTGGTTACTTTTTTTTTTATTAACCCACATATATAATACATTTGTGTGTCTGCATCAGTGGTGTGACAGAAATTGTTCATTAAACTTATGTCTAGCTGTTTTCACGTATACATAAGTCTTCAGCTACTGGAATCTCATTGAAAGAAATAATTTTTTGTTATAGTTCCAATTATAAAAATAATCCTTGAAGTGGACCACTTATTTTTAAAAATATTTGTACAACTATATACATTTTTTTTTTCAGGATGCAACAGTCGTTTTACTCATGCTAATCGCCACTGCAATCAGCATCCATGCGCCAGTTTAAAACGCTTGGATGTAAATTTGGCAGATGTCGCCAAACTTTGCGAAACAGAGCCAAACCCAGAAGTTAAAAAGTGGATCACTAAGTAAGAAAACAAAATACTGACCTGAATTCATTGTTAGCTAAGTGATTAATTTCAGGTTTTCTAGGTGTGTAGCATTATAATATAGTGATTGATCACAGGATGTTTTTGATTATGAAATTGATGTTTATTCATATTTTATTGTGTTTAAAACTAAGATGTCTTATAGAGACTTGTTTTGAATGCCATTTTATTGAGAGGCTTAATGATGGTGTTGATGATTAACAACAAGATAATTTAGCTTTCTTCATATGGTGTGGTGGCCTGGTAGGGTGAGTTGTTAGGCACTCAGTCTACTAATTTGGTGGTACCATGTTCAAGTCCCAGCCTCTGAAAGTGGGTACCCAGAAAAATCTGGGAAAATAAATTCAGCCAAGCATGATATTGACCACATCACACTTTCATGTGCTGATGGTTTTAGAAACACAGGCTAAACACCATATGCTATGGATATGGAGATTTTACCATATGGTTTACTTAAGATGCTCTTTCATATACGAGGGGTGATTGATAAGTTCTTGGCTTAAGGTACAATGGATTATTTATGGACAACTTTTTTGGGTTATTTCTCAACATAGTCCCCTTGCAAGTTTATGCACTTAGTCCAGTGATCCTGGAGCATACCGCTCCCTTCTCTGTAAAAGTCAGCATCTTGTGCCAGTAGATAGTGGTCTATAACATGAATGACATCATCATCTGAAGCAAATTTGTGACCACTGAGCTCCTTTTTTAGTTTGGTAAACAGGTAATAGTCCAAAGCGGCCAAATCTGGGGAATAAGGAGGATGTTCAAGAAACTGGAAGCTGCATTCATGAATGGCAGCTGTTGCCACCCCCGACTTGTGAACAAGAGCATTGTCTTGCTGAAAGAACTCCTCTCGTCAATTTCCCTCGACGCTTTTCCTTCACTTTGACCCGCAGCTGCTTCACAAGATTAATAGGCCCCAGTGACCGTTCTGCCCTTTTTGAAGATAGTCTACCAAATAGCACACCTTCTGAATCACAAAAGATGGAAGCAATCAGTTTGCCTGCAGACAGAGCCATCCTTGCTTTCTTTGGAGAAATGATGTTTCCACTGCTTTGACTGTTTTTTGGTTTCTGGTTGAAAATGATGAACCCAAGTCTCATCCATAGTCACTAATTTGCTGAAGAAACTTTTCATGATCTGCAGAAAAATGGCCAAGATTGTCTCTTGACATGTTGAGACGCTGTTGTTTGCGATCAGCTCCAAGAAGTTTCAGGACCCTTTGAGCAAAGACCTTTGTCATTTGAAGATCATTGTGAATAATGGCATGAACATATTCCTGGGAGATGCCCAACTTAGTAGCAATGTATCAGTCAGTTAGTCTTTGATCCTTCATTATCATGTCATGGATTCTGCCAGTGGTTTCATCGGTGGTTACTGTTCTTAGTCTTCTTAGATGGAGATCATCTTCCAGACTCTCACTTCCATGTTTGAAGTGAGCTGCCCATTTCTTCACTGTGCTATAAGAAGGGGCACTCTCCCCATGAGTCTCTACCATATCCTCATGGATCTCCTTCGATGATAAGTCCTTGATGCAGAGGTAGCGAATAACTGCTCGATGAGGAATTTTATCCATTTTCTAAATTTCTGCCATCCCTTACCATTTCAGTAATCTGTAAAAAAAAAATTGGTTGCAGTTAATTTCTTGAAACTTTGTGTTTAATCTTACACTAACCTGATCTACAAATGCACCTAATATCAACTGTGTGTTTCAAGTAATTGTGCCTTAGGCTGCGAACTTATCAATTACCCCTTGTACCTGCAGTAGGATCTCATCTCCTTGTTGGTGATCCTAGTAATATTCTCAACCTGGCTAACAGCACAAGATTTGCCATGGTCTCCAAGGTGGTGGAGTCTGCACAGAGCAGAAGGACTCTGGATCTTCAAGTCAGCCACTATAACCCACTCCCAGCTTTTTTATTCAGTTCCTGTTTCAAATCCCCCACACATTGGCTGCTAAGATCTCCTCACATTTCCAAAGACCTAGAAAATCAGCAGTGAAGAGCTATATTAATGAACCAACCCACAGTGAAAGAAATGATAAGGAAAAGAATATGGAGATGGATAGGACATACACTTTGAAAGCCCACCGCAAATATAACCAGACAACCTCTCACCTGGAATCCCCAGGGAAAGAGGAAACAAGGAAGACATGGAAACACAAGGCTTGAATCAGAGATCAAAAAGACTGACTACACCTGGAGATGGATAGAAGAAACAGCCCAGGACAGAAATAAATGGAGAGCCATTGTTGATGATCTGTGCCCCATCATCATCATCATCATTGCCTTTCACTCCCTTGAGAGCATAGCCCATGGATAAAGGCTCTCCAGTCATCCCTGTTTTTGGAATTATTCTCTATTTCCTTCCATGTGCATCCCTTGTCTCTAACTACTGTCATAATTTCTCTTCTCGAAGTAAGTATAGGTCTTCCTCGTTTTCTATTTCCTTGAAGATTCCATGTCAGTGCCTGTTTTGCTTTGTTGGTGTCAGGTTTCCTCAGAGTGTGACCAATCCACCTCCACTTCCTAGACATGATTTGTATGTTTCTTAGGTTCTTGTCCTGCCCTTTCCCAGACCTCTTCATTCCTGATCTTGTCCTGCCATTTAATGTTTAAAATCCTCCCAAAGCAGTAGTTCATGAATATTTGTATCCTCTTTTGTATTGTCTTGGTCATAATCCATGTCTCTGAACTATATAGTAGGACAATCTTTACATTTGTATTGAAAAGCCTAAGTTTGGTTCTTGCTTTGATGTTCTTAGATGACCATATTTTGCTAAATTGGACAGATGCTGTCCTGGCCTTGGTTATTCTAGCTTTAACATCTTTTTCCATTCCCCCATATTTATCCACTATGCTGCCTAAATATGTGAAATACTCTACTTCCTCAATTGGCACTCCCTCAGTTACCATGAGGCTATTGCTTGCACTATTACTTTTCATTATCTTTGTTTTTTTTTGTCTGTTAATATATAGTCCCAGTTTAGCTGAATTCTTGCTTAAGATCTGAAGTTTCTCTTGCATTTGTGTGTGGGTGTGTCCTAGAAGTGCCACACCATCTGCACATTCAAGATCTTCCAATTGGCTCCACAATGTCCATTGTATCCCATTTCTGTGCCCCAGTTATGGGTAAAGAAGGCATGAAGGACAACAACAACAATATCAACCCATAGTACCAGCCTTCTAAGGAGGCTCCTCCAAGTTTCATGCCACATATCTCAGGCTGTTTTGACATGGGCTGTTTCCAAAGATACTTTTGGATCATTTCATTTAAACTGAAGATTCCATGTTATTCAAATCATTCATGTAAACTCCAAATAAATACATTTCATCTATTTATATGTTAAAGATTCCATGTTATACATATCACTTACTTAAAGCTTCATAATAAATAAATACATTTCATCTATTTCTTCATGTTTAGGTACATAAAACAATGCCGTGAGAGAGCCAACCCAAAACCTTCAGTTAAGAAAATTCCTTCTACAGAGTGCAGGGATAATGAACCACTTGAAATCTCTGGAATGAGCGCTAGCTTATCTCAGAGTTGGTCACTGCCAAAAATCTCCTCAAGTCAATTACTAACAGGGCACAATTCACTTCATCCATCACATTCACCACTGGTGACCTCAGCATTATTGTCACAGTCCTCTATGTTGTCAAGTCCTCTCTCCTTGTCACCACTGACGCCACGGCAGTCATCTGCATCATCAACAGCTTCGTCATCATCAGGTGTGTCAGGATTGTCAACATTATCTTCACAGTCCACATCCTCAGCACCACCTCACCAGGAATTAACCACATTTGAACCAGTTGGTGAAGCAGAGGGCTACATTTATTTTAGCCAGATGATTTTACAGGGACAGTACAGTGACATAGTACCACAGTTTAACTCCACTCCATTGACTCACAGAAATGAGTCTTCAGCAACACCTGACTCTGGTTTGATGGATTACAGAACACCTCCACCAGATTCACCTGTCCTGATGCATTCTTTGAGATCACCCACTTCATCACTGCATAATAAACAGTGTAGTCTAGTAACTTTTAGCAAGCTTTCTACTCCAGCGGCTCCCAACAGACCACCTTCCCCATCTCTTTCAAGTAAGCCACCAGTTCCACCTATTATCAATAAGCCATCCATTGTGACATTACCATCAGTATCAGCAGTATCACATAAACCACTGACTATAGGTTTGTCTCCTAAATGTCCATCCATTTCTAAACATAAAAAGTCCGTAACAAACTCCATTGAGTCCACAGATTCTATCAGCTATAGAACAACCCCGAAGAACAGAGAGAAGGATAGATATATTTCTGCTCTTGCTCTGATTGAACTCTCAAAAGGATGAGGGGAAAAACTCTTTTTAATAAAAACATTGCTTTTTTTTTTTCTTTAGTATACATGAACTAGAGTTCAGTATAGATTCATTATGCTATGCAGTTTCCTAAGTTAGAATTAATATGGTCCTAGAATATTTGCAAGAGCTGACTGAGAAGTCTTTCAGGCAGCATAATGTTCATAAAGAGATACAGTTAAAAATGATAAGCATGGAAAGTTATCAAAAACTGACTAATTTTGTTTTTCTTGTCCAAGTTAAGGAAATCCGAGAAAATATGTATTTTTGTTGGGTTTTTTTCTTTTTTCAGTAATTGGTTAAAAGTTTTTCCATTCTATGAAAAACAAAATAACCATGAATATTAGGAAATGTGAAGAAAAATGAAAATCAGTGTGTTATTTCTTATTTTATTTTTGAATTTGGTAAATGAATGCAAAATATAAAATTGTACTTAACATCCTTGCTCAAAGTTGCATGTAAAATAGTACCAGAATTTATCAGTGCCAAAGATGCAGGTGGATTCATCTTTGCTAGAAAGTAAATCATAAAAGTGAAGCTATGATTAAAATTAGCTTTAGTGTGCTTTTGTTGAAATTTTATCAGGTCAGCTGACTGTAGGGATACAATTAATGAGTGATTTATTAATTTTCAGATTTTTATCTGTTCATGACAGTCATGTTAGTTTCTTCAGATATTCTTTTTTTTTTTTTCATGGGTCTTTATACTCTTGTCTTCCCCCCAGTGTTTTACTATGTTATATTAAATTGTAAACTTGGCTAATCTCAGAAACTGGCCACAAAAAAAGTGGTTTGTATTTTTAACTGTAGGTTTTTATTGACTAGGTGAAGGTCATGTATATATTTTGTAGAATATCATAGGGTGGGTTTGGTCAAAATGATGGTAATACAGCACTTGATTGGCCTGAAGGCTCTTAGTCCACCCAAATAGGAGAATGGGTTTTCAGTACATTTTGAGACACATTGCTTCTGATGATGGAGAATCACTGGATTACAATGTCGACACAACTGACAGGGTATGATGGGCAAAAAATGGGATTTCACGCTCAACTCAAATCTCATTAAGAAAGAAAAAAGGAACTACAAGTCTTCACAGCAAGTGAACTGGGGAACAAAAAAAAAAAAAAACATTACTTAATTCCATCATTTGTTGCACAGTCTTTGCAAAAGTGCAAAGAAAGAGAAGTGGTTAAACACTTCAGCAATCTCAGCCACAGAACTGAAGGGAAGAATGTTTGAAAACTTTTAAACATGTTGGGGGGAAAAAAAAACAAATGAACCCTAAGCCAATGCAAATCTCTGGTCGAGTGTTCTCAAATGACTCAGAAAAAGCCAGCACTGTTAACAAATTCTTCACTGCCACCAATAAATCCTCCAACTGGAAAGTATATGACGAGACATTGGGAAAAGTTCTGAAAAGTAAAGAGAAATCTAGCTCAGCGAACATTTCACTTCTTTACCGTCCATGAACTTCAGAGTTTCCAGACTAAACAATAAGCCACATTTCTGCTCCCTGTGGATCTCACTGATCCAGTTATGTTGTTGAGATCTTCTTCATCTTCTTCGTTCACTTCTACCACCAAGATTGCCCCGCGATCCTACTGAATTTACTCCTATGGTCCTTGATAGGTCCTATGGTCCCTGAGAGGACCACAAGAGATCCCTGAGAAGACCACAAGGGGTTCAGAGTATTGTGGGGCTTGGGCCTGTATTCTCGGTGGGTCGCAGAAGCGGGATTGTGTGACACTGTGGTTTTCGTTGCGCCAGTTTAATCTAGAGTTGGATTTTCTCACCGGAAAACCTCGATGTGTTTTGGATTTCAGTATGTCCCTGCCGGGTGAGAGGTGGTTGCCCATCCAGTCCAGTGTTGGACTTTCTCACTGGAAAACCTCAGCATGATTAGGATACGCATATATCTCCGTCGACTGAGAGGTGGTTGCCTATCTAGACTGCACTGGTTCAGTGTCTCCCACTTCAGCATTTTGTGGTCGTGGCTGCTACCCTTCCTAGTTGTGACCAGGATGGAGCTTTTGTCCAGGAGGACGAATCCTCACCACTAGCAAGTTTCACCCCTGGGTTAAGCCAGTTTAGGCATATTATCCCAGTATGGACGTGTTTAGGACATGACCAGCCTCTAGAGTGGAGGTACTGTGACATGAGTAGTCATCAAGTTTCACCCTGGTTTAAGCTGGTTTAGGCATATTTCACCAGTATGGATGTATATTGGACATGGCCGGCCTCTAGAGCAGAGGTGCCGTGGTATGAGTAGCTTTTGCAGCGAGACTACTAGACATACCAATTAAACTTCACTTTTTCACAGTGGCGCCGCATGGCAACCCTAACCACATTTTCTTCACTGGCCGGGAGGAGTTTCACCTCATGCGTGGCAGTCGAAGAATCTTGCCAGCAGTGTTTTAGTTTAACCCCCTTGGTTAAGCCAGTTTAGGCAATCTGGCCCAGTATTAGTGTATATAGGATGTGGCCGGCCTCTAGTGTAGAGGTGCCATGATTTGAGTAGTCCTGACCTCAAGACTACTGGTTACTTCACTTAATCCTTTCCATCACCTTTTCCACAGCAGCGCTGCGCGGCAACCCTAATCACAGTTTTCTTCATTGGCAGGGAGGTGTTTCACTCCACGCATGGCATCTGAAGAATCTTGCCAGCAGCGGGTTTTAAATCAGTTTTCCTTCTCCTAGATGAGCTACCAAACAAGACTCTTATCTACCCGAAGCATCTAGTTTTCAGGCACCAGATATTTGCCTTCGCCCCTTCTCCTGTCAGTTTGAACAGTTCTGCCACAAGAAGGCCAGGAGCTGGACTGTCAGAGGCTATATGAGATACATGGCTTGGAAACATTTAATTGGAGTGGAGAGCGTATCCCCGAACCTACCTCCGGCTATAACAGTCCATAGAACCTGATGCTGAGATAAAGGCTGTATTAGCAGCCCTGACAGTCAGTACCACCAAATACAGGTTCAGTAGCATCTAAGACTCCCATTCTGCTATCCAAACCCTTTAAAATTGGATACCAACATTTGTACATGTGGCCAGGTGCCCCAAACTGTGAAACATATCCTCCAAAACTGCATCAACTATGAGACACTGAGAAGCAATTACTGGCCCAGTGAAACCACCAAAGAAGATAACCTCAACTGTTCCATACGTGAATTACAAAAAACAGTGAAATTTATCCAAGAGACAGGACTGCAGATATAGACAGACAATTCTTGTGAAGAAGGGAAGAATACCAACAGCTGAACATATCACAACTGACATACTCATTGCAATAAACCTAATTGCCTCCTATGACATCAAGACCACCCTGCAGTGGATACCAGGGAACATGAATATCAGAGGCAATGAACGTGTGACAGACTGGCAAAGAATGGAGCAAACATGCCAGAACCTCAAATCTCCACCAACAAAGAACAGTTAAACACATTCTACACAACAACCACAAGCAGCAGTGGAAGGAAAACTGAACCAGCAACCCAACTGGGAGATCCTTATATACATACTTGCCAAAGCCTAACCCTGGAGACCACATCAACAGCTAATGTCATAGTGATCAATGTACAGTCTTCAGGTTATGCACAGGAAACGTCACCCTTAGTAAGCACTTACATAGAGTAACCACTAATCACACACCATATGGCATGCACTGCAACAGACAGGAAGAAACCATCTGTTTGATTGCAGTGCAGAGAAAGATCTTCAGAAGAACCTGATTTCATCAAACTCCTCCATCACTGACATTCTGTATGGAGATGTAGAGCAGCTGAAAAAGACTACATTCCACTATCTGGCACAAGGGAAAAAGAGTGAAAACTTATAACCTGGGAAATCAGAAAAGCCAAAACTCAAAGTGCACAGTCTTTGTATAATACTCCCATAATTCTCAGAAATTTCGTTTCTTGCTTACCTTGTATCATGAATTTCTGTACAGATTTGTTAATACTGTAGTGGCCTGTGTTGCTCATTGAAGCCATTCTTCATTGGTTGTAGATCATAGATTATATAGAATTTCAGATTCTCCTACAAAACTTTGTAGATGTTAGTTTGCAATTTACATGTGAAAAAAAAATCTAAACTTTACTGCTTTGATTTTAATTTTAGCCCTGTAGGACTGCATAGTTAAGAATTTGTTCAAGTCACATTAGGATTTTACTGAAATTCTGTCATTTTAATATAAAAATAATGTGGAAACAAAGATGACCACCGGTGTGATGCTATGATTATCACGACCAGTGAACTAAAAACTACTTTTTTTTTTTAACTTGTTAGTTTGTCCTTCTAGTAAGAAACTCAGCCTTCTAGTGGCCCCCTTGGTGGTGGAGTCATCTCACCGACTCCAAATCTGATATGATGTTTGTGTTTCTACATCTTGAGCATCAACTACCAAAAACATCCTGCTCACAGTTCCAGAAAGATACAGTAACGTGTAACTTGATGTCATAAATTATCAGCTTCAGGAGTTCTGCCATTACATCGAATATTAACTTTACAGTGTGCAGGATACAGCTCCATAATGTTATTCTGAAAATGTAAGTAATAGCTGCTTGTATGCTTTGATGCTTGTTATTGTTGAATTCTGTACTATATTTTAAAAACTCTGCTTTGCAACCAAGTCTACACAGTATTTTATACTGAAATTGGTTGACTGTATTTGCACTGTTTTGATTATCCAAGTGTTCCATGTTCAGTAGCTTATAGCTAATTTTATAATTTTGTGTTCATATAAGACAATTATTTATTGTATATAAAGAATAAATGTAAAATGTGCTTCAATTTTAACTTAATATTTGTTAAACTGCCGTCCATAAAGGCTCTCCTTTTTTATTTATTTATTTATTTTTTAATGGCTTCTACATGCTCCAGCCAATACCAAGCTGCCAAATGCCATTTTGGACAGATATGTGTATGTTTTTTTTAAAAATATATATTCATAAATTAATTTTTTTTATACTTAAACAGCAGCACAAATTTTTTATATTATTTACACTGTATAACATTCAGTATTGCTTAAGTATTTAGAATTTAGAGTAACAGTTTTGTGAAAATTTGCAACTAGTAAATATGATATTGTATGATTTGAGTTACTAGTGTCCACATATACAAATACATTATCATAGAATCATAATAATTTTATAGCTACAGAATAGTTTGTATTTTTTCTCAAGCAGTGTTGTGTTCAAATATTGTGATTAGGTCAAGTGGTCTTTCTATACAGAAGCTTAAAAACAAATTCTTTGCTCCAGGAAAAAGATAAATGGATTTTGAGGATAGAAAATGGGATTGACATACTATACTTTTTTTTAACAAAAAAAAATGTTTGCTTTTCTAATACTGCAGTGAAAGAAGAAGATTTTAAAACATTTTTAAAATATGTTTATTTTCTTATTCTTCTTCTTCTCTCTCTTTTTTTTTAACAAAAGAGAGCTTGTTAGAAAACAGATCATGATTTGCTATTAAAAAAATTGGACAAGTTTTAAGTATCAATGGAAATACTGTAAATTGAAATTCTTTAGTGCTGGGTTGTCCACCTTCAGTGGCCTCAAGGGCCAAAATGTATGCAAAAAAATTGAGTGGTTGGCTGCATCTAAATCAACTATTGTTTTGTCAATTTACAAATGAGAAAAAGTGACAGTTTTACTGTAAAGTAAAAAGCAAGATGAATTGATTGTATTTAATTAGCTTATCAGGTCTTTTAAAAATGTTTTTTATTTGTCTTGAAGAAAATAAATGTTAATTTTAATCATATAAATCACATTTTCATAATAATCTCAACCCCTGCTTTAGAGTAATATCAGTTTTTGTCATCACAGAATGTGAGAAAAATATTTATATTTTATATTTTTATTATAAAAAGAAAATAAATCCAGTAATCAGATCACTGTAAGTGTGTAGAGGAAGACTTATACTTTGAAGTAAACAGATTTATTAGTACTTTCATATATCTATGTTTAAACATTTTTAACAATGTTAAAAAGACTTATGAGTATGCAAAGCCTCAGTAACAGCACCATATGCTGATATTTACCCATGAACGTGCCTCAGAAGATAAACACATGAATGTGGATTACCTCTTTTGCAAGCCTAAAATACAATGAAAGAAGCAAGAGTAGAGAAAAATGCATTATCATGGAAGATTTCAGTGCAAAATAGTGGCAAGATAGATACAAATTTACAAAATGAACTCAGAATGTCAGTATAATGAGCAAGAGAGAACTTGCAGAAACATAAGCACATAATAGTTGAATTAAATTAAATATTTCAGATACAAACAAATGAGTAATTAATTAAAAGTCACATTTACAAGCTCACCATAAATAATAGATATATTCATTGTAAAATCCTGCCCATAAGTGAAGAATGGCAAGGGTTATAACTCTGGTTCAGCAAACTAAGTAATGTTAAAAAGATTGTAAATGAGCACTATCAGCCACACATCTTATTTTTCAACAACCTTTAACTATGACCCATATTCTGTTTTATGTCTGCTGAGCTTGTTCCATCCATTTTGTCTAGACCATTACACTCTTCCCCAGTGTTAAAATTAGATCTATCTGGACTGGGGGAACTCACCACCAGATCTTTTTTTCTATCTGACCTTCCATATTGCTTATATATGTAGTTTGCCTAGACCAGGTCGATAAATATGATTAGTCATCAATTCACCATTGTTAAATCTTATATTAATATTTGACATTTGGGTTCAAAATGGAGTGATATTTAATTCAACATTCACAAGCCCATAGTAAATGAGATGGTTAATATCAGTCATCATTACTGTTTGACATGCTTGGCTGAGCACTGATTCCTTAGACAGTGATCATCAGAAGGAGAAAAAATCACTATAATCTTTTTTTTCTTTTTTTTAGAAAGCTTAGGCAGATCACAGAATACTGTGGAAACTACTACAAGTAAAAACTATAATTGTAGTTATCAATATATACATGAACAAAACTGTGAGAAAATTGATCTGTTTCTATTTCAACTAGAAGGACAGAATTAGAAGAAGAGCAAATCAGTAGTATGAAATGAATGAACAGAAGCATCACTTATATGGAAATACTGTGGTGTGCATATGAAAAGACATGACCACAGAACTCCAAAACAAGTGGTGACAAATACAAACTTAAAGGGATCATCTATGGGGAGAAAAAGCAGAGAAAGGTGAAATAATGAACAGCTGGAGCATTGTATCTAATTCTTCCTTCAAATCATAACATGTTTTTGAAAAGTTACATTCCAATGATGCAGTTGTTAATAATTTAGTTATTATGCTTTTTTATATGCAAGAAAGTTATTTTTGTTATAAAAATATGTATTAAAATTGTTACATATGATTCATTTATTTATAGCATACAGGTCAGATTTGCTGATGCTTTATTTTTTTCTTTTTTTAACCTTGCTTTTTTTTGTGATATGTGTTCAGATGTTTGTTTCAGTTATACAGTGATATCCAACATTTTGTGATGCCATTTACTGAAGCTCAATGCTACAGCACTGCAGCTAACTGATAAAGATATAAATAACAACATTATTTAATCCTGTATACAAATGACTCTCAAAACTTTCTAAAATATTTTATTCTAGTATCATTGTGTTATTCATAATGTGAATATGTTTAGAATAGATATCTCTAGTGATTAAAATTTTTTAAAAAAATGTGAGCTGTGACAATATGTTTAAAAACCCAGTTTTAATTTATACAGACTTAAAATATGCATAAATGAATGTTCTCATCTAGGTGGAATTCAAACTCCAGAACATATATCTCTCCTGTTACTGTTCTTATCCTCCCTGTCCCCGGCCATCTGTTCTCACTTATTCTGAGGATGTGCAATTTGTAGTTCCTCATTTTTGTTCTTATCTGTCTAACTTTCCAGTTTCAGACATTGTTCTCATTTTTCAAAAAAACCTATCTTAGTTTCATAGTTTGCTGCCAGAACATCCCCCGTCATACTACTGGCTTCCTTTCAGCTCTCACCTCTAGCAACCATACAAGCTTCACACTCTGGAGGTCCATCTTGCAATGAGATTCAATTATTTATTGCTGTTTCTGTAACACACATTTTTTTTTACATGACAGGGTTGTTGACTCTGCATGAAACCGCCTTAGTTGCCTCTTACAACATGCATGTAAGGTAGCAATGGCTATATTCTTTACTCCTCAGACTAACATCCAGGCTTGCAGCCACACAGGTGAAAGAAATAATGTAAATTGGATTTATCCATTCCAGACCTCTGATGATTGTTTATTTAAACCTTTATAATACTTAATGCATAAAATCATACATAAAGACTATAAAATCAATAAATGTGCATAAAATACTCTAAATGAATGTTTAACTGCACTTTACTGAGGAGAGCTGATGGTGTAAGTGGAAGGTGGAGAGGAGGAAGGATATTATTGTTTGGAATGGGAGCCACCTTCTATAAGAACATCAAGTAACCCTTCTGATGTTCTTTCTCTTCTCTGTTTCTTTGCACTAGAAGATACTTGGGATTGTCTCATAGAAGAGCATCAGCAATTTAACAAGAAAGAGTACAAGAAATAAAATCAAATCTTTGTAGTGTATGGACGTCTGAGTGCCATAGTGGTCAGCGCACTAGTTGTTCATAGTGAAAGTGTGGGGGTCAAATCCAGCTGGAGGCACCCCTGTCACCCCACTGTAGAAATGGGTATTTGGACTCTTCTAGAGCTGGAGAAGGAAGTGTGGCCAGGTATGATGGTGACCACACCACCCTCTAGCATGCTGACAGGTTAAAGAAAATATGAGCACTAGCTCCGGTTTCCTCTATTTGCCTCCAAGGCATATTAGAGTTACATCTGCCTCTCATCTACCCACCATGCCCAATTCCTAACCCTTTGGAAATAAAAGATCAGTCAGTATCACCTATATCATTGTTGCATACATCTGCAATCTAGATAAGAGACAGGTGAAGTGAAATTTTAATATTTAAAATAAATAGATAACAAATTTAGAACATTAAAAAAATATATCAGGGAAAATATACACAGGTTAATATTTTTTTTTTATGTGGTGCATTAAACTCTTTGCCATAGACATGTACTCATGATTTTGCTGTGGTTAGAGCATTCGTCTGCAGATCAGGTCCCCAGTTTGATTTCTCACTCATGCTGAATTTTGTTCAGACTGACCAGCACGGGGTTCACCAGCCTCAAAAATGGGTACCTGGGGCTTCCCTAGCAAAACAAGGCAGTGAGGACAAGGGCTTGCATCCCTGTCTCAAATACTGTAGTGGCTTATAAGTGTGAAGACACTTAACACTTCACACCCCTGCAGATTGCAAATGCTATGGTACACAACGACAGAAGTACACATGATATGTAAAATTATCATTTGTGTTTTGTACGTTTTTAGAAATACCAAATTAGAGTCCTGATTGTCATGCACACGGCCAGTTTTCTGATGAAGGTGAAAAACGTAATTAGAAATTTTTTTGCATATTTCAAATTATTATTAATGATGTAAATAAAACTGATATCCTTCATGTAAATTTCACACAGTCCTGAATTTTTTAAATTTCTAGAATCCACTTAATTCAGAAAACAATTTTAGTTTCTTAAAGAAAGCGAAAAATCTTTGGGGAAAAAGGGCTGTGAAGGTAAATAATTTCTTAATTAATCAATATCATGACAGTTTGCAAATGATTAGCACCATGAACTATGACAGAACACAAACCTTATGTGTGCATTTCTTATATATGTTATATTGCTTAAGTCTTTTTTCTTGGTTATGCAACAAAACTTCAGTTAGTTTTAAGCTGTGGTTTACCTTTTAGTACATTAGAAACTGATCTTGCATATTTTTGCTCAGTACAGTTAAAAAATTATATAATTCAAGATATCAGAGACCTTGGAAATGCAGAGTGCCAGTGCAATTAGCAATGACTAATAATGATGAAGATTCATTTTTTTTCTTCCATATGGATAGTTTGCAACAGAAGAAAGAAAATACATTACAAATTAATTTACTTTTTGTGGAAAATTTTGATTACTTTTATTTCAGTCTCAAACCTCTTGCATCATTTCTGTGGCATTCTGCCTTCAGCGAGTTTTAAATTAAGTCTCTTGATGGTATCATCAGATTTGTTGAAAGCTTCTTTAACTTACTGTGAATTTCTACATTTTCTTTTTTTTAACCAGTTATCTTTCTCCTTTGATTAATACTTATTGTAAATATGACTGAAATTAATAGCCATTAAGTTATTCATAATTTTCTTCTGTGCCATTTTGTTGTTTACTGGAATTAAACAAGAGCTTTGTAGAACTTTATTTATTAAATAAATAGATGTGTGTATGTAACAGTTAATCTCACCTCACTGATAGCAAAAAACTGTCCAGTGAGGTTTTTTTCTGATTGTTGAGATATCTGATTTTTATAGTTCTAGTGGTTTCTTTGTTGATCAGTAGAGTCTACAGCGTGCCCAACTTATTATATCACAACAGTTTAAACTAGATGGACCTTTGATACTGTTCTCATCATGTAACTCAACATGTACTAGTTTTGTTCAAAATGAAAGAAATTTCAGATAAAAAAAACTACAGTGGACTACTAGCATCAAGAAACAACACTAAAGCATACTTTTGTCACATTGCAAGAACAAAATAAGAATTTGCTTACTCAGCTTAAACAGAAGAATGTGTGAGAATATATATAGATATCCCCAGAGTGAGATGGTTTTATGAAGCCGATGGTTTTCAGCTGTTTTCCTCACGCATACTGTGAATATTAAAACTTTCTTTTCACATAAACAATGCATTTATAAATATCATTACCATGCTTTTCACCAATTAAAATATTCTTACTTCGTCCACGATCCAACTCTGTGCTATTAAATATATACATCATACTTCCGTAATTAAGCTTTCATGGAATTTAAAGCTAAAATGATGATTTTAATTCAGATAATTTATAATTTACAAGATAGAATAATGAAATGAAATATAAAGCACCTCTTAATCAGAAACAGATAATTGCTGTAAACATATCAAACATTTTTATGTAGCTGATGCTTAGTGTGACATATGGTTTTTCCTAGAATTCTCAAAAGCGCTCTATCATTTTTCATGTACCAACAGGCATGTCTTACCACAGGTAGGAAACATTTGTTAGAATGTGTACGCTTTCTATAGATCAGAAAGCAGTTGTCATTAAACAGTATGAGCTAAATTGATCAGAAAAAAAAAAAGGTTTGCTGCTGCTTATGAATAAGTGCAACATACTTTGTCATGTGAACATCAGTCCAGATCATATTCTAAAATCAAATTTTTCTGAGGTGACTTTCAGGAAAAGATCTTTTTTTTTTTCTTACAAAAAAAAAATCCCTTAGGTGCAGATGCAATTTCTTCAGTATTTTATTGCATCATAATTCTTCTATCACTTGCATGCTGTACAGAGATACAGAACAAAAGACTGTATAAATGCTGTATAATGTCATTTGGATTACTAACGGCTGTATAACTGACTGTTTAGTGACAGGGACATCACCAATATCCTTTTCATATTGAAAGTTTTTTTTGTTACTAATGCAAAAAAATATGATGACATAACCAGAGATACAGATGTCCTCATGCTAGTCATTACAGTTCATGTTGATAATGCATAACACAATGAACCAGTTGACTAGAGTCTTTTGTGTTGCATAAGATCAGACTTTTTGTAAAAAAATAAAATATATGCTGAAAAGAAAAAGAGTATTGTGTGAAATTATTTCTTCATCCATGACTGACTGGCTGTGTGAGTGGAAATGTTCACAAAATTTTGCAGGATTGTACAGTTGTTATTAACACCACCACTAAGTATGGTCAGTTTTTGTTATAACCCTATATACTACTGGACAAAAGTTAAGGGCCAGTTTTTTCAACTCTTACAAAAACAAAATCAACTGACTAACAAACAAGCCATTAGTAGCAAAGAAAACAGCATTTAAAACTGAACAAATTCAATCCATTTCATTGGCAAATTGGAATAGGAATACACATACAGCAAGCTGGCGAAATCACTCATCCCTCATCCAAAAATTCACAAGAGTGGTTTTCAATCAACAAACATGTCAGTATCATGTGTGGTCACCATTTGCTGCCAGACATTCGATGCACAGTTGCCTCATCGAGTTAACTAGGGTTGTTAGGACATTCTGTGGAATGCCCTGTCACTCTTGTTAAAGGAAAAGGGTCAGCTGGGTGACATCAACAGGTGGAGGATGATTTGTTGAAATCCGTCTGCCTAGGACATCCCAAATGTGCTCAGTGGTGGCATGAATGACATGGTGGAGAGTCCTGCCATGCCTGCTGATGCCACCCCAACCATGACTGATCCCCCTCTGTAATAATCCACCTCTTGGATAGTGGCGTCATGGAACCGTTCTCCTGGCCTTCTTCAAATATGGATTCTGCCATCATTGAAGGACATACTGAAGTGGGATTCATCTGTGAAAAGAATTTCACCCCACTGGCGCTTAACGTCTGTGAATTATTCTACCACTAACATTGACGTTTGCCATATTCATTAGCTGGTTTCTGAGAGTGGAAGATGTTACTGTCCGGTTGCGAAGTGTTGACAGCTGCAGGTAACTGTCACCTTGTCTACTTGTGCAATGAGTTTGGCCTGAACGATGCCCATCTTCTACTCCTCTGGTTGCATGAAATCACTCCAAATGCCTTTGGATGGTAGAATGGGATATCCCTGAACGCTGTGCAACTTCACGGCCAGATAAACTGCTTTCAATCAAAGATATGACCCGATGATGATCAAAGGTGCTAAAACGCCTTCATGGTGGCTTTCAAATGACAAAAATATCCCCAAAATGCTTTAATAAAAATGATTGGAAGGTGAGAAGTGTTCACTAAGGATGCCTCCTGCACATGCAGCACAAATCAGCACGATTTAATTACTTGCTGGGTCATGCTAACACTTTTAAAAATGCCCTAACATTTTGTCTACGACGATGCTACTGCACGTGATTTTTACATTTACTGTGATGAACAGCTGGTGTTGTTTATGCCCCAGCTACATAGAGGACTGCCTGAGAATGCAATTTAATCAATAAATTTATTTACGGTTTTAGTACAGCAATCAAACATATGCTTGAAATTAATGACCGGCCCTTAACTTTTGTCCAATAGTATATTTTTGTTCCTAGAAAAATTTTCATTTAGTTATGCAAATGAAGACATCAATGGCAAAAATGAGGTTAGAAGACAATGATTTAGAATAAATTGTGCACATCCAGTTCTAGTGATTACTAAGCTGAACAGAAGTCTACAGTGTATCGAGTCTGAAGGGCAGAATGTCAGACAGGCCTGCGTGTTCAATTCTTTACCCTTTTGAAAAAAAGCTGTTCCTTCATCCATTGCTATCTACAAGTATATCATTCTATCTTTTTCTGCTCATCTGTATCCACATTATTCTATATCTTTCTTCGAAACTGACATTTTAAACATTTGAATATTCAAACAAATAACTGCTTTCCGTCACTGATGATCTGCAAATGAGTGCAACAGCAGCAGGACATCTTGCTTACAACCGAGAGGCCTACAGGAGTGCTGTTAGGAAGGCAGTTCTGCAGGTGACATCCAAATGATTGACTGAATTGATTTTCAACTTCAACCTCATAGTAAATACATTTCAAAATGGATATGCTACCACAAAATCTATTTGTCATAAAACAGAAAAAAAAATCATAACATGTACTGGAAATATTTATTTTTTAAATAATTCTACAAAAATTAGTGCCTAGGCATTAGACTATCTTGGAATTGTTCCATCCTTGGGTGTTTTCAGCCTCCTGTATATGTAGGAATGGTATGAAAGAAAGCTGAAAGGATGGAGGGAATGTTCTCAGATTCTATCCTGTCTAATGAGTGTTATATAATGCAGTAATACAGCTTATACTATAGAAGCTTCTGGGGAAATGGTATTAGTGTTCACGTTTTCCTTGAGATGACACACTTGAAGGTGATGTGGTTGGCATCACATTTACCCCAATTTTTTTTTTCTGGAGTACCCATTTCTACAGCTGTGTAAATGAGGCTTTTCCGGCTGGAATGTGCATCAATAAAACCATTTGAAAACACTTGTAGATACCGCAGAAAAGCATTGGGTTAAAAGACCAAAGTCCACACGTACCTGAATCCACAACAATGAACATTTTGAACAAATGTCCTTCCTACCTGAATGTTTATCTCAAAACATACTTTCCAGGTGTATTCATAACAACCTTTAAGTTATTAGAATTTGTGACAAACCCTCTTTATGGAGGTTTATGCATGAAATTTCTTGAAATACTAACAGAAAAGTGACTTAACAGCCACTATGAAGTGTATAAATTGTCTTCAAGTTATGCTTCTCTTCAATTTTTTTTTTTAAGTTTCTCTTTCTGTCATTGTCTCCTGTGTCCTGTCCTTTCCTCTCTCAAGGTTCATGACAGATATCTCAAGTTTATATGTACAGTTCTGGTGAAGGATTTGACACGATATAGTAGGCTGAAAAACTTTGTTGCCTTCTAATATTCCAAGCAACATGACATCCAGTTATAGCTGGTTGTGGGCAGTTACATGGGGAAATCTGAAACTTCTTATAGTCCCTGCTCAATGTATGTCGAAATGGCAAAATGTCGAGCCTTGTAGTGTAAATATGCCTTTATTGATTTTCTCAGAGCTGAAAGATTGCAAGCAGTTTAGCGACGCTATTGTGGTGATATGAATTCTGTGCATTTTGGGCAATGAAGCTCAGGGATGAAGAAATGGACAAAGTCAGTGAACTTGAAAGAATCCTGACTTTTTCAGTGATGGAGTCTGCAAAGTGACAGAAATACATTGTTGGGGCTGAAGAACACTATGTCAGTAAAGCAATTACCAATCTTATATAAGTAAAACAACAAAGCCAAATTTCTGTTTTATTCATTTACGAGAACCCATTGTTTCTTTCACTGATAACAGAGGCAAAACTTTAAAGCCTGTCCATATATCTTCAATGCACATTCTTATTCTAATGCATGATTTGATTTTGTTATTCATTTATATTATCAAAACATGGAGAAGAATGATCAGCAACACCTACTGGCATGGCACCTGATGATGGTGAAGAAGGGTGTACTCGCCATATATAACTTGTGAGAACAACTTGTTACATTTTACAACTCTGATACTTACAGAAACCATCATAAACACTGTTGGTTTTTAAAATAGTTTATTACTTAGTTCAATGTTTGAGGAAGCCATAAAATCACATATTTTCAAACAAGCCCACACCTTTTAGAAGAAATGTGAAGCACACAAGGCAGAAGACTGAAGATAAATCTGACAATATTCTTCCCTGTCTCTGGCTGAACACACTTCACAAGTCATTAAATAAAGATAACACTGGTACTGAATTTATTACACGCAAAACAAAATTATTTATCTTAAAATTTTTTGGACAAATTGTTATTCAGTCCATGCGTTTTATCAGTTATAAAAAAAATCTTAAATCATTCACTAGATGATAATCATATAACCTTTCTACATTACCAGTATAACAACCACTTGATTATCATCCACTTCTTATGTATACTGTTTCACTAAAGTTATCATCTGGGGAAGCTGGAATATCTGAATCAATATGCAGCATGGCTTCTTGAGGTGCAGGTCATAGGTTCTCCCATGGCATCAGCCACTAATTCCATCTGTCAGAGTTTCTTGCTTGTGCACTGTGTTGTTATCTTCTTCACATGAGAAGAATGGGGGCTAATGTCCAAAGCACAGAGATGATAGTCCTCCCATAAACACTTATTGTCATCATAGCCAGCTAATGAAAGGCCCTACTTTTACCTTCCCTACATGATGCACCTGGAAGCAGACTGTTGGTAATTACAGTTTTCTAAAAGTTTTGAGATTAAGGTATTCCTCATTTTAATGGAGAATGTTGGAAATCTGGCCTCAGAAAGTAACAATCACCATAACAAACTCTTAGTCCAAAAGTTATGCCTTTCACGTGCGGTTTTTAACACGCCATCAACTGCCACAAACTTCTGGCCCGCATAAATAAGGGAAGTAACAACAACCATGGCCATAAGGTCACTAACACAATGAAGGATAATAACGGATATCACTCTGTTGTTCACGAGTAAATGCAGTCAATAAAATAATTACTTCAAAAACTAAGAAGCAACAACAGTCAAGGAAAAAAAAATGATCAACTGCTTTATTTTGTTCTGCTTGCGTTACTCTTTTCTAATCAGTTTAATAGTCTGTGCACTATAACGGTTTCACATAATGTAATCCTATCAAACCACAGAGGTATTTAGGGATATGCGTTGGTGGCCATGCTTTCCTTGACCTGACAGCACACCAGAGGATGATGTGCTCAAAACCACACCTGTCTTTCTTTCCTTCTCCAACTCCAGAAGAAGTCAGGGACTCATTTCTACACCTGGGTGACTCTGGCCAGATTTGAACCAGCAACCTCCACATAAGAGACAAGTGCACCAGCCACTGCACCATCAGACGCCTTACACCAGTTCTAAGTTAAGTAAAAGAAATACACGATAACTTTAGTTAGGATGACTGCTTCTGTTGCTTATTGATCTTCTAGTTTACTGCTTCCTGCCACGCACAAATATTTATAGAAACCTTGTGACAAACAACATACATCAGATTGTTGTTGCCTTTGGTCAGCCTCTCTTTCTTTTTTTTTTTTTCTGGTGTCCATGGTGTTTTAGTGATGATGCTGGGGTCTCTTGGAGCACATGACCAATCCATTTTCAGTGGGTTTTTTTTTTTTTTTCTTTTTGCTATCATGACACGCATATCTTCTAGTCCACAGTGAGCAAGTAGGTCTCTAATATTTATTGTCTGTGGTCAGTAAATATTTAAAATCCAGCAATGACATTTCTCTCAATTTCACTTTTCTACATCTCTGAAAGATGTACATTCACCACCACTACTTCTTTAAAAGAGAGCATCACAGACACTGCAAAGCCCTTCTCTCTTGATCCAGTTTACTAAGCAAGACAAATGATGTTATTATTAAAACAGATGCTGTAGTGGTCTCGTCACTTCATACATCAAAGCTCAGTGTCATCAGGATGATAGAAATCTTTAACCAGACGATACACATACGAAACTGACTGAGCACCGCTGTTAGGACAAATAAAAATTCATAAATTGTAACAGATATAATGACGATAGTTTTTATGTCAACTTTTAAAAAATGATTATGTTTTCAGAATATGCAAAGGTGACAATCAACAGTGTGAATTATTACTGGAGGAGAAAGAACCTGAACCGACAACTGAACGAACGAACAAACATACTTTATTTTCAAAGGGTTAAGAATTGGGCATGCAGACCTGTCTGACATTCTGCTCTTCATCATACAGCTTTCACTCAGTCACAGTCATTCAGCATTTGTTAATGAGCATAATAATCATGAAGACACAATTAAATGATTACATAAATAAATAATAAACTTATCTCATGTCCATACACTCCACACTCTGATTTATACAAAAACATGAAATAAAATTGCATTCTTACATTCATTCAAAACCGACAAATTTATAGAATGGCAGTAAAAAAAATTAAACACTCAAGCCTTACTTTAAACTACATTAAACTATGCTTAGGGAGGCATACAGTCCATATCAAACAGATGTTGACACAGTTTAAAGTTATAAGAATGGATATTACTTATAAGCTTTACATGAATTGGTAGGGCATTATTGGGAGAGAAAGTGAGATACAGCGAGAGAGAGAGAGCCTGGGGCGGGGGAGAAAGCGAGAGAGAGAGAGAGAGAGAGCCTGGGGGAGAGTGAGAGAGCTGGGGGGGGGGAGTGAGAGACAGCGAGAGAGAGAGAGCCTGGGGGGAGGGACAAAGTGAGAGAGCCTGGGGGGAGAAAGTGAGAGACAGAGAGAGAGAGAGAGAGAGAACCTGGAGGAGGGGAGAAAGTGAGAGACAGAGAGAGAGACTGGGGGGGGAGTGAGAGACAGAGAGAGAGCGCCTGGGGGGAGAAAGTGAGAGAGAGAGCCTGGGGGGGGGGAATGAGAGACAGAGAGAGCCTGGGGTGAGAAAATGAGAGACAGAGAGAGAGCCTGGGGGGAGAAAATGAGAGACAGAGAGAGAGCCTGGGGTGAGAAAATGAGAGACACAGAGAGAGAGAGCTTGGGGGGAGAAAGTGAGAGTGAGAGAGAGAGCCTGGGGGGAGAAAGTGAGAGACAGTGAGAGAGAGAGAGCCTGGGGAGAGAAAAAGCCTGGGTGGAGAAAGTGAGAGACAGAGAGAGACAGCCTGGGGGGGAAGAGTGAGAGTGATAGAGAGAGCCTGGGTGGGAGAATGAGAGACAGCAAGAGAGAGAGAGCCTGGTGGAGGAGAGTGAGAGACAGCAAGAGAGAGAGCCTGGGGAGAGAGTGAGAGACAGCAAGAGAGAGAGCCCTGGGGGGGAGAGTGAGAGAGAGCCGGGGGGGGGGGGAGTGAAAGACAAGAGAGAGCCTTGGGGGGGGGGGGGGAAAGTGAGAGTAAAAACCAAAACCTTTATCTTAAAGTAAAGAAAACTAAATTGATGACAACTAACAAAACAAATAAGGCAGCTGAAATATGTATCAATGAGGAAAAACTGGAAGAAGTGGAGAGTTTTGAATATCTTGAATCGTTACTAACTAATAATGGAGATACAACGAGGGAAAGTAAAAGGAGGGCATCTATCACTCTTCAGAAAGTAAAACAACTAAAGGATCTGTGGAGAGGAACAGACAGAACTACAAAAATAAGATTTTTAAGGGCATGCATCTTTCCCATCACAACATATGCCCATGAGACCTGGACATTTAACAGAACAGCTGAGAAACACATAAATGCCTTGGACACAAAAAAGAATAAATGTAAATGCTACAGAAGGGTGTTTCAAATATCATGGACACAAAAAAGAATAAATATATCCATACTACAAGAACTTACTATTGAAGAAGGTTGAACAGTAAGGAAAATTAAATGGGGAAAACTTAAATATTTTGGACATATTAAATGTCATGATAATTTAGAGAAGACAAGTCTTGGAAGGGCACATAATGGGAAAAAGAGAGAGATGAAGACCAAGGCAAAGATGGCTGCAAGACATCGTTGATGATCTGCAAATGGATGCATCAACAGCATGGCATCTTTCTTACAACCGAGAGGCCTACAGGAGAGCTATTAGGGAGGCAAAGCTTCTCAAGGGACATGCAAATGACTGACTGACTTTCAGAAATAATGAAAATTACTGGTAAATCCAGATTATCTTCACAAAATAAGAATTAGAATGAATTTATAAGTACATTATAAATTAACCAATTAAAAAAAAAAGGATTTACATCTTTCCTACCATGATTCATATACATGACTTTGTTAAAAAAATAGATATCTAAATAACTGGTTGTGCTCCAGTGTTTTGAGACAAAAATTCTAAAATTACCATACAAGCTAAATATTGGCACAGCGTCATTTCCTGATAAACATATGGTGAGTGTGTTTATTATAAATTCATTTGTATGACCTTACCATTTTTAAACTGGTGGTCTACTTTTACTTCTCCTCATTATCTCTTGCTTTTCTTCTCTCATCTCTCAATGTTAAACTTTACTAGTGAACATAACTGTTCATTTATGTAGGATGTCATATCTTTCTGACTGCTCCTTCTTTTATGTAAATGAAATGATTGGGAACAAGATAGAATCAAAGTGAAATAGAGGTCTCTATCTCTGACTTTTTTTTCAGTTCTGAAGTTCACTGGTTTTCACATAGTGATGTCCTGGGACCATCACCACCTTGGCCGTCCCCTATCTCATTTCACAGGAACCGTATTTTCCATTACATGTTCTCCATCATATACAACGTGACCAAAGGACAATTTCCTTTTCTCGTTGGAGCTGAGGAAGTCAATTTTCATCTACATCTAGTTCTCCTAAAATATTCTTCTCTTTGGTGACAGTAGTTACAGAAATCTTCCAGTGTAGAGCAGTCCTAAGTCACAAACATGAGAGAAATGAAGGTAAAGTTGGAGCGTAATGAGAGCAAAAGATCATTACTGGACTTACTTGTTACTGACAACCATAGATATAAGCTCTGGAGGCACATAGTCAAATATTGGGGCAATAACCTCAACTTTGGATAGAAGTTCTGCATCTTCATAATCAAGGAGCTCACAAGGACTTGCAAACTTATTAAAAGATGCCTAAAAAAAAAAAGTATGAAACTAGAAACAGACAAATGGAAGATAAACTAAAATTAATCTGAAACACTGTTTGATACTAAAATCATAACCTTTGACCTTTACAAGACATAAGAGTCCTACAAAACTGGTTATCTATAAACCTTTCCTAACCTGTCCTCATGTTCACTGAAACAGTACTTGAAACTTCAAGTCTGCTGATGACAATTTAAATGGAGAACGGTGGAAGTTTGTGGACCTGACATCACCTCTTTACTAATTATAGTTTCCAGTTCAGCTTCATCCCATCCCATCTCCTTCATCTTTCAGTTACCCAAGTCGGGGTGAAGGCATTATCTGATCTGGCAGTCTGCAAACCAATAACCGACATGCTACTGTCAGGGCTGGTGAACTACAGCAGACCAAGGCTCTGTCCCACCTCTCCAGTGCTACCCCCCAGTAACAGCTTATCCTAGCTAGTGGGGCAGGGATCCATGGTGGTGGAGCCTGCTAAAGAGGTAGTGCACACCCCTTGCTTTCTAGCTACAACAGGAAAAATAGCCACCATAACTCACTCCCAAGCCAACATGAACCTGTGTCCGAGTCTTCACTGCATTGGCTTCAAGGAACATCAGCTCACAATTCCAGGGAGACAAAAGAACTCACCCAGGTCTAATTCATGCTGGTGGCGCTAGCAACAATTTTACTCTGACGCTGCATTTCCAAAATAAATATTAAATTTATGAAAAGTTGTGAAAAGATCTGAGTTGGAAAGAATTATCTAGCTTAACAATTAATTACTTTATATCACAGTGCTAACAATATAATACAATTAACTCTTTTACCTCACAGTTCCAACAATAAACTATGGTTAACTCTTTTTACAAAATAGTGTTAAAAATAAACTGCAAACACACATTTTGGGGCTTCCCCCCCCCCACAAAAATAAAATTCTTCTGATGTAATACTCTCATGTGTTTGTTCTCAATGAGTATTTCAACTGCATGTTTTAAACCTAGCAGGACACACGCTAGGAAAGAATGAAGGACAGGGGGAATGACAGTTCTTCCCTCCCACTACCATAAGTCGTCATTTTGTATTTCAGCATGTTTACTCTTTTTGTGTACTAAAACTGAACACAGTAATGGAACTTACATGTTTTGGTGTGCTATGAAACAGAGGGGACAGCTTGTACAAGCTCGAGCAAACAATCACCTGTTATGGAAAACAATAAAATGAGTGAGTGCCTGAATACTGCACCACAGTCTTTTGCTGAAATTTATGGCTTCTGTTCAGCTTTTTTCCAATCCTTTTGCTTCCACAGAACCCTAGTAATATATATTTTTTTTATCCTTGTGGAATCTCTGTATTAAAATATTTATAATCACTCATTTTTTTACCTCATGTGTTATCCTACACACCCACCCTAACCCCCCCCCCCCCCCCAACCACCACAAAATATTACCAGATCTAATAAAGTCATTAGTGTAATCAGAAAAAAAAAATGTTTTTCTGTTTGATTTCTTCAGTACTTTGTTGCTGAAAAGAATAATAAATTTATAGTACGTAAAATGTTAATCAGGTATGGCTTGTGATATATGGCATGTACAAAAGCATGCTTTTTTTTTTTTCATGTGAAGAACTAAAAATGACTTTTTAAAACATTATGTTACTGCTGCCATAACACTGTAACTCCTATCCTACTCCATCCACGTCCTTGGTTGGCGATGGACTAAACAATCATCGGCCAGTACATCCTGTGGCATCTTGCAAAGCAGCAACAAATTCTCTCCACCTCTCACGGCCTGTGGCCACCCTTTGTACTGTGCCCCAGCTGTGCTGCATGCTATTCAACTTCTCAGTTCTCCGCCGGCCAGGCTTTGGCTGACCTCTCTTTTTTCCCCCCTTTCCTTAGATGTCTATCACATGGCTGTTTTAGCAATGTTGCAGGGATCTCTTCAGAGCAAATGATCTGAGTTACATTTATTTTCATAAGCGCAAGAGTAGTATAATTGTTGCAAAACTTGCTTCCCATCCAAAGTTAGTGGGTTGGAGATTCTCCATTGTAGGACTCCTTTAAAAAAAATTGGTATCTGAGCAGAAATGTTAGGGAAACTGTGAATAAAATGAGAATGTCTGCCTATAAGGCAAGGTACACCATAGTATTCTCACTATACATAAAGATGTCAGTGCATTAAGAAAAAAGATTTTCATGTAAAAATCAGCACCATAAAACACACCTGAACTCACAAGAGGCTAAGACACACAAACAAAAATTCTTGCTGGGCAGTGATTAAAACTCTGAAGTCTACACAAAAATTACAGGGTATTCACTATACATAAAGATGTCAGTGCATTAAGAAAAAAGATTTTCATGTAAAAATCAGCACCATAAAACACACCTGAACTCACAAGAGGCTAAGACACACAAACAAAAATTCTTGCTGGGCAGTGATTAAAACTCTGAAGTCTACACAAAAATTACAGGGTATATTATGTAAATGTCCTAAATAAGTACATAAGAAGATAATTTTGACCATGAAATGAACTGTGCTTATGTAGCAATATGATCCTCATTAACTTTAGCTCTACCAGTTAGTTCTTCGGTGTTGTCCACGTAAACCATTATGAAAGGGCAGAACAAAGAACACACAGAGGGGGTCGACTGAAAGGATAAAAAAAGAACAAATGTAACCACCGGCAATTATATTTCTCGTAGTGGTGAAACAATATCCCAGAAGCTCTGAATACCAGTAAAAACCACTTGAATTCGGTGTTTATTGGCTAGGAAAAGTTTAAACTCTTTCAATTTTAAGCAGACACAATCATTTAGTCACTCAGACACTGTCATTCAGTCACTCAGACACTATCATTTAGTCACTCAGACACTATCATTCAGTCACTCAGACACTATCATTCAGTCACTCAGACACTATCATTCAGTCACTCAGACACTGTCATTCAGTCACTGTCACTCAGTCACTATCATTCAGTCACTCAGACACTATCATTCAATCACTCAGACACTATCATTCAGTCACTCAGACACTATCACTCAGTCATTCAGACACTATCATTCAGTCACTCACATGTTTATTGTGTTCCTTTGCTAAAACAGCCAGGATATTTGTGCCTGTGAAAGCTTTCAACCTGGAAAATACATTTCAAGGATACATTCTGGGATAATTATGAAAAAAAAAAAATGGATTCTCTAATACTGTATATGGAAAACGAAAAATTTGGGATTACTTAAAACAATGTGTTAAAATGTCTTCAAAATCTGTAATGTCCCATATGCTAAAAGCGCCCATATCTGCGTCACTTCACTCCTGACTCTTTCAAGAACCTTTACTGTAAAGAAGATATGAGAATTTGAGACAAGAAGAGGAGGAAATAAAATAACAAAAGGAGGAAATGAAGCAAGAAAGTAGAGGCCAAGAAAATTATTGTAAACAAAATCAAACAATAGATTTTTAGCTGCACAAGCCATAGCAAGGTAGTCACATCAGGGGTCCTTTATTTATAACTATATATCATTAATAACAGTAAAAACAAAAATCACCCAAACAATGCCGTAATTTTCAAAACAAACTGCACAGCAAACGTGCATTATCACTAGGTGCTATGTTGTTTGCATAAGCAACTACATACAGAACATCTTCACTACTCTTTATTTTTTCCCTTGTCAGCTGCATTTTTTATTTTCTCAGACGCTAGTGTAACACACTGTCTCCGCAGACTTCTTTCCCTCCTGACTTTTCTATGTTTCTCTTCCTTTTAACCTTCTTAGAACTTACATGACCTGGAAAACCACCTCCTCAGTTCAAGTTTAATGAGTGCTCACTGTCGCTTTCTTCTAGTTAGGTAATTAACCAAGAGAAAGATCACTTCAGCTGATAAAGAATGTCAGGGTTACCTTGTACAGTTTAAGATGTGTAAAGGAGGAACTGGCAAAAGCAAAAGAGATAGGAATTTAAATGAGTGACAGTAATGGATATTGTCGTTCTATCTCCCCAGAAAGAGAGATGCTCATGTGATGAAGCACAAGCACTGTACTGATCTGTGATGGGTTATGGTTGCTAGAATAAAGAGCAAGCTTCTTGGCAGAAGACTCCATCACCATGAGACACAGTGAGCCCCGCCTCCATTAGCCAACCTGAACATGTTACCACAAGCGCCAAATGATATGTGGAAAAGAGTCCAAGGGGCAGCTCTGGTGCCATTGGTCCTGATACCTGTCTTTTCACACTAACAGAGTCATCTCTGCTTCCAAACATCACTAGTGACAAAGAAAAAGACAAATTCTACAAAAGAGTAAGTGAAAAGAGGAAAATGACACTATCTTCAACGTACCCTCCGTTCGCCATAAAAGAATGCGTCCCAATGATAACCTTGTTTACCCTTGGCATGATGGTTCCAATTTGACATTCAGTGATCAGGGTTGTGTCAATCTTGGCCGAGGCAAGATTTTTAGCCATTTCATGACCCTTATTTGAAAAAAAAAAAAAAAGCTGTTTAAGATTTATGTATCTTACTGACAAATGGTCAGATGTCTTGATTACTTTTTTTAAAATTAAATGCAATAAAGCTACTAAATGATTATTCACCACAGACATGGTCTTCCATTTTGTATCTATTCTCGATGAGCTGTTTCCCAAATTCCAGTTTATGAATATATATGAATGTATGTATATATATTACATAGTAATACATCCATTTCTTTTCTTCAGCAACATGTGGAATCTATGCACCTTAAATCCAGGACTGTATATGTTTCTACTAAAACATCTGTTATAATGAACAAATGTAACAGGCTACAATGGGTGAAGGAGATGCTCATAATGTTCATCACTATCTGCAGCATCAGTCATGGTAGACGGTACAAAGAATGCCATACTGCCATGAAAGTGACAATTCTAAAATATAGCACAAACACAAGACTATAGTTAGGCAATGTAATACAAATACATACATATAACACCTCCCTACAAAACAATAAACACAGTAAACTCTTTCACTAATTTTACAGATCCCCTTTGAAGGCCGACTAACCTGGTAAAATGGTGCTCCTTCTGAGATCAGGACTTGAAATTTTATTTTCTTATAAGCAGCATTCTGGAAACACACAAGAAGAATGAAGTATCTCATCATGCAAGGCCCCCAACTGTGTTAAGAACACACTTATCTTAACATATTCTTTGTGAGACAGGGAACATAGATCTGTTTGCTTAAAAACGCTGACCTACTTCTGCAGCCCAGAAACCTGTAGCAATCAACACTAATTGTAATTGTTATTTTTTTAAAATGTAATGTTAGGATGGTAAATGAATGGGGACATAGAGATCACTGGCGGGGATGAGGAAAATGTGATGTGAAACCAATGAATCCAGGACGTGACAAGCCTATGGGTCTTTACAACAATGGCTATCAGAATGATGTAAACAAAACACAGCCAGCAGACTATAGGTGGCGAGGATTGGATATCAGTGAGGCATTCATCAGATTCCTCATCCCAAAGTCAGAGTGTCTCTATGGAACTGTCTCAATGCCATCTGGCCAGCCACCGTTGCATGCCGGATCTGACATGGAGAAGGGGCTTAAGTACAGCCACCAGAGGCTGGAAAAAGTTTTGGCCAGGTCAGCATACACCACTGTCCTCATGGCAGTCTAAGCAAGACCACAGTCTGCCCTAGCAAGGAAAGGTGCTAAAGTCGGACGTACCCAGCCAAAAGGCGTATCACAAAAATCAGGGTATCATGCATCATTGCCAATGTGCATACGAAGAAGATCATGCGAGGCCACACTTTCATCACTTTGAAATAAAGATCAGTTTAAGTTTACCAAACAATTCATCAGCCCAGGTGCTAAATTTATTCTGTAGTGATTTAGGAAAACTAAATTAATGATTTTAATTGCTCCTGCACATCCACTTTCTTCCAGAAAATAATGAAGTTATTCAGGTTTAATTTTCTATCTCCCCTCCCCCCCTCAGACTACATCATGTGTGCAAATTAAAAACAATTTTTTGTTTGAATTATTAAAATCATTCTTTGTGCATTTATTACTGTTTCTCAGGAGATAGTCTGTTGTGTTTCTTACCTGTAATGTGCCATAATTTTGGTTTTTGTATCACCTGATTGTGAAACTACTTATAATTAAGAATGGCAGAAAACAAGGGACAGGCCGCCCACACAGATGTGATGGACGAAATAGCAGCAAATCCCTGAGTCTTATCAAAAAGTCCTTCTGCCTTCACAACACCGAAAGGTACATGAAGAAAGAGACGAGATAAAAGTATGGCTGTGATGTGGGGACAAAATTTTTTTTCCTATGAGATTCATGAAAAACTGACAGCGTTTCTGTTTTAATACATGAAATACAGAATTACGAGAATGTTTTATATAGATTTATTTATGAAACTGAGGAGAGAAATTGAAATTTTTTTTCCCACAATATTTTTTATAAATGCTACTTAATCCATAAAAACATCATTCAAATAATCATGCCATCAACACAAATGTAAACACAAGCCCACATCAATGTGACGTTTACCATAGAAAAAACAAATTCTTCCTTTTCCTTTTCTTCAAGCTCTCTGGAACTGCAAGCTGGTGTTCTTTGCAACAGATGTGGTGAAGATCTTGTGGCACAGTATCACGTTGGCTTGGGAGCAGGTCATGACAACTGTTTTTTTTTTTTCCAGTCCTTGAGAGAAGCTAAAATGCAGGAGGTGAACAATGCTTCTTCAGCAGACTCAACCGCTGTGAGCATTACGACGGTTCTTGCCATGTTAGCCAGGATGGGCCTGGCACTTGGGGTACCGACAGAAAAGTGGATCTGGGTCTAGGTCAGCTATGGTCTGCCAACCCTGATGCTAGCATGTCAGTTATGGTCTGCCAACCCTATTCTAGCATGTCAGCTATTGTCTGCCAACCTTGATGCTAGCATGTCAGATACTGTCTGCCACCCTTGATGCTAGCATGTCAGCTATGGTCTGCCAACCCTGATGCTAGCATGTCAGCTATGGTTCATCAACCATGATGCCAGCATGTCAGCTATACTCTGCCAACCCTGATGCTAGCATGTAAGCTATTGTCTGCCAACCCTGATGCTAGCATGTCAGCTATGGGTCACTGATTACTAAATTGGACAGCATATTCACCACCCCCTCCTCCTCATTTTTTATGTCTGTTAACAGAACAAACTTCAGTAACCTTCTAGATGTGGGTGTTTCATACATCTGAAATCTGCTGGTAAAGTATATAGAATGTAGATGCAAATTTAAGGAAAAACAATCCAGGTAATTCTGCTCTTGGAAAATTTGGGGGGGGGGGGGGGGGTAAGGGTATTGTGGGATTGTTGGGAGATATGCTGTAACTATGTAAAGCCAGCCAGCTACGCAACAATAATGACTTCTCATGTGGAAAAACCTGATAATTACCTTCAAAAAGGCTTCTACTGTTCTTGATCTCCCAATAGTGAGGATAATATCATTTTCGTGTATGTAGTTAGGTGCTAGGGCTGCTATATTTTCTACACTAAAAGAGACAAAAGATAAGCAGTAAGGTACCATAAACAAAAACAAAATCTGTAGCACATTACTAAAAGTGATGATAATGAAAATATGTCAATCCACATTAAATTTTATTCACAAGTTTTGCTGTCCATTACAATTTCTATTCCGTCTCAAGTGGAATCCAAGGTTTAAAATTAGGAATAGTCTCATGTGGGGTAAAAAGTTTAAAACAAGGAATGTAAACTCCAGACCAGTGTGTTTTTGGCTGCCTTGTGTACTTTTTTTATTTCAATGTGCCATTTATTCTCTTTAAAATCTAATTTCTCTTTTATATAAGCTTTGAAGTCCTCATTCATTGTCAAAGTGATATTCCATTATTTCATTGTTTAGTGAAGTTTGGAACACTCAAAAGCTGCTTCATAATGATCAAAAGGTCTATTAACTCTGTGGCTTCCCCTGGGAACAACTATGTTAAGAACACACTTATCTTAGTCTATGTGAGACAGGGAACACAGATCTGTTTGTTTAAAAACTCTGACCTACTTCTGTAGCTCAGAAACCTATAGCAATCAACACTAATTGTAACTGTTATTTTTGTAAAATGTAATGTCAGGTTGGTGGACGGATGGGGACATGGAGATTGCCGGCAGGGATGAGGAAAATCTGATGTGAAACTGATGATCCAGGACGTGACAAGCTTATAGGTCTTTACAACAGCTATCAGAATGATGTAAACAAAACAGAGCCAGCAGGTGGCAGGGAATGGATTCTGATTCCTCAACCAAAGACTAATTCATGTGATGATTTTTGTCTACCAGTTTCATTACTGAACTAAATCAGTTCAAGAGAAGCTATGAGGATGTCCAACTCCTGCTCACTATGATCACTTCGAAAGTAAACAAGTCAACATCTGAGAATGAACAAAAGAAAATATCAAGATTACCAAAAAGATCTCAGTCATCTCACTGATTTACTTAACATCTATTTCTAACAGCTTGTAATTATATTTTTAAGATTGAAACCTCAGTCTGATTCTGTGTAACAATGCTTATGAACAAATAAAAGTGTTAAGAGCTATACAGTGCGACTTAAATGAGATAAGAGTGGACAAATCCAACAACACGTTTATATTTTCTGGTAATAAAAAAATTGTCAGCACCACTGATGCATCTTTGATTTTGAGATGACAAAAAAAAAAAAAAATTCCATGCTGGGTGAAAGTAGGTCAGCAAAGTATTCAGTACAGCAGGGATCAGCTCTAGAGAAGTATTTAGCAGTGCAAAAGGTTAAGCACAGAATACATTAAAAGTGAGCCACTGCTGGTTATATGAGAAATTTTGCTTGAAAAATTATTAAGACTTACCATCCTTCAATTTCAGTTTTCAATTCTGTAACTGCCTCAATAACAGATGCCTAAATACAGATTAGTGAAAAACATGATTAAAAAAACAAAATAGAATAACAATATTTAAACCATATATGAAAATGTGATATGAAATAAAACAAAATACATAATTTTAAAATAGGGTTAAAACAAACAAATATTTCTAAAATAATCTTTGATTTCTGCAGCTGACATTCCCCTGATGAAAACAGATTATTCACAAGCTTATATAAAAGAGGAGGGGAAAAAAAAATGATGTGTGTAACTGAAAGCATGGATTTGCTTATTAACAATCTGCATCCATCACCTGCAACATATTTAAGGTAAAGGTAATCCTGTCATGCCTTAGAGGCACATAGGGATATGGTGTTCGTGCCCATATTTTCCTTGATCTGTCAGCACACTAGAGGGTGATATGGTCAGTATAAAACAAATTAAAAAAAAAAAAAAACCCAAAATATGGAATGAACAAGAACTGCATCTATCACACCAGCCTATTTCTGTACTCTTTAGTACTACAGGTTAAATTCTAAATCACTCTTTTCAGATTTTCCTCTCTTGGTTCTGTGCTTTTAACAGTCAGTCTTTTAAAGATCTGTCAGCATTCTCCTCCAAGTCTGAACTGTCTGACAGACTGGCATTTTGATATTTAAATATAGTAAACAAAGCTTCACCTTCAGGCTTGGTATTGCCTTGCTGTAGTCTTCCTCTTCTTCATCTC
Organism: Achatina immaculata; assembly: GCA_009760885.1. Lineage (NCBI taxonomy): Eukaryota > Metazoa > Mollusca > Gastropoda > Stylommatophora > Achatinidae > Lissachatina > Lissachatina immaculata. The sequence continues at coordinate 52,360,549 of CM019720.1, read as the reverse complement.
CTCCATCAGTTATTGATATGTTCTGTTAAGAGAATGTCTAAGATGTTAGAGATTGATACTGTATTGTATTTGTAACATCATGACAAAAAAAAAAAAGATACTGTGATTATTAAATAAAATGATATAAAAAGGATCAATGTAAATTTCTTGGGAAAAAAAAAAGGAATCAAATAGGTATGAAAAGCACATAGGATTAGTTTTTTGGTATAAATATATATAAATAATATATAATCTAAATATATAAACATATACAAAGCCACTACAGTAAAGATGTGATAACAAAATGTTAAAATATTCAAAACAAAACTAGGAACACCTTTATTAATTAATGAGCCTACAGTTGTAATGTTTCAGTTAACACCTTAAACATACAAAAATATAAAGAACACACAAATAAGAATATAAAAAAAAACATCAGAAAAAAAAGGAAACACTTGGCTGTGACTTGCAAGACATGTGTGGCCAAGAGTGTGCACTGTGCAAAGTGAAGTAGTGTGAATGTTTAAATGGAGACTTGCAAGGTGTAGCGCCAATATGACTAGTTAGTGGTGATAAATGTATTGGGGGGGGGGGGGGGGGGGAGGAGGAGAAAGAGAAAAGGGGGGGGGGAGGGATATAATGGTTGTCAGGATGAGAAAACAGATGAATGTGGTTTGGGCTAGAGGGTTTGTAATAATGTGCAGTGAAGGTCATGGAATATCAGCTGTATGTGAAGAAAGAGTAGATGAGAGCTTAACTTATTTTATATACTTCAACATTTTAAACCGAAAAATAGGAAAAAGCCTCAAAGATAAAAAAACAGTTACAAAAAGCAAAAAAAACCAAAAAAATTCAATTTATTGCTAATTTTATTACTATTATTTATTAATATTCCCCCCACATAATAAAAAACTTCCAATAAACTGAAAACTTTATTATCAAAAGCTATAGCTGATATGGTGTTGTCAATATTTTTGTAGGGATTAAACACACAAGTGCAGTCAGAATACAGCAGACCCCTGTTAAAGATTATATATATAAATCAAAGATTTACCTGAATATCAGAAGCAAGTTGTTCTTCATTTCCTTGTGATGCAAGTTCCCTATTTAAAACAAAGATATTATTGTCTGATTTAAAGAAAAAATTTACAGAAGTGATGAGACAATCATTCACTTACAGGAGACACTGTTTACTTTACTTTCCGCTATAAAAAACTTTCATTTCCGCTACAGAGAAGCTTTCTTTACTTTCTGCTACAGATAAACCTACCTGCAACACTCAGTACTCACAATCTTCTTCCCTTTATTAGAAGATAATCAAACAAAAGACAAAAGCCAGCAAAAACACTCATTACTATCATCTGCCACTTCGTCTAGAAAAAAATCATGGCCAGCTTTAACACAATGGCACAGTAGAAAGTCATCAAATGAAATGATACAAAGTATCAAGGATTGAGCAAGATATGTGGAGAAGCACAACTGCAAACACTTGGCAACACAGCACCCAATGATGATGATGATAGCTGGCTTGGGTCTAAAATCAGCTCTGTCTTTTTGTTTAGATAATCCATCTGCACAAGCTGCCTCCTTCATTTAATAATGCTGTTTACCCACCTCTATCGCTGTTTTTTGTTCTCTTGCTCTTCTGTTGCAGATTTTTTCAACAAATCTAATGGCTTTAAAATATGTCAGTTCTTTGGTAACTACGCTTCTAATTATTCTCGGTTCAACTTAATTTGGTGCAATATTTTTTTTAATGAATGAATGCCATGAATATATGAACAACAAAATTGAAAATAATTATATATACTTTTATGTTTCTGTGTAAAATTTCATATCCTTATGTTTCACTCTTGAATCCCATCATCAGGAGGAGTTTGCATGTGCCCCATAGTTTTTCATCTGGGCTATTTTCTAGGGCCAGGTCTGAGCTCTTAAACCTCTGTAGAGAGTGTAGGTTTGTATGATATGTTCTAGGGTCAGAAAACCATAGTGACACATAAAAAAATGGAGTCTAGAAAGTCTTCAGTTTATGAAGACACACAGAAAATTGTGCTCTGTTTTGTTCTATTTAGCGGTTTTCCAGGTCTCTTATCAGATATTCAAATGTTTTCTAGCCACTTCTTAAAATGAAATAAAAAAAGGGTAAAATCTAATTTAAAGTTTTCATAAATGCTTCAGCACATTCTGCCTATTCACATTCAAATGTCAAGATAGCTCTTCCTTCCAAACCTATCTTAACAGTTACTCTTTGCTGCTAGAGCATTTAACCACACATGAAAAGAAACCTGTATTCTTCTCTGATGATCTTCAAAACTCTGCCTATCATGTTCCCAATGATATTCTCTGATGGATCTCCAGCCTGAATGCTTCTGCCTTCTGCCTGTACATGTCTGAGAAGATCCCTGTGAAACCAAAGAACATTCTGCACATTTTCTTATGAATTGTAAACACCCAACTTAGACAAAAGCCCAAACTCATGTTTTCTATAAATGCTGATGGACAGAGAAGCACTTATTGTGAGTGATGGTTAGTTTAAAGACACAATTACTGTACTCAAGGAAATTCCATCCTTTGTCTCTCGATGTACAATGTTTGAGGACACCCATCAGTAATGATGATGATGATAAATAACACTGTTAAATGACTGCCATCTCCTGAATTATCAACAAGAAGATGGAATGATGTCTTTCAACTGAGCTATAATGCCAGCCTTTTCAGCGAGCCACACCAGTCTGGGGATCTCATATGTCAGACTACTGTGACACAATATGTTACCAAGAAGTACTGTTAGGAAGTGAGATATGGTCTTGCTTGAATGACTGTGAGTTGCTAAAGATTTGGGATGATGCCCATTGGACACAAAACTAAAGATAAAGCTAGCCATAATACAGAAGTGAAAAAAATTCAGTGCTATGCATAAAACACATAGACATAAGTGGAATAGTCAGGCCAGGACAAAATATGACCAAGTCCACAAAAAATGTTGGGTGTTAAGGTATCTTATCTCTCTCTCTCTTTGAACCTTAAGTGCCCAGGGCACATGGGGCTTCCGCAAGGGTTTTCCACAAATGCCTGTCCGTCGCCTTTTTTTCTGCTCTTGCCCAGGTGAGCCCTCTATTGCTCAACATCCTTTCTGTTGTTCTTCTCCATGTCTCTTTTGGTCTACCCTTACTTTTGCTCCCCTGTGGTGTCCATCTTAGTGCTTTTTTTTGTAGTGAGTTATCAGTCATTCGGAGTACATGTCCCAACCATCGCCAGCGTCTTTCCTCAATAATTGTTGTCAGTGGTTTCATCTGCATTTCTGCTAATAAGATGTTATTTCTTATGGTGTTTGGCCAAAATATTTTTCTAATTCTTCGTAAACATTTAGTCTGGAAAGAATTCAACTTTTTTTCTATGGTTTTGGTGATTTTCCAGCATTCACTTCCATAGAGTAGTACACTTAGAACATTACTCTTAAATATCCTGATTTTCATATTTATGCTTAGTTTTTTTGATTTCCATATATTCTGCAGCATTGCAAAAGCCTGGTTTGCTCTAGTAAGTCTGCTGTTGATGTCCTCTGTGCTGTCTCCATTTTCTACTACTCTGCTGCCAAGGTATACAAATTCGTTGACCTCCTCCACTAACTTGTTATCTACTCTGAGTACATTTCTGTTGTTCACATTTTCCTTCATTAACTTTGTCTTTCCTACGTTGATCTTTAGTCCTATGTTGTTTGCATTCTGAGTTAGCTTGTTTATTTTATCTTGCATATCTTTGTGACTGCTTGATAATAGACAAATAAGGTATCTTATATACACCATCACATGTGAAAAGTCTTAGCACTCCTAATTCTGACAATGGGTGATTTACAATAAAAATGAAATGTAAATTTGCCATATAGGTTGTGACTACCACCACAATACAATAAAGTACAATGGCCTTTATATAAGAGTTACACTTCACAATTAATTACTCTTGAAAATAAGCTGTTCCTCATTACTAAACTAAACATATGTTGAATAAATATGCTAAGGATGCAACCACAAATACTTTATTATGACCTAAAGTATCAAGTAAAACAGATTTAATTACTTGGCACTTGTAAGCTTTGCTTGAGAGATTATTCTTATCAGCAAATTGATGGTTTTTATTGCAACATCACAGGAACCTTTAGTTGACCTGTTGGGAAAGAAAACAAAGCAGATGCTTGGCAAGTTAATGTCAAACTAGTAACATGTATTTAACTTATTTTTTTTTTAACCGACACGGAGAAAAATCACGATATGCTTCATTAAAAGCATGGAAAAAAAAAACGGATTCAACAAATATATGAAAAATTAGAATCCAGATTGAAAAAAAAAATAGTTAAGTGAATGTCAAACCTATCTCAACCCTACTCAAACTGCATATTTACATCTGATCTGACTGAAAGCTAAAGATGAATCCTCTTGACCAATAAAATGAATGGACTTACCTATGACATAAATTTAAAGGGAAAAAAAGACATAACTAAAATACAGAGTAGCAGAATGAACATTAACTTTAAGATTTCAAATGCTTCCTGAAATGAAAAGACTATTTGTGGATAAAAGTATTAGTCACTCGTAAATGAACATGACAGAAAAGTAAACTACAGTGACCTTGTACACAGACTTTAAGATAAGTAGCCTTGATTAAACAAGAACTGTATATTCTAACAAACAAATATTGTAGATGTACAATACGAAGTCAATGCATCAATAGTGGGAAAAACAAATCGCCCGAAAGCGGGACGACGTAAAGCGACTATCCATATACGCGCGGTTAAAACCTGAAAGCACTGAAATTGTGCTTCAAGACTACACATGAAGCAAAACGAAGATAACATAAAGTTGATGTTTGGGCAACATGAAATAGTTCTAAGTCGAACCTTCCTTTACTGTATAAGTAAATAGTTCCAAACGACTAATAAATACTACACCTCCGTATAAATGTGTCAGTTTTCCAAAATATATTGCATCATGACGAACGCGTTATAAAGAATTTTTATTGAATATTTGACTCAAAAAAAAAGTACCCTTTTCTCATTTCATCAACAAACAGAGCAATTCTTTCTTTCAGATCGTTTGCTTTGTCGCTGTCTCCGCCTGGCATTTCTGCAGTTTCAGTATTTTCCAAATTCACCTAAGGAATAGGTGGTCTCGCATATGGTTTATTATTACCGGATACAGTAGTTCAGGAGAAATAATTTTTATATATGTTTTACAAAAACATGGTGTCTTTAAGCATAAAATAATTAGTGAAATACGATATGTCTAACTGAAAAAATAAAAAGCCTACAAAATAAACGTATTATATTCAAAATGCTTCAGCATACTATTTTAACTTAAGTTCTAATAGTTTACAAAGAAACTAGATCCCTCACATGAGCGGCCACTCTCAATCATCAAAGTGAATATGTTGTTTCGTATTCTATATTTTTCATAAACAAAATCGTATCAGTCGCCATATTTCTGTTGTGTGTGTTTTTTTTTGTTTAAATATGATTAATGTGAAATAATTTTGCTAGAAAAAGTACGCTATATATTGTCCACAGCTGTACAGAACTGTAATGCAGCTATTTTTTTTTTAATGTTAGAAGTGGATTTACTTTTTGCATGACTGATGTTGGTCGTCAGGGGTGCATATTGTCACCTTACTTATTTAACTTGTGTACTGAAAATATAATGAGGAATATTAGAGAAGATGTAGACAAATAATATTACGACGCCATAACAATTGGAGGTTATGAAATACCAGAGATTAGATATGCTGATGACACAGTATTACTGTCCACAATACAAAAAAAAATGGAAAAACTAATTATGTCAGTCTGTAAGAACAGCGAAGAACAAAACCTCTATCTTAATGCGGAGAAAACTAAATTGATGACAACTGACAAAACAAACAAGGCAGCTGATATATGTACCAATGAGGAAAAACTGGAAGAAGTGGATAGTTTTGAATATCTTGGATCACTACTAACTAATAATGGAGATACAATGAGGGAAATTAAACGTCATGATAATCTAGAGAAGACCATCTTGGAAGGGTACATAATGGGGAAAAGAAAGGAAGACCAAGGAAAAGATGGCTGCAAGACATCGTTGATGATCTGCAAATGGATGCATCAGCAACAGGTCATCTTGCTCACAACTGAGAGGTCTACAGGAGTGCTGTTAGGGAGGCAAAGTTCCACAAGGAACATGCAAATGATTGAATGAGTGACTGATGCAATATCAGTGAGAATTAGTATGTGTTCATCATTATTTTACAGCGCCTTCTTCCACAGTGCTTCAGCAGCTCATGGGACTAAGCCGTAAGTTTTCTTGTGTTAGACATGTACTGGCTGATCAGCTGAATTCATTCAACATTCTTCTTCACTTCTAACATTTCTTCTCTGGTTCATCACTTTTTTGTCCTTGGAGATTCCAAAAGTGCCTTTCTTTCGCATTCTGTTCTGGATGGTATTGAACAGCTGAAAGTTATATGCTTCAGAGCAAATTAGAATCTTTTTCTCTTCATTCACATCTGTTATCTTTCTCTTTTTAAAAGTTTTTAATCTATTAAAGTCATAGCCAAAATATTGTATTATTCTATTTTAGAACCCACTGCTTCCTTTTGGACCATTGAACATTTTTCGAATCATTATTTACCTACCTTAGATTGTTCACTTATCCGTCGGACCATGATTTCCAAAAAACTGTGTTTATTTTTCATCAGTTTTTTTGTTGTTGTTGAGCTCCAGACACCAAGGGCATGTCACTATTCTTTATTCTTTGCTGACATGTACAAGAGGACTGGCCAAAAAGTTTTGCCTCCTCTGGAATATTCTGTGCAAGAGAGTCGCATCCAGCTGATACAGGTGCTGCAGAGATGCACTGAGTAGGAGGTGGGGAAGTTTTCAGCTTCCTCTTCCTTATGGCCTTCATGAAACTGCCTTACGGGCACTATTAACTGGAAACACCCTCATCCAGAATATAACTAGTATCATGTGTGTAATGATGATTCTAACTAACTCAGAATATTGCTGGATGAGCCAAATTTTTCAGTCCTCTCTCCTGCTTGAAAGTGATGTGCCATTTCAAAGAATATTAATGAAGTTCATCAATTCACTGATCAGAGAGAGCAAATTTTCATTTTGCTTACCTTTGCTATTCAGACTTAACAATAAGGGGAATGTGAGATCTAATGATGGGCACAGCCTACAGTGAGCTGCTTAAGTGTATGCTTACAGTTAAGAAAGGCTCGGTGGTTGTGAGTGGACTTTCATGGCCAGTGAAATCTAATCCATCTTCATCACACTCTGATCACCCTTACTTTAAAAATGGGCACCTGACACAGGTATCTGCATATCTCAGCAGCTACATAGACCAGGATGGGGACACCAGAAAGGAAGTTAGAACTGCAAAAGCAGCATTGACCTTCAAGAATCTTGAGAACATATGGCATCCAAAAGTTATAACCACAAAAAAACCAAGTTAAGATTATTCAATTCAAATGTAACGCCAACCCCAGTTTATGCATGTGAAAGCTGGAAAACAACTAAAGAAATAGACAAGAAATTAGACTCTTTAGAAAACAAATGCCTAAGGAAAATACTTGGTATAAAGTGGAACGAATTCAAGAACAACGCAGAGATAAGACAGATTAGCAAACAACAACCTATTTCATGGGTGATCAGAGGTTCTAAGGACTGCAAACGCGCCACAAACAGCCTCTGGCAGTCAAGTCCAGCTCCTGGCCTTCCCGTGGCAGAACTGTTTAAACTGACAGGAGAAGGGGCGAGGGCGAATATCTGGCGCCTGAAAACCAGTTACTTAGGGTAGATGAGTGGCACGTTTGGTAGCTCATCTGCTGCTGTTGGCGAGATCTTCAGCTGCCGTGCGTGGAGCGGTGCTCCTCCCGGCCAATGAAGAAATTTGCAAATGAGGTTGCCGCGCAGCATCACTGCGGAAAAGGTGGTAGAAAGGATAAAGCGAATCAAACAGTCAAATCACGGCACCTCTAGTCTGGAGGTCGGCCACGTCCTGAGTGCAGTCATATCGGGTGAAATGCATGAACCGGCTTGTCCCAGAGGTTAAGACACTGCTGGCGAGACTCTTCAAATGCTGCGCGTGGAGTGAAGCTCCTCCCGGTTAAGGAAGTAAATGCGGAAAAGAAATAAAGGTTGCTGTGCGGAGCCGATGGGAAAAGGTGGTGGAAAGTGAAGTTTAACCGGTATGTCCAGTAGTATCGCTACGAGAGCTATACCACGGCACCTCTGCTCTAGAGGCCGCCCACGTCCGAAATACACCTACACTGGTGAAATATGCCTAAACCGGCACACACCAGGGGTGGAACTTGATGGCTAGACATGTCATGCCACCTCCGCTCTAGAGGTCAGTAACGCCTGATAAACACCCATACTGGTGAATTTTGCCTAAACCGGCTCATACTAGGGGTGAATCTTGAAGGCTATGCATGTCACAGTACCTCTGCCCTAGAGGTCGGTCCCGTCCCAAACACGCCCATACTGGGATAATGCCTAAACCGGCTCAACCCAGGGGTAGAAGTCACTAGTGGCGAGGATTCGTCCTCCTGGACAAAAGCTCCATCCTGGTCACAACTAGGAAGGGTAGCAGCCACGACCGCAAAATGCTGAAGTCGGAGACACTGGACCAGGGAAGTCTAGATAGGCAACCACCTCTCACCCGGCGGGGATGTTTGCGTATCCTAATCACGCTGAGGTTTTCCGGTGAGAAAGTCCAACCCTGGACTGGATGGGCGACCACCTCTCACCAGCGGTGATACACGGGTATCTCAAAACACGTCGAGGTTTTCCGGTGAGAAAGTCCAACTCTGGCCTGGATGGGCTACCGCCTCTCACCCAGCGGGGATGCACTGATATCCTAAACACGTCGAGGTCTTCCGGTGAGAAAGTCCAACCCTAGACTAAACTGGTGCAATGAAAACCATGGTGTCACGCAATCCCGCTTCCGAGACCCACCAAGAATATAGGCTAAAGCACTGTGATACTCTGAACCCCTTGTGGTCCTCTCGTGGATCTCGTGTGGTCTATTTGGACCACACAGGGGACCACGGGACCTAACGAGGACCACAGGCGTGAATTCAGTAGGTTCACAGTGTGGTTTTTGGTGGTTGAAGTGAACGAAGAAGAAGAAGATGGGTGATCAGAAAAAGAAGATGGACATATGTCGGTCATGTGGTGAGAAGAAACAACCAGAGAATCCCAAAACAAGCTATCAAGTGAAACACAAAAGGCCGAAGAAAAAGAGGCTGACCACGTGAAACTCTAAAAAAAAGGACGTTAAGAGAGGCCAGTTAATGGGAATAACATCCCTTAATGATGTTTAAAAGCTTGCAGAAAACAGGAAATCTTGACAAACCACCATGCAAGCCCTATCTGACGTTTAATGGCACGGGAAGGATGTAAGATGGTACAGATAATAATGAAGTGCCTCTGGAAAAAAAAATGCTGTCAAAGGAAAATAACAGGATACTCATGTGGAAGTAAACTACTATCACACCAAACACCCCTCTTCCCCCAACCCCCCTCTCTCTCTCTCTTATTCAAAGTCTGCATGGATAAAATGAAGAAACAAAAGTGTATAACAAAATGCTTTATTTAATTTAACAGAGTGCTTGAGAATGTATTCATAAATTCAAATATTCTGTGAGTGATGAATGCAAAAAAACAGATACAATAAATGAAAGAAAAAAGTTTCTTATGAACATCTGAAGGATCAAGTATGGTAATCTTCACATAAATTGTTCAATCCTTTTCCCAGTTATCTGCTAGTAAACTACAATCAATACAAGATTATGTAACAAGAAGTGAATCCTTCACTCTTCAAAAAGTGGGTGAATGTTCTCATGAAACTGTGACAACCTGAATGATTCTTGCACTAAAGATGATTCTTGCACTAAACTTCAATATCTGACAATAATATAGATATCAGAGATTATGACACAAATTAACTTCAAATTTCTTTTGCACTTGGATGTACAAAGGCTACCTGCGGATTTATCAAACAAAAAAGACATCCTGAAGTGTTTCAGAAACTGAGCTGACAAAAATATATATAAAAAAAATATACATAAGGCCATAGCACACAACTGTATTTTAGAGATTATCAAGTGAAACATCTGTTACATGACTGGCATTATAAACACTACATAAACTGCAAATGTTGCTTTTCAGTCATCATAATAACCTGTTACTGATACAACCACAACTGTACAGCTGATTTGTATCTAATATTTAATATGATGAAATGAACATCCAAAAATAATTCTATGTTGTCATCCTGTCTCTGTCATGTCTTCTTTCACACATCCCCTACCCTTCCCCCAACAAAGCCACAAATGACAAAGTTTTTAAAAAAGTTGACATGATATTAAGACAACTTCTAGATGGGCTTAATCTTAAAGTGAAGTCCAATCAGCGAGAAGACAAGGCATTTCAAATCCTGGACCAAATAGTAGAAAGTTCTCAAACCATCTGGATCTCTGAAATTTATGAAAGTGAATAAGCAAGAAATAAAATCAAATTCCTACAAATATACTTTGTATAACTATTTATGATATTCAGAATGTTACATATGTACCCAAGTTTATAGTTATACACCAGATTCTGCAGCATACACCATACATGTAAAACATTTCTTAAGTTACTGAAAAAATTTTTCTCTTTACCTGTTGTGACAACCTGACATGAAAGGGTGCCAAATCCAACATTTTTCATTGCATCATAAAATGAAACAAGGTGAAATCTTGGAGCTTTATCAGTCTGCATCACAGTATGGCAAGTTGGTAACGGAGGAGTTTGGTGATACACATATCACTCTGTACAAGGACGTCTAGTGAAATTTCCTCTGCTTGCCAACCGCAGAAAAGTAAATTCTGTGTTTGTGTCTGTTGGTAGGTGTGCATTCTGCTCACATCTTAAAGATTCTGTGCAGAAGACTGAATGACTGGCAGTTCTTTACATCACTTTTTACTGACATTCTCATGGACAACTTATGGAAATTGCTGCTACATCCTGACATCTTCTGGATATAGGTTAGTATAATAAAATAAATCTATAAAAATTTAACAAAGCTTCTAGGGGATCTGTAAGGCATGCATATCTTCCACACCAATGGTCTTTATCATAATTGACTACTGGATATGACAAACTACCAGCCAAAGCAAAAATGAAATAACAATGAGAATTCAGATGGTTTCCAAAGGACCCAAACTTTATATTTGTTACTCTGCTTCTCTGAACCAGTTCCTGGCAGTTTATATTGTGGTGAAGGATTATATCAGACCTAGAGAGTATTACAGTGGTGTGCCTTATTTTCCCAAGTGGACTTAGGTGCACTTCTTGGCAACCTTCCACCACTGTAGAGAACATATGAACCCCCACCATGGTTGATCACATGGTGGAATCATAACAATCTGTCACTAGGTGCACAGCATGGATGGAAGATAAGATCTGTTTGGTAGAGTTGTCCCATACGATAATGTCAATTCAGCTCTTGGATTCTGTAGACAACATATGGCAGCTAATACAAACAAAACAATTGAGTCTGCAGTTAAAGTAATGCTGAAAACAAACAAAACAAAACTCTGAGACAACACAAACCTCACAAATGGAACTTCTCAAAAATTATACCTGACCCAAAAACCAATTTAAATCATCACCAATATACAGCATATAAAAAAATTGAGAATTCAACACAGAACAGTATCTTACTTGCTCTGGTTTACATCGAGCAATGAGCCAATCTTTGAGGTTGTGAAGGAAATATGCTCATCTCCTATGACAATCTCCAGTTCCTGAAAGAAATGGAAACGCACAACACATCTGTATTTTATACCTTTTATCAGCATCTTTATCAAGAATAGGTTATGGCCTACTTGTTCTTGTCATGAGTACCAGTGTCAAGCTGTGCAGTGGCAGATGACAGTAGATAATTTTCTTAACCATCTGGCCATGAGGATGAAAAAAGAAGCATTAATTTAACTCTGCCAGATCTTCCTCTTCGTTTGCTTCTACCATCAAGATCACCCCGTGATCCTACTGAAGTTACTCCTGTGGTTCTCGCAATAGTCTCATTTAGGATGGGGGCTCAGAGCATTGTGGGGCTTAGGCCTATATTCTCGGTGGGTCACAGAAGTGGCATTGCGTGACGCTGTGGTTTTCGTTGCACCAGTTTAGTCTAGAGTTGAACTTCCTCAGCGGAAAACCTTGATATGGTCTGGATATGAATATATCCCCCGCCGGGTGAGAGGTGGTTGCCCATCCAGCCTAGAGTTGGACTTCCTCACCAGAAAACCTCGACATGTTTTGGATATCAGTATATCCCCGCTGGGTGAGAGGTGGTTGCCTATCTAGACTGCACTGGTCCAGTGTCTCCGACTTCAGCATTTTGTGGTCGTGGCCGTGGCCGCTACCCTTCCTGGTGGTGACCAGTAAGGAGCTTTTGTCGAGGAGGACGAATCTTCATCACTAGTGAGTTTCACCCCTGGGTTAAGCTGGTTTAGGCGTATTATCCCAGTATGGGTGTATATAGGACGTGACCAGCCTCTAGAGCAGAAGCATCATGATATGAGTAGCCATCAAGTTTCATCCCTGGGTTAAGCCGGTTTAGGCATATTGGCCCAGTATGGGTGAGTATAGGATGTGGCCGGCCTCAAGAGCAGAGGTGCTATGGTATGGGTAGCCCTCATGGCGAGACTACCGGCCATACCAATTAAACTTCACTTTATCCTTTCCATCACCTTTTCACAGTGGCACCATGTGGCAACCATAATCACATTTTTATTCACTGGCCAGGAGTTCACCCCACGCGTGGCAGCTGAAGAATCTCGCCACCAGCGTACTCTGCCAGATAAAGTTGCAAGTTTTTATCTGAATGCCTCTTTGTGGCTCACTTTCTGGATATAGTTGATGGCTTTCTGAAGAACTTTTTTTTAGGATAGTGGTGATGATGAAAAAAATTCTAATAAATTATTGGATTGGTCCATACAGTCGAAGTCATCAAGACACAGGCAGTAAAGACAGAAGAGCTGAGAGTATGAGATGAAATCCTTGCAAGTTTCATGATGAGGGGAACTGTTAAGTAGATATTTTGTTATCATAGCTTTTTGCAGTGGCTTTGTGTTTAGTTCATGTGAATATTCAAATATGTGTGTTTTAGTATTTAATTTTAGTATTTAAACATGAGCGTATCTGTCATTATTACATAGTGGAACCTCTGTATTACATTCCTACTTATTTATCTTCAGTGCTTCATGTATCTGTCACTTGAATTTTCACTTCTGACACAGCAACGCTGTGCCTAGTTATATTTTTAATCCGATCACCATCACAGAAATCACTTTGTAACACATCAATTTCATTACTAGAATCATTAAACAGTGATTTTTAGTCATTACTGGGGTAGTCTGACAAAAAATCAGATCATATTTCATTGTAAATCGCAGTGTCATTGAGAGAAGTGTGCTCCGGCATTTCCACAAAATGTCGACATCTCGTAAACACACATTTCCGACAGCTAAAACAACGAGATTTCTATTTTTTTAAAGTGCCGAAGATTGAAAACAATATTTTATTAACTTTGCAGTAAAAAAACAGACAACCAAAAATTACTTTAAATAAGAAGCTAGAAACAGTTTAAATAAGATGACCGTTGAAAACGGCATATCCGCCTTTTGGCCAACAACACATGGAAACCGGAAAACGGATTTTCCCGTCTTTGGCCCAGGAAGTGTTAATTCTTGCTCATCTTCAATGCCACACAGAGCAACTAAGTAAACGCTTGCGCCAAAATCATTCAGAGTAAGAAAACTAAGCTTCTGTGACCAGTTATTAAGATTAACCAACCTGTCTTCCTACTCTGTCTGGACTTGGCCACAAACTATCATCTTCTTGCATGATCTCAGAATCCTCAATGATCCGCTTCAGCTCCTCCATGACTGATCTGTGAACAAATGCCTGAAATAAAGTGGGAGAGAAAAGCTTTATATAACAGTGAAAACATTAAACTAGAAAAAAAAAACATTTCAGTATATTAATGAAGTATAAAGTAATGCAGCCTATTTAGCTCTTCCCATGCCACAGGTAACAAACGCGGACATTCCCATTTGTGTCACTCAAAAAGCGCAGGTCTTGATATGTATACGGGATATAGTTGGAAAAGTGAATGTATCAAAGTATTTCCACATTAAAAGTATACGTATTATGCATCAAAATAGCTGTAAATGTAAGAAGATTTCATAAATGAAGAGTCTGTTCAGGGAAAAAGAAGTAGTGTGATGATTTTAGCTGTGTACTACTTACCATCGGCTAAGTTGAGATGTACACTATTTACCATCAGTGATGTCTAGATCCACTTAGATTTCATCTGATCTCGTTGTGTGGTGGCATTCTCATTAAAATAATGTCTGAAATAACCTTCTAATTACTTCTCCATTCCATTTAATAGATCTAGATCTACTTAGGGTATCTGAAATAACCTTCTAATTACTTCTCCATTCCATTTAATAGATCTAGATCTACTCAGGGTACATTTGGGGACAGTAGTCTGGTCACAGGGCATGTCCTTATGCCTCAGAAATTACAATAAATATTGAAATTTCTCGATTAAAAACATTGATTCCACTTGGATGTTAGCTATGCTTTGGATTGAACTATGAAGGGTCACCAGACATGTGCAGATAAAATGTGTACAATCAAAAGTTACACCGGTTTTACACTGAAACGAACCAAACCTCGCTATACTGAGGATGGCACTAACTTAACTAACTGGAAGATCTCATTATAGCAAGGATGGCATGGGAAGAGTTAAACTCATTCATACTTATTTCATATTTAACACTTTCATCCATCTATCCATACATGCCCCTTGAATAAAGTGAAAGATATTTGTAAAAATGTGAAAATAAAGATACTAATATAGTCTACCGACCAGTTTTAACAAAGTACGAGCTTCAAAATAAAAAAAGTCACAGGAGAAGTAAGACTGATAAAGAGAAGCAGAGACTGGTAGCAGCCAGCAATTTATATATCTCTCAAAGTGAACTTGATAAATAGCAGAAGAAGGAGATAAAAAGTTTAGAAATTATCAAAATTTAACAACAATTCAAGTAAATCCATCATCATCATCATCATCATCATCAGGTGACGTGCTGACTAGCTTTGGCTATTATGCTTCTCCAGAGTATCCGATCCTTCATGCAGGCCATCAGCTCAGTTGGTGATCTCCTCTCATACCATCCCGTCAGACTGTCCAGTATCATTTCTCTTGGTCTTCCTCTTGATTTTCTTCCTTCTATTTTTCCTGTTGTTATAATATTTTCAATGCCCCCTCTTCTCACTGCATGTCCTATGAAAGTACATTGTTTCTCTCTTATCTTTTTCACAAGGTTTTTTTGTCTCTCCAGCTCTTCTCATACATTCTTCATTAGTTATTTTTGCTGTCCAGGGGATTCGCAACATTCTTCTAATAAACCACATTTCTGCTGCTTCCAATGATTTTTGTGCAGCCTTGCCTATTGTCCATGATTCACTTCCATATAACAAGATAAGTTTAATATAGCATTTCAGGACTCGTTTTCTAACATTCATTGATAAGGATGTGTTGGATAATATGTTTCTCGTTTTATGAAATGCAGTCCTTGCTTGGCCTATTCTGTTCCTAATTTGTGTTCTGCATTTCCCATCTGAAGTTATTACTGCTCCAAGGTATTTGAATTTCTGCACCTGTTTTAGAATAGTTCCGTTTAATTTTATACTGCATGTTGGTGGATTCTGTTTCTTAGATATAATCATAGTCTCTGTCTTTCTGATGTTCAAAGTAAGGTCTTTCTGTTCACTTTCTTTGGCGACTTTATCCAAGAGATTTTGCAGGTCTTGATGGTTCTCAGCTATCATTACTGTGTCGTCAGCATACAGAAGGTATCATTATTGATACATTTAATTTTATTTCATGTTCTGAATTCATTGAAAACAGACACTCAAGCTTCACTCTGTTTTCACTTTCATTCTTGCTAAATCACATTTTTCATGTCCTGAATTCACTGAAAACAGACACTCAAACATTATTCTGCTTTTACTTTTATTTCTGTTAAATCACATCTGAATTTTAAAAAAAATACTGCACACATAAAATACCTCCTTTCTGATCATAGTGTCATTTTTGTAGTTGGAATTATTTGCATATCTGAGTTTTCCTGAAACAAACAAACAAAAATTAAATATGTTTATAATGTTAAATGATAATGACATGAAAACAGGCAATCTAGGGAAAACATGGAAGTTTTAGACCCCCCCTCCCTCTTTTTCATGTGAAGGAAAGGAGGCTGTTTTGGAAAGATGACATAATCATACAGCTCAAGAAACTACTGCTGGCCAAGACCCTATCAACCTCGATGTAGCAGGCTGATACAAAAGCCTGGCCAACTGGTGTAGCAAAGAGTATTACATTGATTATGGTGGAGAGTGTGAGAAGCTTCCACATTTAAGTTCGCTCTGGAAGCTATCATAATTTACTCTACATATATGCTGCTCACATTAATGAGACCGTCGCCACTGCAACTATAAGAAGCATCAAGCTTGCTGATACGTAGCATTGTGTATTGCCAGACGATAAGCATGCGTTCTGTTGTTTATGACTACCGATGGCAAATACCAAACTTCGAAAACAAAGTTATCACCAAGCCAGATATATTTATCCAAATAACATCTGCTTGTTAACTTCAAATAGCTCGTTAGCTCACCATCAGGTCTAAATTCAAATTCCAAAAACTCATGCCCGAACTTTCCTTTATGGCCCACATAGTACCGCAAGTAGAAATCCGAGGAAGAAGCCATGTTTGAATAAACGCTTGTCCATATCTATAACAGCATCAGTTTCGTAATACTTAGATAACATATGCCATACTTCAGGAAAGTTTATTAATCAAAATAAAGTGCATAAATACTATATAATTAGTAGTAGGTCATATATTACCAAATAAAAAAAATAATGTATTACGAAACTGATGGACAGAGCTATCAGACACTGACAAAATTTGGCCAAATACTCGTTTGATCTTCGGTACTTTTTAATTTGGTTCAATCTGCAGATTAAAATTGCTTACTGTTTGTGGACAAATAGTTTTAACATTAAAAAAAGGAACTGCACATCAAGTAAGCACAATGCTATGAAAACGTTCAATATTTCTATATAATAATTGTAATTCTTACGGTAGGCATCTATGTCCCTAGTGTTGCTGCTATCAGTGTGTACGAGGCGGCCTGAGAGTGCAGAGCGCTTATCAAGTCCAAGTTTCCATTATTTTCTTGATGACATTGCATAGTTTTATTATATAGTCAGTTGAACTTGTTTACGCACCATGTTTCTTGCATTATTATGTGCAGCTGGTACTAATCTATGTACATGTGCCCCAAACTGCGGAACACATCCTCCAAAAGTGCACCAACTATGAGACACTGAGAAATAATTACTGGCCCAGTGAAACCACTAAAGAAGATAACCTCTATGGTTCCATACATGAGTTACAAAATACAGTGGAATTTGTCCAAAAGACAGGACTGCAGATATAAACAGACAGTGCGAACAAAGGAGAAGAAGAAGAAGATGTGCAGCTGGAACAATATAAGATATGACTGGGTTAAAAACCACCAAAAGGCATGCACATCAAAGATCAGAGCTTAGACCAAATGTGATCCTTGGGATCAAATTTGAAAAAAAAATCAAATGTGTTGTATGCTTCATCTCACTGTAAAGAGCTTGTGGCAGGATCTGAAGATGTAGGGCAATGAATGGAGTACAGCCTGGGATATGAGGAAAGCCATTATGTCACCAAGAACATCAGAAAATGATCATTACAATATAGAGTAAAATATTTAAGTCCCATGGCCTCTGGAATAATAATGACATGCTGTCTGGCTTGCTGTGGTGATCTTCAGAAATACAACATAATTACTTGTACAGCCTGTCTTTGACTTGTGATGGTGTTACATTCGAATGAAATGATTGAAAATAAAAAAAATATCATAAGCTGAAGTACATAATGAGAATGAAGATGCACTACTGAATGAGATAGTGGTCAGCAACCCATAGCAGACTGGTGGTGTCAAGGTTGGCAAATTTTAGTTGGCATATCTTAGGCAACCAAGACCCTACTCTGCCTCCCAGTGGTGTCCCTGTAAACAGACCATAGTCTGACTAAGTGAATAGGGATTGCAGTGAGCAGAAGAACCCAGTCCTTGAAAATATGTCAGGACGAAGTTGGATAATAACCTTCTAACTACTTCTCCAGATGTCTAATATGTCTAGATCTACTTGGGATACATTCAAGAACAGTGGTCTGGTCACAGGGTATGTCCCTACATCACCAAAAATTGAAAATTCATGATGATCACTTTGATTTTCTCCCTCTTTACTGTGCACTCTTTGGCCATGATGAACAGGGCCACAGGGCATGCGCACTAAATGTTTACAATCTAAACATTACACCGAGTTTTTAATGAGACAAAGAATGTAGCGAAATATAGTCACACGGCACTATAGACACAAACCGGAAGTGACCATTTTTAGTCATTAGGCACGGGAAGAGTTAATAAAACTAAATGCAGGGAAAAAGTGGTAAAAATAATAAACAGTTAAACAAAACATATAATGTTTTATTAAACATACCAAATACTACAAAAAATTAATTAAACCTCTCTTGTTTTTACTCCACTAAGTTTTCAACAGTACATAGTACTGTTACAGCTGTAGACTATGTATGAGAGAGAGAAGGAGAGATAGAGATGATCTGGACTGCCAAATTTTGACATCCTGGGACAGCTTATATGATGACCATACAGTGTTTACTTGTTTGTTAAAATGTTATAATCTTGCCATCATAAGATAAAAAATTATAAGTGGAAAGATCATAATTTTAGGAACACCTGTATAAATCTAAATATACAAATATACATGAGATCACTGGAAAAAAGCTGTGATACAATTACAGGCATTTAAAATATAGGAACAGCTTTATCTGGTCATAGATTTTGTGAAGCATGATTTGACAAAAGAATAAAGTATGGCAACCTTTTACCTTCCATTCAGTCAGTGTGTGTAGTTTTATCTGCTGACCTTTGTCTAGAGATCAACCACAAAGCAGCAAGGTAACTGTTCAGGTCTGCTGCTGTTTTATTCACCTCTTCAGAGCTGACCTGAATATCTAGAGGTCACTTCACCATCCACAAGCCAGTGGATGCACTTGGTAGAAGAACAAAATGTCAGACTTTTAAAAATAAAAGTGGGATATATGTGTGTGCACGTGCGTGCATGCGTGCTTACCTTTTTCAATAGAAGAAGACCACAAATTTTTCATATTTTTGATCTATTTTTCGTGTTTTTATCTGTTGTGTTGTTTTGTATGTGATCCTTGAAAAAGCTCATTTCTGAAATATTGAATTGTTGTATATTTTTCATTTGTATGTACTCTTGCTTTCAGGCATTCTTGTTTCTGCCCAGTTTCCACACTCTTTCTGTCATTTTGTAAAACCTCAATCTATTTTCAAGGAAGAATTAAAAGACATGCATGATGAGTGGTTGTTTCACTCATGTGATGGTGTCCAGATTATTACAGATTATGACCATTATAGTGTTGAAAATGGCATTGCCATTAAATGAAATTTTATGATATATCTGTTACTTAAACCTCCAGGAGTTTAACATGTCCACACCGGATGATGAGTTCATGTTGGAGGATGAGGAAGAAAACTCGGGTTCTTGCCATCTTCAGCCACCATACAGCAGTCTGAGCTCAGCTATGGTAACCTCCCCCACTACAGACACCCTAGACTCCGTTGTCCTTGAGGCATCACCTTTTGATGACCTTGGCAAGGTAATACAGTTTTGGGAAAGAATAACAGTGATCAGTTTATTGTTCACTAGTTCAAGAATAGTTTTTTTTTAATGTTTTTTTTTTGTTTTAATTTTGATTGTTTAAAACATTCATACAAAGTACTACATTGTATTAGAACTTTTTACATTTTTTTTTTTTAAATGTTGGTAGGGAAGGGGATTTGAGCTTACTAGCTCAGTTAATTATGTCCTAAAAATGGTCCTTTTATTATGCTTGTGGTTTGTCCTCCTTTTCAACAGGATAGTGATGCTTGCCTTTTAGATGAAAGCGTTGACCTAGGACTATCAGAAGTTGCTGATGGCATTGAGATAAATATTGAGAAGAAAGTTGGCTCTCCCTCAGGCAGTAGGAGCAGAGATGAGGTAGACCAATGTAATTTACTTGTTGATCAACAGGTGGAATTTAAAATTTTGGATTTAGTATGGAGACATTTTGTTTCTTTACATTGTTTAAAGTTGTTTTTTTAAAAAATTTATGAGTGTCTTTTTTAAAACTTGATTAATATGTGAAATCTTGTGCAAAAGCTACTGGATAAAACTGTATATTTTTTTCATATATATTTGTAAAAATCATCATTATAGGTGCAAGATCAGAACTGCATGCTCTTTAAGGAAGGAAAGAAAAATAAATGAAAAAAAAAAAAACTAGACTGGCGTGCATGATGTTAACATCTGTGTATCTCAGTGATGAAACACATTGTTGGAATTTTATCCAAACGGTGAAATTCTTTCATTGTAACACAACAAGTAAGGAAGGTGATGAAACAAAGCTGCCTCCCAGAACAAATATATCTCACTATAAATTGAATCAAATCAAAGATGTAAAAAGAAAAATGGAGCATTAAATGTAATAATAATGGCCTGTTTTTTTTGTAGAAGAGAGTTTTGAAGCAGGTGGATATTAGCTGTTTTTTTTTTTTGGAAGCTGTATAAGTTAAAATAAGAACTGGCCTAACTTACAATATAATGAGTTTGAATGAACAGTGAAGCATGCTCTACAAAACAGCGGTATAGTGAGTTTGCATGAGCAGTGAAGCATACTCTACAGAACAGAGTATAATGAGTTTGAATGAACAGTAAAGCATACTCTATAAAACAGCAGTATAGTGAGTTTGAATGAACAGTGAAGAATACTCTAAAAAACAGCAGTATAATGAGTTTGAGTGAACAGTGAAGCATACTCTGCAGAACTGAGTGTAGTGAGTTCGAATGTACAGTGAAGCATACTCTACAAAACAACAGTATTAATTCAAGATACAGTTGTGGCATCAACAGAAAGTGTTATTCCTAATTCTTCAAAACAACAGTAATGTATATCTAAAACTGGAACTGATATCTGAACAATAACTAAAGGAAAAATAGATTTGTTGTCCTGTAGTTCATCCATATTCTTGATTCTGTTATACATAATGCTGATCATATCTAGTAAATTATAATAAAATGTCTTTGATATTTTATTCAGGGTGCAGGCAAAGTACCAGTACAGAGTGAAGAGACAAAGACCAACATCAGCAGTTACTTCGTTGACTCTGGAGATGATTTTTTTGACTCTCTTGGTGCAGCAAACGATGATGGCCAGTTAGGAACTGATTTATTTATGTCAATTGCGATATCAAAATCTGAGGAGGACATCCGAGTGTCAGAGATGAATGCCATAGAAATCAAGGAATCTGATGTTTTAGGAGTAAGTGTGTCACCAGATGAACATGGTGATGAGGGAATGCGCAGGATAAATTCTTTCATCCGAAAACGTGAAGAAGAAGAAAGAAAAGAGTATTTTGAAAATATAGAAAAGTCTGTTGCCACTGTAGGAACTGTTACAGAGCCAAATGGAGAAGACATGCATGAATTTGAGGATGATGTTTTAGTCGACGGAAGTGAAGCTGTGACAGGAAGTATTACTCATGTTCATCGTAGAGAGCACGCAGCTTCGGTCTGTGAGCCTGAAACAATTGCATTTGAATGTAAGTTAGAATTTACATATTTAAACTTCATTGGTAGCAAAAAAATGTCCTACTTTATTTAGTTATTGATTATCTTCTGTTCGATTTGCTTTAAATTACCTCATATACTTGTAGTCAGTACTTAAACACACTTTTGATATCTTGTCGGTACATTATAATCATAATGAATTTTAAGCAGTTATTTTCTCTCAGATATTAGAAGGAAAGATGAAAGGGAAAAGAGCAAAATGTAGACAGAGATGGATATGGGAAGATAGCATACAAAAATGTACAGAACACATCTTGGCTGAATGTATGTACCATTAAGGTGAGGGAGTGAGGAAAATGGAGATTCATTACTGTCAGCTTTCATTCTGAAGAAGCCATATGATTATGGTGACGATGATTTTCTGTCAGAACAGACCAACACAGAGGCATATAGTGATCATTAATATCAGCACTAGAAGACTTTGACTTTGCAGACGACATAATATTACTCTCAAACAGTTTTTTTGTGTAGATGGCATAACATTACTCTCAAACAGACAGAAGGACATGCAAGAGGAGGTAGAGTGAAAATAAAAGCATCCAGGGGCTGACAACAAAAGCAAGCAGTATTGGACTGCATGTGAGCACAAAAAAGACCAAACTATTGCTATAATCATTAGGCCAGTCACAGATAAAACCATTTACCAGTGGAGGAAGTAAAAAAATGTGTATACCTTTGTAGTACGGTTACAGCAGATGGAGGTAGTAGTAAGGAAGTTAAAGCAAGGATAATGAAAAGCCTGACAAGCTTGACCTGGCTCAACCATATCTTAAATGCAGAATATTCAAAAGCAGTGTTTTAAGTGTCTTACTAAATCGGAGCAAATGATGGAAAATGACACAAACAAAGGCACATACACTTAACACCTCTCAAACAAAGTATCTATGTAAGATAAAAGGAGTGTTCTCACCAAATACTATAAATAATGACTTCTTTTAAGAGAAACGGACATGACACCACTGCCAACAGTGATTGAAAGAAGGTGGCAACATTAAGAGAGTAGCAGATGAATCTTTACCAGCCTTGATGTGGACTCCACAAGGTAAAAGAAGCATGGGACAACCCAAAAAAAGACATGTGCCTCAGTAGAGAAAATACAGGTAAACAAACATGGGAGACATCGAAGAAGATAGTGAGGGACTGACAGAAATGGAGATGTCTTGCTACAACCAACCCCATGTGTCTTGGGCGCTGACAGGACAAGAGAAGGAGAGAGATTTTTCTCTGAGATATCAATTTGTAGTTGAACATATCTGCAGTATTCAGTCATGGTGCTCGCCCTGTGAAGACTAACCAGGCAGGTGCAGTGCCGGGCCCCCTGCCTCGAAAGGGTCCACCCAATGCTACTGGAGGTCCTCTCAGTTCGTCTTGTGGAGTCAGGAGACATGAGAGTAGAGCTACTGGCCAAAAAATACAACAGAAGAAAACAGCCAAAAAGCAAGAACTTAAAATAATGCAGTGGAATGCTGAGGGTGTCAGCAGTGTTAGAGATGGCTATAGCAAAAAGATGGAACTAGAGAACATACTTTTTGCAGAGCAGGTAAGTATATGCTGCATACAGGAGACACACCTAACCAAAGATGCCGCCTTTAAAATTAGAGGCTACCAGTGTTTTAGATCAGACCGACAGGACAGAAGAAAAGGAAGAGTACTCACACTTGTTAAGAATAACATCAGCGCATGTCAGGTGGAAGTGTACATGGAAGGAGCCGAATACCAGATGATCCATCTAAAAAGTAGTAATACAGATTTCCACTTCCTTAACTATTACTGTCCTAATGACCACCCACTTGGTTTAGAAACAATCCCACACAAAGAGAGACTGATGGTCTGTGGCAATTTTAACAGCCATTCCCAGAGCTGGGGCTATGACCACATAGACAAGAGAGGAGAGGAAGTTGAGAGATGGCAGGATGATAATGGACTTCTCCTGATCAACCAGCCAATGGATCCCCCAACATTTTACTCAAGGGCTTGGAATACAACCTCAACACCAGATCTTGCATTCCACTCTCCAGATCTGAAGTGGAACATTACACGTGAAGTTGGAAAACAACTTGGAGGTAGTGACCATCAACCAGTCTTCCTGACAATAGAAAATGAACTCCTTAACACTAGTAGCCCTCTCCCCAGATGGAACTATAAAAAAGCAAACTGGACAATGTACAGACATCGTACAGGTATCCTGGTGGGACAGCTGTCCATAGAAGGTAAGGATATTAACAGCATAGTGAAGGAATTCAATGCTTGTATCCTTCAGGCCGCTCGTGAAACCATTCCCAGAGGAGCTCGCAGGGACTATAAACCATACTGGTCTAGTGAGCTGGGAAAACTCCATGATGATGTGGAAGCAGCTCGGAAGCAAGCAGAAAATAGACCATGCCAAGAACACCACAATAATTACCAACATTCTAAGGCCAAATTTCAGAGAGCCAAGCTGCAAGCCAGACCGGAAAGTTGGAGAGAGAAAACAGTCCCTAAACTTTGAAAAGGATGGAAGGAAAATGTGGAAACTAATCAAACAGTTAAATGATGAGAGTACTGGAAGAAGTACAAAGATTACACTAATAGAGGATGGGAAAACTCTTACAGGTAAGCAAAGATCACTTTGCTCACATGTTTGCACAGGATTGCAACATTGATATCCATCCAGAGAAAGAGCGTGCAGTGCGCATTGAGCCACAGAAAGAAGAGGAACAAGTCAGAAAAGTGGAGGTCATGGATGCACCAATCACACGCAGTGAGTTAGACCTAGCAGTTAGTAAACTGAAACCAAGGAAATCACCAGGACCAGATGGAGTGTCTAATGAAATGATCAAGAACCTGGGAATAGCAGCAGTGGGAAAGCTGTTGGACATTTTCAGTATGTGCTGGAGCACAGGTAAGTTACCTCAAATCTGGAAGGAAGCAAGCATGATACCACTGCTAAAGCCAGGGAAAAACAGCAATACTGCCTCCAGCTACAGGCCAATCAGTCTCACTAGCTGCCTATGCAAAACGATGGAACGCATCATTGAACTGAGGCTAAAATTGGTATCTAGAAAGTGAAAACCTTCTCGTTCCACAACAAGCAGGATTTAGGCAGGACTACAGTACTGAAGATCAAGTGACCTATCTCTCTCAAGAGATTGAGGATGCATTCCAAGAGAAAAACCTTGTACTAGCAGCGTGGATAGACCTGAAGAAAGCCTTTGATAAAGTATGGAAAAAAAGGTCTGCTGTGGAAACTAAGAAACTGCAATGTGAATGGAAGACTGTACAACTAGATAGAGTCCTATTTACACAATAGAAGAGCTAGAGTAGTAATGGATGGATACAAAAGCCAGAAAGTACTTCTGCAACACGGTGTACCACAAGGAGGAGTCCTTTCGCCTACACTGTTCCTTGTATTCATTAATGACCTGATCAAGGAACTTCCCTATGGAATCAAAGCGGCACTGTATGCAGATGATCTAGTCATGTGGTGTACAGATGAATATGCGACAGTTGCTACACAGAGACTCCAAAGAGCAACAGACATCTTGACATTATGGACAAACAAATGGTGTGTAAGTATAAACACAGAGAAATCAAGTACCAGTCTGTTCACTCTCTCATCTAAACAGAAAGCAGGTAAGATCTTTGTAAATGAAATATCCTTAAGGATGGACAACCAACCCACTTACTTAGGAGTGACTCTTGACTCAAAACTGACTTGGAAGCAACACATCAACAGTGCAGAAGCAAAAGCCAGAGGAAAACTAGCCATATTAAGAAAATTGAGTGGAACCACATGGGGAGCTAGTGAAAGAATCCTCAAGAATGTATATCAGCAAAGTATTCTACCACATTTAGAATATGGCTCAACATCTTGGTGCACAGCATTAAACACTACCTTGCATAATCTAGACAAGGTTCAAAATCAATCACTACGGATTATCACAGGTGCCATGAGGTCCACACCAATAGTAGAAATGCAGAAAATAGTTGGTGTTCAAGCGCTAAAGGAACGTAGAGACACCAAGGTCATGACCATGGGAGAGAAATTCCTTAGCTCTGTAAGCCATCTCCTGAAGGAGAGATTCAATAACTTGGCACTAAGACGGCTTAAAAGAAGCAGCTTCATTCATCAGGCCAAGCGGATGCGTAAGTTGATACCTGACCTTCCAGCTGTAGTTGCTCCATTATCATCTGTACCAGAGCATACACCATGGAAAGAAGCAGGTTGTACACAAATAACTATTCAGACTGAAGTGAAAGGTGTGCAGAATGGTGAGATGCAGAGCAGTCTTGTAAGATCAACAGCCACACTTAGTGTTCTAGATGATAAATGTCCATATGACACCTGGATACGTGTGTATACAGATGGATCTGCACATAATACTATAAAGAATGGAGGGGCAGGAGCACATATTGAATATCCAAACAACACCACTGACAAGATTTCCATACCCACTGGAAAATACTGCAACAGCTATGATGCAGAAGTTAGGGAAATTATTGCTGCAGTTGAAAAACTGTCAGACTCCAGAATTGATACATGTCCCGTAGTAATTCTCACAGATGCAAGATCAGTACTGGAAGCTCTTCAGTGCAACAAACTACCAGACCTTAAGGATGCCTTGTCAAAAATTGGCTTACAACATGGAGTCACTTTGCAATGGATTCCCTCCCACTGTGGGATACCAGGCAATGAGAAAGCTGAAAGAGGGCACTGAAATGGAGCAACCAGACATACCAATCACCTATAATCAGAAGAAAAGCATGATAAAAACCTACAGGAAGCCACAAACACCACCACATGATGACTATCACATGCTAAACAGAAAAGAACAAGTCACCATCTTCCTTCTCCGAACAGGACAGACCCGACTCCGAAGTCATATGTATACAAAGTTTAAGGTTGGTACTACTAATCTATGTACATGTGTCCAGGTGCCCCAAACTGTGGAACATATCCTCCAGAACTGCACCAACTATGAGACACTGAGAAATAATTACTGGCCCAGTGAAACCACTAAAGAAGATAAGCTCTACGGTTCCATACATGAATTACAAAAAACAGTGAAATTTATCCAAGAGACAGGACTGCAGATATAAACAGACAATGCAAACGAAAAAGAAAAAGAAGTGTAGTTGAACATTATTTATGAAGAGATCATCAAAATTTCATCATCATCATCATCAGGTGCCGTGCCGACTGGCATTGTCTATTATGCTTCTCCAGAGTACCCGATCCTTCATGCAGGCCATCAGTTCAGTTGGTGATCTCCTCTCACACCATCCCGTCAGACTGTCCAGTATCATTTCTCTTGGTCTTCCTCTTGATATTCTTCCTTCTATTTTTCCTGTTGTTATAATATTTTCAATGCCCCCTCTTCTCATTGCATGTCCTATGAAAGTATATTGTCTCTCTCTTATCTTTTTGACAAGGTTTTTTGTCTCTCCAGCTCTTCTCATACATTCTTCATTAGTTATTTTTGCTGTCCAGTGGATTCGCAACATTCTTCTAATAAACCACATTTCTGCTGCTTCCAATGATTTTTGTGCAGCCTTGCCTATTGTCCATGATTCACTTCCATATAACAAGATAGGTTCAATATAGCATTTTAGGACTCGTTTTCTAACATTCATTGATAAAGATGTGTTAGCTAATATGTTTCTCATTCTCTGAAATGCAGTCTTTGCTTGGCCTATTCTGTTCCTAATTTCTGTTCTGCATTTCCCATCTGAAGTTATTACTGCTCCAAGGTATTTGAATTTCTGCACCTGCTTTAGAATAGTTCCATTTAATTTAATACTGCATGCTAGTGGATTCTATTTCTTAGATATAACCATAGTCTCTGTCTTTTTGATGTTCAAAGTAAGGCCTTTCTGTTCACTTTCTTTGATGACTTTATCCAAGAGATTTTACAGGTCTTGCTGGTTCTCAGCTATCAGTACTGTGTCATCAGCATACCGAAGGTTGTTAATATTGTATCCTCCAATTTTTATGCCTGGTTCTGTGATGATTGTTCTTAGAATATTCTCGCTGTACAGAGAAAAAAGGTCTGGAGATAGTACACATCCTTGTCGCACCCATTGTTTTATAGGTTGATATTTTCCAATTCTGTTTTCAACTCGAACTGCTGCTTCTTGATGCCAGTATAGATGTTTTACAGTCCTCAGGTCTTTGCCGTCTATATTGATGTCTTCAAGCATTTTAATAATTTCATTATGTTTCACCTTGTCAAATGCCTTGGTGCAGTCAATGAAGCATAAGTAGAGATCTTTCTGTACTTCTAAAGCTCTTTCTGTTAGTGTTCGTAAAGCATAAATGGCATTGTGTGTTCCCTTTCCTTCAACAAATCCAAACTGTTCATCTGCTATTTCCATTTTTATCTTTTTCCTTGTTCTTCTCATAATTATTCTCAGAAGTAGCTTCGTTATGTGACATGAGAGGCTGATAGTCTGGTGGTCGTCACATTCCTTTGCACCTGGTTTCTTTGGTAGTGCTGTAAACGTGGATTTAATCAGGTCACTGGGAATATAACCACTATTGTAAATGTCATTCAGTAACTTGGTTATTATTTTTATTCCTGTCTCCTCTAGTGCCTCTATTTCTTCTATTGTTATATTATCAGGCCCAGTCGCTTTTCCTTTCTTCATGTGTTTGATGGCATCTATGATTTCATCTTGAAGTATTGGTGGTCCATCACAGTTTTCAGTATCTGGTGTTAATTCTGGTCTTTCTCCTCCATATAGCTCACCGATATACTCTGTCCACCTGTCAACAATGTCTTCTTTTCCCATTAACATTTTACCTTCTTTTGATTTCAGGCATCCTGTGGTATATTTTGTTTTCCTGCCTGTGAGTTCATTAATTCGTTTGTGCATGTTTTTGCTGTCTTTATTATGAGAGTCCTCTATCTGTCTGCACTGTTCATTTAACCACACTTCTTTTGCTTCTCTGCATTTGCGTCTTATTTCTTTATTTATCTTGCTATATTTTTCCTCGTTATTTTTACTCCTCCTCCTCTTGTCCATCAGTCCTAAGATGTCGTCTGTCATCCATTTATTTTTAGGGGCTTCTTTTTTCAGTGGTATTATCTCCTTAACAGTTTGGTGGATAGAATCTATTAACATTTCCCACTGTTCATCTATACTATTTATCTTTGCTATTACATTATATCTATTTGTTATAATAATTTTGTATTGTTCTCGCAGTTCTTGGTCATTTTTAAGGAGTTCTGTATTCAGTTTGATGTTTCTTACTTTTCTGCCTGCTTTCTTTAGCTTTATTCTAACTTTTCCATAAAGTGGATCATGGTCACTCTTGCAGTCAGCTCCTGTCATGGTTTTTGTTGTCAGTAATGCATTGCGGAATCGTTTGTTGATTAATATGTAGTCTATCTGGTTAAATGTCTTTTTGTCTGGGCTGCACCACGTTGCCAGTCTTCGAGGATGTTGTTTAAACCACGTGTTTCCTACAACCATGCTGTGTATTCTTGCCCATTCAATTAATTTATAACCTCTTTCATTCCTCTCCCCCAAAATTTATTTCAATGAATTTAATTATTTGTGTCATAAAAAAATGTGCCAAACTGAATTATTTTGTAAAGTATACAGTAGTAAAGAAATTTATGTACACAATAGCTAAATCTTCCCAATTCTGATTTTGACACATGTTATGAACTTATAATGGATCCTGACCTTATTATAATATTATTACATTATATAATATTGTATTTATGTATTATTGTACATAAATAGAGGACAGAAAGTTGGAAGCAGTCTTGAATGTCTGAAGGAGTCTGAGGCAGAGCTGGAGTCAGAAAGTAGGAAGGCCTGGCATACTGACTTGGATGGTAAAAAGAGGAGGTAGCTTACTGAATCCATAGCCTGGATAAAAGATGTCAAACAAGTGTCAGAAAAATGCAGTAGCTAATACTTTCTCTTCATTTTTGATTAGATGAAATTTGTTTGTTTTGTTTGCATGACTATGCCATTGTAAGTCATATTTTGTGAATTGTTTATTCTAGGTGAAGGAGAGGGAGGTAAATCTGATCAAGCAGACTTGCAGATTGCTGACCTTGGAGAGGAAGAAATTGAAGAGTTTGCTCAGAATGATGAAAGGCCAAATTTTCTTACCCAGTCTTCTCGTTCATCTGAGCATGCAGATGTACCTCAGACTGCCTCAGCGAGTCAGATAGGCCAGCCTCAACAGGTTCTAGGTATTCTGAATCCTCCACTGGATTCAACTGCCAGATTACAAGGTCCTGTTGTAGGATCAACACCATCACAGTTGTCCCCCATGGGCACACCAATTCATCAAGCTGGTGGGGACACTCATGATGTGCCAGCATTGAGTCCAACAATCCCACCTATGAACCCCCCAGGATTTGATGATGCAGTAGTTCCAGGAAGTCCCTTTTACCAGCCCAACCAGGAAACAAAGGGCAGATCAGTGTTTACCCCATTTGGAAACAGTGGACCTCTTGTTGATGCTTTCACATCAATTCTTAGTATGAGTGATGCTGATAGAAGGCATGATGCTTGGATACCATCAGATGCCACTAGTCTTGTCCTTAAAACTGTGGCAACCAGTCCACCTGGAACTTTTGTTCCAGCCACAGAACAACTTAGCACACCAGGTGTGCTATCTAATGAAGCTCAGGTGATAATAATTTAAAAAAGAATTTTTTAAACTTGTAAATAACTATCCTTGAATTTATTATGTCTGTTTTTTTAAAAATAATAGGTAAAATCCCCATTTATGTGCCATTAACTCTTTCTGTGCCTCAGGAAGATTCATGGACGTTCAGTTGGGTGCCGGATTAAAAGCGCGGGTCTTGATATGTGTAGGGGGTATAGTTGTATAATTGAATGAAATACACTTATTATGTTTCAAAATATAACTAAATGTATAAAGATTTCATAAATTCAGAGTTTTTAGGAAAAAAGAAGTAATGTGATGTTTTTAGACAATGACTGTGTCCAACTTACCACCGAATAGGTCTAAATCCACACTACGTACCATCTGATATGTGTAGAACCACCTGTTGATGTCGTATTGCAATTCTTTGTTGCATTATCGCTAAAATAATGTCTGAAATAACATTCTAACTACTTCTCCAGTCGTCTGATATATCTAGATCTACTTGGGATACATTCAAGAACAGTGGTCTGGTCACAGGCCATGTCCATACCCCTACCTACATCACCAAAAATTGAAATTTCTCAATCAAAAACTTCACTTTTTGACACTCGACATCGCTCATTACTAGGCACTCATCCGCCATGATGGAAAAAGTAAAAGTCATGGGGCATGTGCACTAAATGTTTACAATCTAAACGTTAAATAAGGTAGATAGAGGTGTATGGTGCAGTTTTACAAAGTGAGGGAGGAAGTGAGCAAGGTGAGAAAAAAACGAATATAAAGTATGAGAATGTATAAATGAAAAACATACAACATCCGATATTTCGGCGTGAGCCTTATTCGAGGATACATACACAACTTAGAACTTATCTGAAGTGTCTTGCTCCCAGTTTTACTGCAGTCGCCATCCCTTTTATCTATTACAATCTAAACGTTACACTGGTGTTTTAATCAAACAAACCAAACGTCAAATTTTTTACAACTGGCACCACGTAAGAAACCGAAAATATCAGAAGTCTGACTTCCAGCATGGGAAGAATTAAGACATACTGGGGATACAGTGTTAGGCCCGTATTTCCAAGACCTTCAGCACATGGTATGGTCACTCACGCCTGACTGCATTGACCTTCTCATATTTCTCTGGTACCCATTTTTAGAGGCTAGGTGGATCCCAGGGCTTTTTTTTTTTTTTTGGTGTAGTGGTACCAGAAAAATTCCCCGCTGTTGGGAATTGGACCCAGTACCATCAGATTAGTAGACCGAGTGTTTAATCACCCAGCCAACCAGGCCACCCAAAAGTAATAATTAAACATTTTTATTGTGTTACTATATTTATAGACTGATTCAGATTACTCAGTAGTGATATATTTCATTTTGTATCTGTGGGTTTTTATGAATAGTTCAAGGTCACTTTCTTAGAAATAATTGCTGATAACACTGGGAGAAATTTCGTGATAAAAGATAGCAAACCTGGGAAATTGTCAGATATTTTTTTTTTTCTGAAATATTTTAATTGCTTTAGGAAGTATTGTGTTTTACATAGTCATGCATAAAGGCTTAAAATTCAAAATAAATCTCAGCTTGCTTTAGAATCTGATTTCTTTTATACAGTTTAATTTTTTTTTTTCATTTTATTGATTTAAAAAAAAATGTCCTTTTGTTTTGGATATCGTGTGAAAATTTTTTTTAAATGCTGTGATAAACTGATAAGGGGATAAATTAGGTTTTTTTCCCTGTAACTCATTATTAATGAAATTTGTTTTTTTAAATATGATGCTGATGTGTAAACATCCTTAAAGAGCAGCATATGAAGCCAATAGAATAGTTACACAAGTGTGCATTGATCTAGACAATTTTCACCGTTTGCACCAGCTAAACATTAATGCTTTGCACCAGCAATGCTGACTTCTTCATCTATGTTCCATCTGTTCAGCCATCAAGGCAAGTTAGATGGGTTGCTTTCATGAATCTCATTATCAACAGAAAGCCTGCGTGTAAAAAAGCCCATAGTTTTCCAACAGATCTCTTTTTTCTGGAGCCAAGTTCTAGCTTTCAAGTCTTTTCTGTCTCTGTCATCAGCTCAGAGGGCAAAGATGCTGTTTTGGCAGTCATTGACCTATAGCTGACATGGTGATATCAGGGTTGGCAAACCATAGCTGACCAGGATCCACAACCACCTCTCTGTTGATACCTCCAAAACAGGCCTGGGCTGGCTAACAGGACAGGGATTACCGTGGTATCTGGTGGTGAAGCCTGCTAAAGAAGCCTTGCACAAGCCCTGCATTATAGCTGCACTTCAGGAAGGAAAAACTAGCTGGCATAACCCACTCCCACAAATTCTGCAAAAAAAAGTGTGTGCCAAAATATCCCTGACAATATTCTGATGCCTTCATCAGAGCATGAATGGTACCACATGATGCAGAGGCACCCCAGACATGGCATAAATCTGATGAGAGCAAAGGAAAAAGCCTTCTTGCATGCTACATAGAGCAGACAGACCAAAACGATGAAGCAACAAGACTGAGGGTTAAAATGATAATCTCAGAGCTGTGCGAGGAGGAGGTGCCAGAAGAGGAACATACTATCACAACTGAAGACATTATCACAACACTCAAAAGATCATGCAACATCGTCCTAGGCCCTGATGACATCCAATATGAGGACATAGGTGACCTGTCTGATGACAACATGGAGAAGCTGGCCAAAGAGTTCAGCGCCAGCATTCAGAGTGGCCAGATCAAAGAGGAATGGCTACATAGCTACCGGCTACCGCTGCCAAAGCTAAACAAAGACCTTCCCAGATCAGTGCCTACAGAATCATCCCGATGCAGAACACTGTTGCCGAGCTACTGGAGAAAATTGTTGCATGTAAACTTGCTAGTGACTTGTAAGGACATTGCATGTTCCCACCCACACTTGGAGGGTGTAGAAGTGACAAAGAGACATGGCTCAGTGCTGCTGTCTTTGCTCAAGACGTCTTTGAAGGATTTCAGGGCTAAGTAGAGGCATGCGTAGTCATAGTAGATCTAGAAGATATCTACAACAGAGTACCATTCAACTACCTAATGCACATGCTCCCTAGACTGAAGGTACATCCTATCCTCATCAGATGGATAGTCGAAGCCCTGATCCAGAGAAAGGTGGTTTTCCAATGTGGCATTTGGTCTTCAGAGCCAATAACAATATGTCCAGGTTTGCCACAAGGGTCTCCATTATCAGCAATCTTATTCAGTGTGTATGCAGTGACAGTCACTGAACAACTTGCTGGGAGGGGAAGGACTCTGTCATTTGCTGATGATACTCTAGTATACAGACAGGGAAAAGACAGACAGGAGACTGCCAATACATTCCTGGTGTGAAGTTTCTAATGCCTTTGTCAATCCTACAAAAGCATCATTGACATGGTTCTCACTGAACAACCATATTGTTAACACCAATATGCCTGTTGTGAGATTGGGTGGCGAGGATGTGACCAAAATTAACTTGATGACATACTTAGAAGTGAATTTTGATTGCAGTCAGTGTTTCAGGGTACATGTTGATCATGTGATAACAAAAGCTTGCAAAGGTCTGTCAGCAATGAAGGTCATGGCAGCTGGCAACATTGAGCAGAGGCTACTATTACTTCTATACCAAGGGCTGGTCCTCGCACCCATCGAGTACACCCAAGCCATCCTCACTGTCAGCCATGCTCAGATAAAAAAAACTTAAAAAGGTGCAAAATGAAGCCATGTGAATTATCTTAGGGTGTACAGGGGACACTTCTTGTGTAGTGACAAGATACCTTCTTGATTTCCTCACCATGAATCATGGGATCAGGATCTGGATGGCGCATGGTTACCTCAAGATAAGTGCAGACAAAAAGCACCCATTGCACCAAGAACTTCTCAAAGAAAAGGATGACAGGCTAAAGAGGGGCAAATCATGGATGGGTCGTGCAGAAGATGTCATCAAGCAGGTCTGTAAACCCAACAACATCAACCCCGGCAAGAATGGGTACCTGTGCCTCCAGCATTCAGGGGCATTTTCTCTTGCATTGTCACTTCATCTTTGCCTTGACTGATCAATTAATCTTGCCTTCCATCTCTTCTGTATATGCAAGTTTGATACAATAACTTTTTCTTTCTGCTTGATCCAGCATTGTTATGTGTTAGTTTTCAGTAATATAGATCTTGATTCCCTGTTAAACATGTTTCTAGCTCTTTGCTAATTTTAAATGCAGCTTAAAACGATGGGATCACTGGACTATTTGGTTTTTTTTTTCAGGGTGACCCTGTGAGGGACTTGGTACTGCGTTATATGGGAGAGCAGGAGGCAATAAAACGATCAGTGCTGACATTGGACAGTGTTACACGAGATGTTGATGGTCTGAAGAAACTTATTGTAAGATATGATCGTTACACTGATAATAGACCTTTTCATGTTGTTGGCATTCTCTTCTTATCACATTTGTTTCAATGTATTCAGTTTATTTCATGTACATAAACTCATCTATCATACATCTCCATAACATATCTGTGATATGTTGAAGCGTTACTGTTTTGTTTATGCCCCAGTTTTAAAAATTGTTATCATTAGTTCTCTCTTCTTGTTTTATCAGCTGTTATTGTTGTACCTCATGAAAAAAGGCAAATTGCACTTTTTAGGTTTTGAAATTTGTCTTACTTAGGTTCAATGGTGTCATTTTTCCAAGTGTAAAAATAGAAAGAAGGCTCAATAGGTCATTTTTCCAAGTGTAAAAATAGAAAGACTGCCTTGTGATGCATCCACATAGGTGGGTTTTTTTTGGTTTTTTTTTGTCCCTTTGTTTTTCTTATTACTAACTCTTGTTGTTTTGTTTAGCCATTTTCATTTTCTGTGGTTTTTCTGGGCTTGTTCTGTGTATCAATATTTATTGACATTCTAATGAACTTGTTACACTGGTTTTGATGATACAGGGAGTTAGCAAAGTCAGTGTGCAGTATCGGAGTATCGATTCCGGTATCGTAATGGTATCATAGTGGCTGCGGTATCTAGGCACATCTACCTGCTATATGGTAGTGTGACTGGAGTCGCTGATCAAGAGTGCTGATAAAAAGTGTTAGATAATATAAGCTAATCAGACACCCACGGTTAATTTTTATTTTATTCGCAAACACTTTTCTTAAATCTGCTTGTGAATTGTTTCTTATGTACGTGAATTTTATATGTTAACATAACCTGAGAGGTGAAACAAGGTCTCATCTGTAAAAAAAAGGTGACATCAAGAATATCAGCAGTTTTAGTTTGAATGAAATTTGTAAGCCATTCACAGTAATGGAGTCATTTTTCATGATCCACTGACAGCAACTGTTGGACCGCAGTTACTTTATATGGGAACAGTTTCAGATTTTCTCTGACCACTTTATGCACTGTTGCAAGCCTGATACCTTCTTTTTGTGCCAACTTCTGCAAAGCTTTTGATGGACCCTGAACTATAGAGTCATAAATATTCAATAACTTCTCATTAAGTTTAGATGGTCTCCCACTACGGTGCACATCTAACACTGAGCCTGTTTCACAAAATTTCTCAGTAAGTTTATAAACTTTGTTACAATGAGGTATGGGTATTCCTGGGAATGTTTCAACAGACTTCTCCCACACTAAATCAGTGTATATATTGCCTTCTTGAAATACATGTTCAACAAGAAAAATACATTCCCCCAGTGAAAGAACCATAGTGAATAAACATTTAAACAATTTGCCAGGCATGCACTACAAACATTGCTTAACAACTGAATACACAAGCGCAGAAGATGGACAGAATATAATGAATGTTACACAACAGCAGATATCAACATGCTAACATGAGCAGGTAGATGTGCCTAGATATCGCAGCCACTAAGATACCACTACAATACTGAAATCAATGCTGGGATACTGCACGCTGACTTCGTGAACTCCCTGTAATATCATCTCATAACTAAAACCCTAAAAGTGTGATAAATCATAATTAATCATGATGAATTTGTAATTCTGAGAACAGAATAAAGGATATGGGATGAGAAAAATTTATGAAACAATAGATTCTGTATACATTGTCAGAAGAAATAAAATAAAGTTTAAAAAAAATTTATAATTCATGGTTTGAGAGATAATTCTTAACTAAGTTTTGTTGGACTGCATGAGACAAATTCTCAAACATTTTTATATGTGTATAATCCATCATACAAGTTTCACATCATCTTCAGTCAGTCAGTCATTTGCATGTCTCTTGCAGAACTTTGCCTCCCTAACAAACAACCCTGTTGGCCTCTTGGTTGTAAGCAAGATGCCCTACTGCTGATGCATCCATTCACAGATCATCAACGATGTCTTTCAGCCATCTTCGCCTTGGTCTTCCTCTCTTTTTCCCATTATTTTTCTACATCAGATATCAGTAATTTGAAAGTAAGGAGAAAAAAAATAAGGGCACTAACACCATATTCCTATGTGCCTCTAAAACATGACAGGATTACCTTTACTTACCTTTAAAACAAAAGGAAATGGTCAGCTTTGATACTGTTATGGATGTCAGTAAATACATTTACACCTTCCTTCCTTCTTCCTTCCTTCCTCACCTTATTTAGCCCTGTCTGGGACATAGGCCATTGACAAGGGCTCTACATTTATCTTGTTGAGTTCTTTGTTAACGTTTTCATAGCTAAAATATTTTTTACTGTATAAGGTTGCTGGCCCTGTGTCGAAACCTCCTTATTTGCCTTTTATGATAATGCTTGCTAGGGTGCAGTGGTTCTGTTCTTTGCTTCCCAGGCATATGCCCTGGTCCTGATCCTGGATACAACACAGGGGCACTTACACTGGTTTGTGTTATTTCTTCTAGTGTTACTTTTATCTGAGACAAGAATGATATCTAGTGTTACTTTTATCTGAGACAAGAATGATATCTAGTGTTACTTTTATCTGAGACAAGAATGATATCTAGTGTTACTTTTATCTGAGACAAGAATGATATCTAGTGTTACTTTTATCTGAGACAAGAATGATATCTAGTGTTACTTTTATCTGAGACAGGAATGATATCTAGTGTTACTTTTATCTGAGACAAGAATGATATCTAGTGTTACTTTTATCTGAGACAAGAATGATATCTAGTGTTACTTTTATCTGAGACAAGAATGATATCTAGTGTTACTTTTATCTGAGACAAGAATGATGAATTCTTGTTAGTAGATGACTCAACGTGGTTAAAAGCCTTCAGAAAATTCTTGCTTATTTTATAATCACTTTTGGGGAGAATTATTTTTTTAATAGTGAAATATGCATGCATATGTACATTTTAAAAATGTTGTTTATTTTTGTAATGCTGAGAAAGATGCTTTTTTTTTAAAAAAAAGGGTGACAAAACACAATGACACTGTCAAGATTAAGTTTACTGTGTTGTAAATTCACTTTTAGCAGATCCAGGAATGCCAGGTTGTCTTCTGATTACTCACTGTGATTTGAAAATAATAAAGTACACAAGAGGATATAAGGATTATGCATAAGAACATGTCCCATAACATTCAGTTAATCAGTAACAAAGTGTAGAAGTTACTCATAAATCAGAAACGTAATATCTGGAAGAGGAGACCTACATAGATGGAACAGATGCTAACAATGCAGAGAAAGACACATTGCTGTGGTATAGAATGCCCTGGGTCAAAAGGTGAGAGGAAGAGGAAAGTGAACTAGCACAAAAATAATGTAGAAAAAAAGAAAAAAAAAAAGGTGAAAGGAGAACCCAGGAAAAAAGTTGAATTGAGATAACTGGCTAAGGACAAGTCAGAGTGAAGGAAAAGCTGTACATTATGAAATGAACAATTCTCTCACTGTCAGACTCATATCACAGTGATTGTGCTAGGATTTTTTTTTGAACCAGTGCAATTGTACCTTTCTTTCGTCTTGCATGAAGTACTTTCTAAAATACTGGTTTTGTCAATATAACATTCAGTACTTTCTGCTTTTTTTTTTAATTGTAAACTTAAACACATTTTACAAACATCAGTGAGAATTAAATGTTCATGTGAAACTTTTGTTCTTGCCTTATCTGTGGTGAGATGTAATCTTTACAAAATGCTGACATGCTGAACCAAAATCAAAACTGGCTGATTCTTCTCCATGCAAATTGAGCATCATCGTCATTTTACTTGTCCGATTATCCTCCATCTAATTTCACTTGCTGCTTTTTACTAGGTTTTTGATGATAATATAAACCAGTTACATTAACAGGCGACCTCTAAAGTTTCTGTTTGTCTCTGTGTTTTAATCGGTAATTTACCAGTAATTGCCAGTTAATGCTGTATCACTGATACAATTACAAAAAAAAAATTATTTGCTGTGGTATCACTACGTTAAGAACAACACAGAGATAAGACAGATGAGCAAACAACCTGTCTCATAGGTGATCAGAAAAAGATGGACATATGTAGGCCATGTGATGAGAAGAAACAATCAGAGAATACCAAAACAAGCTATCAAGTGGAGCACAACAGGCTGAAGAAAAAGAGGTCGACCACGTGAAACTCTAAAGAGGACATTGTTAAGAGAACCCAGTTTAGTGGGCATAACGTCCCTTGATGAAGTTGAAAAACTCACCAAAAACAGGAAAACTTGCCAAACAACCATGCAAGCCCTATGTGACATTTAACAGCACGGGAAAGATGTAAGATGTAAGTATATTTTTTTTATTAACACTCAGCTGTTGACTGTGATAATACTAATTGTATTTCCATTAACAGGAGGCAGGATGTCTTCATGCAGCCATTGATTTGACAAGCTACTTGCTGGAGCAAGTGGGTCAGGGTTTTGGAAAGTGCGGCCAGGTTACCATGCATACCCCTCATTCACTGCAACTCTGGTTCTGCCGCCTGGCACTGATGGTCAAGCTGAGGTTGTATGAACAGGCTGAGGCAGAGATGAGGGCCTTTCAAACTCTGGACACTCCTGACCTCTATTTCCAGTTCTATGCCAACACTTACCCGGGACGCAGAGGTTTGTTAATCGCTGGTAGCTGCATTAAACAATTATAATCCTTAAAATATAACAGAAACTTTTAGAAGACTGAAGCCAGTGCTATAAACTTGAGGTTTTTTTCACAAACCATGCACTCTTAATAATGTTAATGAATTTCAGCAAATGACATAGATCATTGGTTCCCAACTTGTGGTCCACGGAACTCCGGAGGTCCATGCTACCTGCTGTGGGGGTCCATGACAGAAACTCAAGGTCCTTTTTTTTTTTTTTATTTTCGCTGTGAGATGTTTAACAGCTGATGTGGAAGCAGTTGTTCAGAATAAAAAGAGACGTAATTTCTCTCACCATATTTAGGTTGGTTAGCTGTTAAACATTTAACATTCTGTTCCATTGTCAGAACAAGTAGGAGTGTTAATGGCTGTCTATTTTTGCTTTAGCTACATTATTGTCATTTTGAAAATTCGCCAGGTTTGTACTGTTTTTAGTGTAATATAACATTCAGTACTTTCTGCTTTTTTTTTTTTAATTGTAAACTTAAACACATTTTACAAACATCAGTGAGAATTAAATGTTCATGTGAAACTTTTGTTCTTGCCTTATCTGTGGTGAGATGTAATCTTTACAAAATGCTGACATGCTGAACCAAAATCAAAACTGGCTGATTCTTCTCCATGCAAATTGAGCATCATCGTCATTTTACTTGTCCGATTATCCTCCATCTAATTTCACTTGCTGCTTTTTACTAGGTTTTTGATGATAATATAAACCAGTTACATTAACAGGCGACCTCTAAAGTTTCTGTTTGTCTCTGTGTTTTAATCGGTAATTTACCAGTAATTGCCAGTTAATGCTGTATCACTGATACAATTACAAAAAAAAATTATTTGCTGTGGTATCACTACGTTAAGAACAACACAGAGATAAGACAGATGAGCAAACAACCTGTCTCATAGGTGATCAGAAAAAGATGGACATATGTAGGCCATGTGATGAGAAGAAACAATCAGAGAATACCAAAACAAGCTATCAAGTGGAGCACAACAGGCTGAAGAAAAAGAGGTCGACCACGTGAAACTCTAAAGAGGACATTGTTAAGAGAACCCAGTTTAGTGGGCATAACGTCCCTTGATGAAGTTGAAAAACTCACCAAAAACAGGAAAACTTGCCAAACAACCATGCAAGCCCTATGTGACATTTAACAGCACGGGAAAGATGTAAGATGTAAGTATATTTTTTTTATTAACACTCAGCTGTTGACTGTGATAATACTAATTGTATTTCCATTAACAGGAGGCAGGATGTCTTCATGCAGCCATTGATTTGACAAGCTACTTGCTGGAGCAAGTGGGTCAGGGTTTTGGAAAGTGCGGCCAGGTTACCATGCATACCCCTCATTCACTGCAACTCTGGTTCTGCCGCCTGGCACTGATGGTCAAGCTGAGGTTGTATGAACAGGCTGAGGCAGAGATGAGGGCCTTTCAAACTCTGGACACTCCTGACCTCTATTTCCAGTTCTATGCCAACACTTACCCGGGACGCAGAGGTTTGTTAATCGCTGGTAGCTGCATTAAACAATTATAATCCTTAAAATATAACAGAAACTTTTAGAAGACTGAAGCCAGTGCTATAAACTTGAGGTTTTTTTCACAAACCATGCACTCTTAATAATGTTAATGAATTTCAGCAAATGACATAGATCATTGGTTCCCAACTTGTGGTCCACGGAACTCCGGAGGTCCATGCTACCTGCTGTGGGGGTCCATGACAGAAACTCAAGGTCCTTTTTTTTTTTTTTATTTTCGCTGTGAGATGTTTAACAGCTGATGTGGAAGCAGTTGTTCAGAATAAAAAGAGACGTAATTTCTCTCACCATATTTAGGTTGGTTAGCTGTTAAACATTTAACATTCTGTTCCATTGTCAGAACAAGTAGGAGTGTTAATGGCTGTCTATTTTTGCTTTAGCTACATTATTGTCATTTTGAAAATTCGCCAGGTTTGTACTGTTTTTAGTGTAACATAGCATTTACTCATTAAATGTTATCCACATTTTCTGAAAAAAAAAAATTCTTTTGCATTTAAAGCACAAAGCTACCATACAGATATGACATTTTTCCAAACTGTGGGGGTCCTTGATTTAGATTTAGAAACAGCAGGGGGTCCACAGACTTTTGTTAATTGGAAACCACTGACATAGACCAAATGCAAGA
The DNA here is from genome assembly GCA_009760885.1 of Achatina immaculata. Classification (NCBI taxonomy): domain Eukaryota; kingdom Metazoa; phylum Mollusca; class Gastropoda; order Stylommatophora; family Achatinidae; genus Lissachatina; species Lissachatina immaculata. The sequence goes on along the minus strand of CM019720.1, from coordinate 52,318,856 downwards.
GTATGCTTTATCCTTTTCCTATTCTAAATAATTACAGCTTATTTATAGCTTTGTATATTTATTATTTTTTAATTTGCTGTAAAATTTCCCACTTTTCTGACATCAGATTGAAATTAATGAGGAGCATTTATCGGCGAACATGTAGGTTAATTTGAATAAATGCTTTTCTGTTTAATCAGCAATAAAATTTGTACCAGATGTCGGAGGCTTGTCTAATAAATCTTTGACAAAGGATAGGAAAGGGTTAAAGTGTCATCCAAATACTATGGAACATTGTAGTGTATGCTATATATATTCACCAGAGTCTTACAAACTTGCATCTAGGTAAAGCAAGTCTGAGAGCAACATCATTTATCTGAGTGTAGAAATAGCATGTTTAGAGTTGCATATCCGCACTGATAGTTTAGAAGTAAAAATACCAGCTGTTATTGTTGTGGCAGCACATGAAAAAGGCAATTTGTGCTTTTCAGGATTTTGAAAACTGTTTTGAACTTTGACCTACTTAGGTTCAATGGTGTCATTTTCCATGCGACTCTTGCATGCTGAGCTGCCATTGCTGTGCGGCAGAAGTCAGGAGAGCTTGGATCGACTGTACTACATGCTGGCAGTGTGCAATAGGGTAATCTGATAATGTTTTATTTGAAACTGTTGTGCTAAGGTTTAGCCGATGCCATAGATAAAAGACATGTAACTTAGCTATGATTATGAAATTCAGAATGAAAAAATAGGTTCTACACTGAAACATTACGCCTTTGTGCCCAGGCTTATTTCTCTGTTTCTCTAACAGATTTGTTAATATTGTTTCTCTAACGGATTTGTTAATATTATAAGGTAGTAGTAGCAGTATGAGATAATCTTAACTCTTGTGCCTGTTTATAATCATTCACAGATAAAATCAAACTTGTCTTCAGACCTCAGTGAAGATGGGAGTGCTACCCACATGACATATGAAGCCAGGAAAGGTTAGTCCAGTTAGTCTTAGTTTTTACAGTAGCATCCTGATGCAAGGAGTATGGTTATGTATGTCTTTAATCTGTAAAAGGCACTGACACGTTTAGTATTAGTTTTCAGACTTCCCACTGTATGACTTTTGAAGCTTTATCCAGGCTAAATTTTTTTCAGGAACATCTGGACAGTGTCTTTCGTTCCAGAACTGTGTAGACAGTATCCTTTTGTTGTATATTTAAATTTATATTTATTTACCTTTAGCTGAGCTGCCTGTGATGTATATGGGTGCATATCCCTAATTTATTGTTGTTTATGGGCAGTGTCTTTGGAACTCTGGAACAAGAGAGAAATTGAGATCATGTACAAGATAGGCTCTACTATGCTGAGTGTGAAGGTATGTTTGTTATGCTTCAGTTTGCTGCAAATAATGGTTAGTATATGTTCCACAAAACTAGTTATAGTGGCACTTGATATTAGCAACAAGTTTGGAGATGGTACAGTTAGCAGGACCAACAAACCAGAATAGTCCCATTCTAAAGCTAAACAGATCACAGCAGACCATAACAGTCCCATTTTAAAGCTGAAAACGGATCACAATAAACAATTTTCAGGCTTTGAGCAGGACTGCAGTCTACAAACTCATCTACATAAGCTGAAGCCTACTCATGCCTCAATATGCATGTTCTGAAACATTCTCCAGAACTATCCTGCAGATCTGCACTCTCTATAGAGAACTGAGAGTGAAAACCTGGGCCAGGAAAAGAACATGGGTTTAAGAATGTAGATGAAAATGTGAAGAACTCCCGCTATTTAGATTTATGAAGGCAGTCTTTTTTCTTTGCCAAGATGGTTGAGTGTATGAAACTGAGTGCAGAAGGGAAAACAAATCAGATTATAAACAAGTTCTACATGATGCATCGGTAAACAAGATCTTGGGCTGGTTAGTGAGGTAGGGCTTAGTGTGCTCTTCATGGTGGTATAGTCTGCGGAGGAGCTTCGGTCATAGGTGAAGTAAGGAAGGTATATTTAAGGAAGATGTCATGGAGACACTCAGGGGATATGGCATTAATGCCCACATTTTCTTTGACTCTTTAGCATGCTAGATAGACAGTGATATGGTCAGCATCAGCTGCCCTTCCTGCTCCCAGCTTAAAAAAAGAGCCAGATACCCATTCTTACAGCTGGGTGACTAGGACACTTCTGATTGGTTTTGAACCACTACCCTTGATCATCAGTGAGCGATGAGTGCACTAGCCACCATGCTGCTCAGGCAGACCTCAATTTTGAATCCATTCTAGAAATTCCAGCAAGTCTCTGTAACACTGGAAGCCATTCTTAATCTGGCTCAGTGCATGTTCTTTCATGGGTCATCACTGCATTGACCACAAATAGCTTATGCTATGGGGAGATTCTAAGGCAGTAATACTTGAGAGTAATTGATACTGGTTTTTATTAAGCCAAGGCAGCACAGATGAAAACATAATTTTCTTAACTCTTTCCTTGCCCAGGAAGAAACACGGAGATGTAGTGGAGTGCCAGAATAAAAGCGTGGGTCTTGGTCTGTAAGTGGGTATAGTTATAAAATGGAATGGAAAACAGTATTTCCATGTACTTCCGTATACTTATTATGTTTCAAAGTATAACTAAATGAATGAAAATTTCATAAATGCAGAGTTTTTTAGGAAAAAAGAAGTAATGTGATGTTTTTAGACAATGATTGTGCCCAGCTCACCATCGGCTAGGTCTAGATATGCACTACTTACCATCTGAGATGTCTAGATCTACTTGTCGATCTCATATTGTGATTCTGTGTTGCATTCTCGCTAAATTAATGTCTGAAATAACCTCCTAACTGCTTCTCCAGTCATCTAAATATGTCTAGATCTACTTGGGATACATTCAAGAGCAGCGGGGTGGTCACAGGCCATGTCCATACCCCTATCTACGTCGTCAGAAATTGAAAAATTTCCATGTTTCTCGTCCTTTTTCTCGCTCGGCATCGCTCGTATCTAAGGACTCTTTCACCATTTTGAAAAGTGTCACCTGAAACGTGGACGAAATATGTACAATCTATATGTTACACTGGTTGTTTTATTGAAACAAATCAAGCGTAAAAAAATTGACACCTGGTAAGCAACGGGGGTACAGGAAGCATAAAAAAATTTACGCCTGGCACGGAAAGAGTTAAACCATGTCTCAGATCCATATTAGAGAGTGCTGAGCATTCTGGTCAGATAAATCTGAGGATTGCATTTAGTGTTCATATTATGGTGTTCCATGCAATTTTTTTTTATGATAGTTTACTGAAGAAACAATAGTGTATGTCACTAAGACAGAATTTCTAAGGTAGAAGAGCAGAGCAGCAGTGACATTGAAATACAAGCCAAAATAAGATGGCTTGCAATGTTTTTAGGTTATTGAGATTTGCAGATGTAAATGTTTACAGTGGAAATACAGTATCTGTAGTTTTAAAAACATTGTAAGTATCAGTTTAACAAGGGATGTTCTTATGTCATTGTGATTCAGTTATTTAATTGGACTCTTGAGAGCAAGGTAAGTTGTGTTTTCATTGTAATCTTGTGTGGAGAGAAGTTAGTAAACATTCGAGTTTAAAATTAGCCAGAATAATAGCAGTTTATAAATGGAATGTGGACTGATGAGAACAAAGACTAAGCTAAGGAAAGAAAAGATGCTGACAAAAGCAGCATGGAGATCTTTTGTGGGGTTTGCTTTTATGGCAAGGTATCTTTAAACAAACCCGAACCATAGAAACAAAACAAATAATTTGCTCATTTTGGTTTGTGCTGAAATATTATTTCATTTTTAACAAAGGCGTATGATTATACTACAGGACTATGAAGGTGCCCTTGCCATATACAATACCTTACTAGAGAAGGACCAGAATTCTCACCTTGAACTTTTGGCGGGTATTGGTAGGATCCAACTGCAGGTACATTGCAGCCGAAATTCTGTCAGTTCCATGAAGTGTGTATATGTATTGTAAATTGTGAGCTGTTAAAATTATGATAAAGCAATAAAACTCTGATTGTTTTCCTTCTTTAGCATTCAAAATGTAGGTTATGCCAAATCTGGGGCCTAGGTGAAGGTCACATTTTTGCTGCAGTTTTATTGCTTCTGCTTTATATCTAGATCGGAACTATAAATCTGTGTGAACTTGGCCTTCTGGTAGTATAGATTCTGAGGGATATATTCTGTTTCAACATGGACATTCATCTGGTTGCGCAGAGTTCATCTGCACAATAAATACCTCATCACCATCTTCTGGTTTCTTATATGGCAGTGTTTTCTTGCTGCTTAAGTTATTGGCAAGTTACTGGCCAGTTTCATTGTTAGTTGTTGCAGTATTCCTGTTTAACTCTTTGTTTTTTATGCAAGTTCCGTATAGATATATTACTTTGCAAATTACCATCCTCCATTCATCATTCATGACCAAACCGCAAAAAAATAATAATGAGCAAATATTTAACATTATATAAAAGTAGCATTTAAAATTTTGAAATGGCAAGTTGTTTTGAACTATTGTTTTCTAGTTTCATTTTTTAAAATACAATTTTATCATACATCATGGCCTATGGAGAGCTTGGATGTATTAGGGATTCATGGTTTAATAAACATGTTTCTTAACACAATTATTTGCCTAAATTGTCTTTGAGAGTATATATTCATTTCTGTACTGTTGCAGATGGGAAACATATCAGAAGCAACTCGAATCTTAAAAGAAGTGGAAGCAGGGACTTCAAAAGCTGATGGTTCACTGACCTGTCATAGTCTTATCGGCAGGTAACTGTTTTGTCATAAACTTATCACAGATACATCTTACATCCTCCCCATGCCGTTAAATGTCACATAGGGCTCACATGGTAATTTGCCAAGTTTTCCTGATTTCTGTGAGTTTTTCAACCTCATAAAGGGATTTTATGCCTGCTAATTTGGCCTGTCTTAACAATGTCCTCTTTAGAGTTTCCTGTGATTGACCTCTTTTTATCACAGATAGGGTCATACATAAAACTGATTCTTCACTGTCTTATAATAATCTTATGAGCAGGTAGGGTCATATTAAAAACTAATTGTTTGCTTTAAGAAAATATTGGCAGATGGGATGAAAAAGAAAAGTTGTGTGCTCTTCTCTCTCTGAACCTCAAGTGCCCAAGGCACATAGGGCTCCTGCAGGGATTTTCCACAAACATCTGTCCTTTGCCTTTTTTTTCCTGCTCCTGCCCAGGTGAGCCTTCTGCTGCTCAACATCCTCTCTGTTGTTCTTCTCCATGTCTTCTTTGGTCTGCCCTTATTCCTGTTGCACTGTGGTGTCCATCTGCGTGCATTTGATGGTTGCTTAATGTTGCATGCGTTGCCTAGATGTTGACAGTGCAAATTATGAAAAGTCCCACAAAAAGTGCACAGACAGATATAGTTCAGATATATAAAAATTGTCTATAGCTAGATAGTAAAGGAAATGTTTGTAAAGAAATATTTCTTTAGCATAAGAATGGGCCTTCAAAATTTGATAAGAAAACATTGAAGCCAAATGTGACAGTGCTTGGTTTTAGCAGATGGCAAGAAAGTCTTGCAATATTGAAAATGTTTGTGTTCAAAAAAAGAATATTAAAGTATTAATATTTTCACCATGTTGGCCCAATTGTTTTTTTTTTTTTTGAAGTGACTGAAAATGGAGTGGGACTAGCAACTGTAGAGACAAATCATACTGCCTTAGTTGCCAAAATAAATTTATAGACAGAACTTTAAGGAAGATCCTTTCTTCCGTGTCTTTCTTCCCCCTGTTTGGGGCATAGGCCATCAACAAGGGCTCTCCATTTATTTCTAACCTGGGCTGTTTCTTCTATCCGTCTCCGGCGTAGTTGATCTTTTTTTTTATCTCTGCTTCTAGACTCCTGCACCAGGTCTTTCTAGGTCTTCCTTGTTTTCACTTTCTCTGGGGATTCCAGGTGAGAGCTTGTCTGGTTGTTTGCAGGCTTTCAGTGTGTATGTCCTGTCCATCTCCCAGCCATTTCTGGCTTTCACCACACTGTGTCAATGATCTTTGTGAAGTTCCCTCCTTTCCCCATATTAATTTTTCCTGTTGCTGAGCTGCTGATGTTTTTGTAAGTGGAGCATTGTTTGCAGAATTGGGTAGCTGGCCCCATGTCCAACCCTCCTCCTCTCTCATCAGGACTTGAGACTGGCTATGGTGGAGTTTTCAAGGCAGGTGGCAGGAAAATTTGGTTGATCTGTTTATTCGGTTCAAGTTTCGCTCAGGGAGTACAGAGAACTGATAATAGCGATTTATGCTTGTCATTCATATTTTTTTTTCAGTGATATAAATCTTTCAAATTTTTAAAAACTAATTAACAGCCATTGGAGTTAAGATGGCTAAAATTATATGCAGCGTTCTTTACATTCCCACAGAGGTCTTCTGGCAATGTGTAGTGCCAACTTCTATGATGCATACCAGCATTTCAAGTCAGCAGTTCAGATACAGCCACATAATACTTGCGTAAGTGATTTTGAATTCTTTAAATACCAGCCACAGGAAAATGTTATTTCTTATTCACTGGCCACATAAATATGATTTCAGATGCAGTATAGGAAGCTGGGAAACGTACCCTGAGACTATTACTAGTTTTGTTTGTGACGTTTGTTGCTCCTTTAGTCTTTTTTTTTTTTTGTTAGGCGGCGGAATTTAGTTATTTACTTACACCACTGGCTGACAGAACTTCATCTTTACAGTTTGTTCATTGTTAATCTGTCTGTATTGTTGGTTTCCATGTCTCATTATCACTTTATCTTTCCATATTGATGGTTTCCGTTGTCACTTAATCTTTCTGTTAGTATCCATGTCCATTATTACAATCTTTCAATATGAAAGTTTTTACATCCATTATTACTTTTTTTATATCTATATATATTGCTGATTTCCCAACAGAGACTGTTGAACTTCTGTTCTTTTGGTCATAATGCCAGTCTGAATAACCTGGACTTTTACTGGAATATGGAAGATGTTTGTTATGGCTGGAGTGCCAGACAGTAGTTTTTCCCTTCCAGAAATGAAGCTTTTCTGATTAGACAGTCATTGATATTTGTCATAAATATTTTTCTGATCAATTTTTTTTCATTTGGAGTGTTGAGAGAGCTTCATGGATGCCTTAATTTCACTATCCTTTTTCAGTGTTCTTTAAAATAATCTGCTATATGAATGCTTATTTTTCATTGTGAGTTCTTTTTAGTATTATTCAGGCAGGAGATTAGTTTGTTTTGAAATGTTTCTCAGGCTGTGAACAACATGGCTGTATGCTCCCTTTATCTCGGCCGACTGAAAGATGCTCTGAACACTTTGGAACAGCTGGTACACAGTGATCCTGCCAACACGCTACACGAAGGTGTGTTGTTTAACCTGTGTACCTTGTATGAACTGGAGACATCACGTGCTTTACATAAAAAGCAAGCGATCCTTGACCTAGTGAGCAAACACAAAGGTGATGGGTTTCCTGTGGCCTGTCTTAAGATGACTTAATCTGTGTTATGTTTGGTTGCCACCATCTTGTTTTGTTTGTTAGGTCTGTATTTGAATTATTTAGGAATAACTCAAGATGGTATTTCAGTTCTTAATCTGAGCTTGTGAGACCATTTGTGTTAGATAAGAATTTTTTTAAATTAAAATTTTGTTTAGGTTATAGCTGGGTGTATATTTGAATGTAGACTATCAGAATAAATTTTGAAATTTTTAGATAAATCTATCCTGGTTTTAAAAAAAAAAAAAAGAAAGAACTACACAGCCAGCCAAGAGTCCATTTCAGTAACAAATGGGTTATAATTCTTGTACCAGTGTCAACAAATACAGTATTAGTTGATACACATTTGCTCTTCAATACTAAAAAAAGAACTAAAGGTGCAGTCAGGTATTAGTTTACTTTTTCAGTGGTGAAAAGTTGTTCCCATAAATTAATCTACAATATCTGTTCACAGTTTTTAATAACAAGATAAAATATAAGATTGTTTGGGACATCCACTGTTAATTTTCATTTAAGTACATTTAAATATTTATAGTTCAGAGCCAGATCAGAAGATTAAACATGAACTCTTCATTCTCATTAGATCATTTTAAACTGGAGCATTATTGAACTTAGTCTTTTTTTTTTTTTTTCCTTTTAAATTGGCACTGTCATCTAGTGTTAAACTTTCATAGATACTGTGACAAGAATCGTGACATTTATTTTTAAAATATTATATGACAAGTAAACAAACTGGTTCAAGGATTACCCTGTATTACGGGTTAAAATGCTGTGCAAGAGACAGTGCCATATTATTGTAATGTGTACATTGTTTACTAGTATCTGAGAGCAAACAAGTAATTATGACTGCTATTTTCACATAACAGACCACATTCCTATTTTATCTTGTTATTTAAATTATATATAAATATGTATTTATCTTATTTGATCTGTATTGTCTGTTTCCATGTATGTCTGTTTCTGGTATTGGTCACATTTGCAGGCAAATCTCAAATTAGTCTCATATACTACATTTGTGTTTGTGTATACTCAATGTCTTCATTCCATATTTCTTTCTGAATAGCATTTAACAAAATACTCACAGGAGTTCTCTACACTCTTCTTGGAATTTCTAAAGACATATTGTGTATGGGTGCTATTTCAAGTAAGATGAGAGTGTAAGATACAGATTACCAGTTTAATGTAAGCACTTTTATGTGTCATCTCTTGTCTTTTTTTCCTCTCTCCTTGAAATCCATTTCAGGTTTCTGCATTTTGTTTCACATTTTTCTTTGATGCCAGCAGTGAAGTGATCATTTTTAAAATTTATTTTTCAGAGATCAAATTGGTAATACTTATATCAGGGGTGTCCAACTGATAGCCCAAAAAGCCAGGTAATTTAAATGTGGCCCATCACTAGATCTCAGCATACAGTTGTAGCCCTGAGGCTACTGAAGTTGGACACCCCTGACTTATATGATGTCTGTGATTTAGTCATGTGTCAAATTTAAATCCCCCTCCCCCCCCCCAAAAAAAAAATATTTTAACCCATATGGTTTGAGGGTCCAGCAAGGACAGATAATTAAAAGTACCACTGCATCCTAACAGATGAAACATCTCTTGGCAGATGATCCTGGATTGAAACTGAATAACACAAGCATTGTATCTGATAGACAATAATTGGTGTATAAGTATACAACTATACACTACCACTTCTTACTTTTCAAACTTCCTCACAGCATCACTCTGCAACCCCGCTATTTTCTCTGCAACCCCGCTTCCCCAATCACCTGTTTCAATTTCTCCTAGCTAGGCCAGTAGTGCGTCACTCTCTCTCCCCTCCCCGGTTCCCCATCCACCACCCCCAGTTACAACCCACTGACCACATGTCACAGGTCTCTATTTAAACAATTTCCACGTCCTACCAGATCCATTCCTGACACACACCGCTGGACAAGCCACACCTTGCAATTTACAGCTAAGTACTCCTTTAAAAAAATTTTTTTTTTTTTTTTAAACAGTATTCATGTGAATCTATACTTTATCTCCTCTCTCTATTTCTTCGTCCTGTATGTTTTTGTATGATTAAGGCTCACACCGAAACGTCACAACTTTGTAATTGTTAAGTAATAAAGCTGCTCCTACTTTTTTCCGATTTTATACATTCTTGTATCTGATAGAGAGTGACATGGTTTTTGTTTTTGTTTTTTTTTACTTTTGGAATTCTTAAAAAAAACTATTTTAGAAACAAGTAGAAGACTTAATCTGTGGAAAATCTTTCTCTCTCTCTCTCTTTAATATGCTGAAAGGTGTGATGAAGAAGTATCTTTATGACGATGTGGGCTTAGCTTAAGTGAATGTTCTTGTGTTGATGTGTCGAAGAATAGGAGGCTTCATAATAAAAATGTGATTTTAATACTGTGCAATATTAGCAAAATGATGTCAGGTGTGAATGAATGCTCTTTAGAGTGTTGTAGTTGTTACTAAATTGTGACCTTGTAACTGAGAACTTAATTGTTATTAAATTATCATCATGTAACGGAGAACTTAATTGTTATTAAATTATCATCATGTAACTGAGAACTCATAGAATATCATGAATAGAACAAGGATCAAATAAAGAGATACTAATGGGATTAGGTGTTGCAGAAAACTGGCTTATTAACACCATAAAAATTAGAAGGCTGAGATACTTAGCCACATCAAGAGACACAACAGCTTGGAGAGGTTGATAGTAGAAGGCATAGTGCCTGGCAAAAGAGAAAAGGGACGACCTCGCCGCAGGTGGACTCAGGATATCACAGAAAGTCTGGATATTGTCACTGCAAGACACTAGTCAACTTGCGCAAAACCGTATTGCATTCAGGAAGGCTGTGAGAGAGACGGCGTTCTGAAAATGACATGTCACATGAGTGATCTGAGAACTCATCTGTTTAAGTATCTTCTTGTAACTGAAAACTTTCCCTGTGTAGTATCTGGGAAGCAAAGAACAGGACCACTGTATACTGCCAAGCATGATCATATAAAGGTGGCTGTGGGGGTTCAGCATAGGGCAAGCAACCCTATCTGGTAAAAAAAACATCGGAGTCCTACAGAAACATCAACAAGAGAGTCTACATGTCAAGTCTTGGCGGAGCAGCAAGGGACTGCGGTAGTGATATCCCAACTTGCTCAAGACAAGATCAGCTGCAGTAACTTTGTTGAAACTTTATGCTCCATTGGGAGGACTGATGATGATGAACTGAAAACTTGACTCACTGCACCTGCTTCTATAGTTACATTCTCTAACACTGGCAATATATCAGTTGTATCATTTGGAGAGCAGACAGCTGGTGTAAATATACTTTCATTAAAACCTGATACAAATACAGGATTCTTTTGTCTGGTTTATACAGCCTGGTTTGAATACTCTCTTTTTTAAATTGGGTATAGTGGGGAAAAAAATGACCAAAGAATTCTGAAAGTCACGGTTGTTCAGTTATTAATTTTTGTTTATCTTTCGATGCCCAAACATCAGTACAACTAAAAATCTTAAAAAATTACAGATTTTATCTTACACATGTGAACATTCATGCTGAGCAATTTAAAATGCAAATTTTTTCAAATATTTCATCTCATAAACCATATCTCATGTGTGAGCTTTCTGATACCATGAACAGAACACGGTATAAAACATCTGAGAAAATGATAAACTGGAGACATCAGAATATGAATCTTTCATTGGCACATCCTTGGTGATGTTGTTCTCCAATTTGTCCTAGAAAGAAAAAAAAAAATTCACAATAACCAGTACAGGTATGGTAATTTAGTTGTGGATTTTTTTTTTCCAATTTTAATTGAAAGCATTAATTGAAAACATTCACCCTGAAAGCATTAATTGAAAACGTTCACCCTATCCAATGCACAACTGAATAAACTAAAGCATGTACAGAATGAGGCAATGAGAGTGGTCTTGGGGTGCACCAGGGATACGCTGGTGGCGGCCATGAGGTTTCTGTTTGATATGCCAAGTGTGAGGTCTAAACACACAGGTACGATCAGGTAAAGGCATACATCAGGGTTGCTGGCATGAAGGATCATCCTCTCCATAAGGAGTTGGGGTTGATGAAGGGAAAACACATCAAACGAGTCAGATCCTGGATGGCTGAGGTGGAGGATACAATAAAATCAATTTGCAATCTGGATGAGGTGTCTAAAGGTGATGACTGGTTACAGTTACAGGACCGACCTCAGCTAACAAAGGTCATTATACAGAAGGGCCATGAATGTGGAGAATGGGCACAAGGAGCAGTTGAACTTTGGGCTCAAGATCTCATCCAGCATAACTGTGGGTCTTCCAACACAGTAATATATAAAGATGGCTCAGTGACTTGGAACAGCAGAAATGGTTGGGGGTTTTGTTACCTACCAAAATGGAAGAGTAGTGGCACAGGGTTTGGGAGCCTTTGAAATCACCACTTCAAGCATGCGAATGGAAATTAAGGCTGTGTCAGTGGCAAAGGAATGGTTAGTTGCACATGATGTGGTTAATGGTGTCACTGTGACAGATTCATAGAGTATGCTTCATAAGATGGAGAAGAATTTGCTTTGAAAAGAAGGGTTTGGTTCATCTGTTAAGCCAGTCAGCTGTGACCAGCCTAACGTGGCTTTACTGTCCAGGGCATATGGGAGTACACGGCAATGATGTGTCAGACAGACTTGCTGGACAGGCAAAAATAAATGGCAGACTGACAATGGACAAGGGGAACATTGCTAAGACTGTATTGGACAGACTGCAGGAGAATGAAAAGTGGGAATGGAAGAACAATGTAGCTGTGAAGAGATTGCTGGAGCTGGGGAAAATTAAAGGTGCTGGCAGGAAATCCAAACTGTGGCAGAAGATGCATTGTATGCAACCAACATTTGACAGGAACTGTTAGCAAACATACTTTTCAATGGATGCTGTGGCAGAGCATATATGGGGTTGTCCCAAATGCAGTGAAGCCGGAGTCTGAATTCTGAACTTTGAAAGCATGGGTCAAAATAAGACTTGAGGGAGAGGCTTCATTTTTTTTAGGATAAGCTTACAAATATTTAATGTCTGTTTTCAATCATGTCATTTATATGTGTTTTGAATCCAGTATTATATACTATATACATATGAATGATTCTGAAGGGCTCTAATAAAAAAAAAAAATTCTGTGACCACATGTAAAAGGCAGACAGAAAAAGGTGATGTGGGCCAAACCTGAAACACTTTGAAAATGCTCTTCTTATTTCTTCCTTTTTTTTTTTTTTCATAAGCACCGATTTTGACCCTAGCTATAAACTTCACTGTTGTTTCCAGGAGATGTGTCCCAATAACATTTCTTTCACAGAGACTGCTGAAAGCTGCAAATGCTTCTCTGCTTATAACCTATGATAATGCGGTATCTTACGAGGGTCATATCGAAAGTTGTGAGCAACAATTTTTTTTAAATCAGAATTTATAGACAGAGAAAATATAAATGAAAATATAAATGTATCACCTTAATATGCATCCTAGGGGGTGAAGACATTGTCCGATGAGGCAATCAGCGACCCACAGCTGATATGCCAGCATCAAGGTTAGCAAACCATAGCTGACCAAGACCCTGTTCCACCTCTCCATGGTACCCATGGTGGTGAAGTCTGCTAAAGAAGCACTGCACATCCCCTGCTTTTTAGCTGTACTCCGGGACTTAAAAAGTAGTCACCATAACCCACTCCCACGCTGATACGATGCTGTGCCTCAACATCTCTACAGCATCGACTGCAAAAGAACAACAGCTCGCAGTTACAGGGAGTTCGTACAAGTACAAATCTGCATCCTTTTCTTCACTTTTCAACATAATCTCCATTTCTCTGCACACATTTTTCCCATTGCTCTGCAAGTTTGAAAATACCCTGCTGGTAGAATTCCATTCCAGCTGACTGACAGCACAGATGCACTGCTTTCTGGACGTTCTCTCTTGTGGGACCCAGATGGCACAAACTTTTCTATAGCCTAGAGTTTCAATCATTTCCTGTACTGCACCGTGTCCTATTTCAAGATTTACAGTGATTTCATAAACTGACACATCTGTCTTTTTTAATGATGTCATCAACCCTTTCCACATTGCATTCAGTGGAGGCATATCTTGGATGCTCGTGTTTCCATCTTTGAAAAGTTTCACCCACCTCCTAACACTGCTAGCACCCATACACACATCTCTATAAGCAAGCTGAAGTCTTTGGTGAATTTCAGCAGCCGGGATTTCCTCTTTAACGAGGAACTCAATAACAGCACATTGACGAAATGATACTTCAGCACCCGTCATTTTGTTTATGCTCCGCGCGGTCATGTGACACATGATGGTGACATCATATGACCTCTACATGAAGTGCAAAGGATGCAATTAAGGTGATACATTTATATTTTCTCTGTCTATAAATTCTGATTTTTTAAAAAGATTTTGCTCACAACTTTCGGTATGACCCTTGTACTTTGCTCCAAAATAAATTCTAAAAAAAAAAAAAAATCTTACTGGATTACAAAATGTATCCCTCACGGATTTTGTAGATTAGCTAAGCAGGATGCAACAGATCATCATCATCATCATGTGCCATGCCGACTGGCGTTGGCTATTATGCTTCTCCAGAGTATCTGATCCTCATGCAGGCCATCAGTTCAGTTGGTGATCTCCTCTCACACCATCCCGTCAGACTGTCCAGTATCATTTCTCTTGGTCTTCCTCTTGATCTTCTTCCTTCTATTTTTCCTGTTGTTACAATATTTTCAATGCCCCCTCTTCTCATTACATGTCCTATGAAGGTACATTGTCTCTCTCTTATCTTTTTGACAAGATTTTTTGTCTCTCCAGCTCTTCTCCTACATTCTTCATTAGTTATTTTTGCTGTCCAGAGGATTTGCAACATTCTTCTAATAAACCACATTTCTGCTGCTTCCAATGATTTTTGTGCAGACTTGCCTATTGTCCATGATTCACTTCCATATAACAAGATAGGTTCAATATAGCATTTTAGGACTCGTTTTCTAACATTCATTGATAAAGATGTGTTAGCTAATATGTTTCTCATTCTCTGAAATGCAGTCTTTGCTTGGCCTATTCTGTTCCTAATTTGTGTTCTGCATTCCCCATCTGAAGTTATTACTACTCCAAGGTATTTGAATTTCTGCACCTGCTGTAGAATAGTTCCGTTTAATACTGCATGCTGGTGAATTCTGTTTCTTAGATATAACCATAGTCTCTGTCTTTCTGATGTTCAAAGTAAGGCCTTTCTGTTCACTTTCTTGGCAACTTTATCCAAGAGATTTTGCAGGTCTTGTTGGTTCTCAGCTATCAGTACTGTGTCGTCAGCATACCGAAGGTTGTTAATATTGTATCCTCCAATTTTTATGCCTGGTTCTGTGATGATTGTTCTTAGAATATTCTCGCTATACAGAGAAAAAAGGTCTGGAGATAGCTCACATCCTTGTCGCACCCCTTGTTTTATAGGTTGATATTTTTCAGTTCTATTTTCAACTCGAACTGCTGCTTCTTGTTGCCAGTATAGAAGTTTTACAATCCTCAGGTCTTTGCCGTCTATACTGATGTCTTCAAGCATTTTAATAATTTCATTATGTTTCACCTTGTCAAATGCCTTGGTGTAATCAATGAAACATAAGTAGAGATCTTTCTGTACTTATAAAGCTCTTTCTGTTAGTGTTCGTAAAGCATAAATGGCACTGTGTGTTCCCTTTCCTTCAACAAATCCAAACTGTTCATCTGCTATTTCCATTTTTATCTTTTTCCTTGTTCTTCTCATAATTATTCTCAGAAGTAGCTTCGTTATGTGACATGAGAGGCTGATAGTCCGGTGGTCGTCACATTCCTTTGCACCTGGTTTCTTTGGTAGTGCTATAAACGATGCATCAGATACCTACAAAATTAGCACTTGATCATCTTTTGCTTAACAATCCAAAAAAGCCACTGACATGTCAGATGCCAAAATGATGTACAGTATATTAGTGTTCTCTCTAAGCTGTGCTAGCACTGACTGGCTCCCAGAATTTTTGGCTTGGTGCATGTGCATACCGTATAACAATAAATCTGTTACTAACTCATGCACAGCTTTAATGCAAATAGCCCTTTTGGATCACAAAGTAAAATTTTTTCTTCCCAACACACCACACCACACCTTAGAGGACACATTGATAAACATATAAAAGTGCTATTAGGTCCAAGCATGACCAAATTAGCTCCTTTAAGATGTGAGAATGATGAGCCTATCGGAGACAGGAACAAGAAGCTGGAGAAATGGGCTGAACATAATTTCTGTTTTCATGATGGTCATTGTCTGGTACATTTAACCATACACAGCAGCCACTAACTGTTGTGTATACCACTAAGGGTAGTCAGTAAGTTGCACTTCAATGCAGAAAAACTTGATCAAAACAAATCTGTACAAATGCACTATTCAGTTTACAACACATACTCACAGGAAAAAAGTAAGTGTGCAATGCTTTAAAAAGCACCATGAATGTGCTCAGGTGATGACTGAAATAAAATTTGGCATACATTATGTTTGATTATCCAATAGCAGATAAAATGATAACTTTCAGCCTAGACACATGTCACAAAAACGTGAAAAAAACTCACCTAATGTGGCTCACCACCCCAAGAAAAGAAAATCAGGGTTTCATGTGTGTCCTCCTCAGGCAGTTATCACTGCTTGACACCACCTTCTCATCGAGCCAATGACATGTATCAATTGTTGAGGCATGTTGTTCCACTCTTCTTGCAACACTTGGGCTAATTCTTGGTGGTTTCCAGGACGATTGTCTCGTTTTCGCAACCTGGGGTCCAGTTCATCCCAAATGTGCTCGATATGTGATAGGTCCTGTGAAACTGCTGGCCATGGCAAGACAGTAATCTGATGCTGCTGAAAGTGGTCCCTGACCATATGTGCAACTGGTGGATGAACGTTATCATGCTGCAGCCCATTAGAACCCAGAAAAGGCATTACATGGCATGTAATGATTTCATCCCTATATTGTAAACCTGTAAAGTTGCCATTGAGGAAGACTAGGTTTATTTGACCAGCATAGGAAATCCCTCCCCAAACCATTACACTGCCTCCTCTCCACCTCTAGCACACAGTTATTCGCAAAGCATTCTCCTCTTCGCCTGTGAATAGGATCTGTCTCCATTGATGATAGGGCCATGCCACGTGGTGCCTGGCCCAGGTCAAGGTGGTCTGTCTGTGGCAAACTGTCAGTACTGGTCTAACTGCAGGCCTATGAGGTAAGAGATTTACCTCTCTGAGTCTGTTCTACACTGTCCTGTCCGACACACGTCTTAAACCTGAAATGTTGCTGGCAGTCCATGTTGCCTGGAGAAACCTGTTATGAAGGTGCATGAGGTAGATGTAGTGGTCTTGTGTAAGGGTGGTAACTCATGGTCTACTGCTTCTATGGCAGTCAGCAACGGAACTATTTTGGTTAAATGACTCTGAAGGCTTGATGCTGTGTTTCTGTGAACATTAAAATGTTGAGATACTGTTGCTACTGTTGATCCAGCAATTAACATCCCTACAGCTATTTCTCGCTGATGTTTGTTCAATCTTGGCATGATTAAATAAGATGTTTTATGTTGGAATTCCACTACTCCTTTCTTCAACAATTACGTGAAGAGATCTCTGAGAACAGAATTACACACTTACCCTCATTTTATCCGTGGTCAGTAACCAATCATGGATCACAGCATGTGATTTCACTGGAGCTGTGGTTATCTCCCCATGAATAAGTGCGATCAACTTCAGGCAGCACAGGGAAGTGGACAACACTCAGACAAAACTATGTGTCAAATTTGATTTCATTTCACTCATGACAACATGATTGGTGCGCTTAACACCACTGCACACTTACTTTTTTCCGTGAGTATGTCTATAAACTGCATGGCTGTTTTGTTAAAACTTATTTATAAACTGTGATGCATTATGATACATGTAAGTGGCATGATAACTTTCAGCTGCAGACAATACAGTGAAATCCAGTAAAGTAATGCCTTGGTGTGAGCATATCTTTGACAATTAACAAGGTAAAAATGAAATAAGATAATGCACTGATGGCAATGAAAGTCATGCAGTAGTATTACAAATGTAAATACACTCTATACGAATTTAAGTGTCTGAGTCCAACAGTTACGAAAATGTTCTGTCATTTAATTTTCCTTGAGGAAACCAACGTTCTTTACCATCTGCTGCAAAATTTTAAAACATATGCATTTACAGCATACCTGAAAATCTTTCTCTTGATTCTCTATTTCTCCTTTAATGTGCTGAAAAAAAAAATCCATAGAATTATAATGAATAAGTCCATCTAGAATTACAGATATTAAGTTGGATTAAATAATATAATATTTTTAAGTTATCCATTGTTTTTACGAGGGGTGACTGATAAGTTCTCAGCATAAGGTACAAATACTTGAAACACACAGTTGGTGTATTAGGTACATCTGTAGATCAGATTAATATAAGATTAAACACCAAGTTTCAAGAAATTAACTGTAACCAATTTTTTTTACAGGCTAATGAAGTGGTATAGTAGAGGATATGGTAGAGACTCTAGGGGAGAGTGCCCTTTCTAATAGCATGGTGAAGAAATGGGCAGCTCGATTCAAACATGGAAGGGAGATTCTGGAAGATGATCCTCATCCAGGAAGACCAAGAACGGTAATCACTGATGAAACCACCTGCAGAATCCATGACATGATAATGGAGGATTGACAACTAACTGAGCGGTACATTGCTACTGAGTGTTAGGCATCTCCCAGGAATGTGTTCATGCCATTATTCACAATGATCTTCAAATGACAAAGGTCTCTGCTCAATGGGTCCCGAAACTTCTTGGAGCTGATCACTAATGACAGCATCTCAACGTATCAAAGACAGTCTTGGCCATTTTTCTGCAGATCCTGAAAAGTTTCTTCAGCAATTTTGTGACTATGGGTTCATCATTTTCAACCAGAAACCAAAGAACAGTCAAAGCAGTGGAAACATCATGGATCCCCACCTCCAAAGAAAGCAAGAGTGGTTCTGTCTGCAGGCAAAATGATGGCTTCCATCTTTTGGAATTCAGAAGGTGTAGACTATCTTCAAAAGGGCAGAACAGTCACTGGGGCCTATTACGCTAATCTTGTGAAGCAATTGCGGGTAAAACTGAAGGAAATGCATCGAGGGAAATTGACGAGAGGAGTCATTTTTCAGCATGACAATGCTTCAGTTCACAAATTACGGTGGCAATGGCTGCCATTCATGAATGCGGCTTCCAGCTTCTTGAACATCCTCCTATTCCCCAGATTTGGCCCCTTTGAACTATTACCTTTTTAACAAACTGAAAAAAGAAGCTCAGTGGTTGCAAATTTGCTTCTGGTGTTGACGTTATTTATGCTGTAGACCACTTTCTACTGGCACAAGATGCTGACTTTTACGAAGAAGGGATCCATACGCTCCAGGATCGCTGGACTAAGTGCATAAACTTGCAAGGGGACTATGTTGAGAAATAACCCAAAAAAGTTGTCCACAAATAATCTGTTGTACCTTATGCCAAGAACTTATCAATCACCTCTCGTATGTTTGTGTTGGTGTTGCAAACGCATGGCACTAATTAAAGGGCAGAAAAAAAATGTCTGAGTTAAGAACAAAGATGCTACTCTCATAAAATGACTGAATAAAATATCAAATTATTTCTTTTTTGTTGCTACCACAAACATTGCTCGTGTGAACCTGTGCAAAAAAATAAATCTCTGACACCACTTGCAGTACAGCAAGTGTTCTAGTCTACAACAGAGACCTGTAAAAACATGTCCATAACTTAACATGTCATTTGCACCACAAACACAAAACTCACAGTGCCTTAAAATACTCGTAGCTCTAACATGGAAGGATAATGTCAGGATATAAAACACTTATAGCTCTAACATGGAAGAACAATGCTGGGATATTTTTTTAACACATTAACAGCAGTGATAGGGTTAAAGTTTATGTTTTTGTAACTTCTAAATAAATCTTATAGTAATAAAAGTGATAGCAAGGAAGCACAACTTCACTGTCAACCAGGTCCATAACCAGTAATAAAAACTGCATATTCTGATGCCATAAGTTGAAGCACATCCTTTCATGCACGATTATTTACACGAGTTGGGCTGGATATATACAATCACCATATGAACATGTTTTGAATAATCTTTACTATCTCGTTATCACAGCTTTACTGCAGTGGCTTTCTGTATATTTATACATTTAGTTTTATATATATTTGTACCTTAAAACTATTCATATGAACATCAATCCTTTCTTCAACAAATTAGTTACAATGCTGAAGTACCAAATAATGTCACCTTATTTAAGTAATTTGGAAACATAAAATCTTGTGTTAATAAAACCTTTAGCTTCTTGCAACAGGTTTATATGAAAGAAAACATGACTGAAATCAAAATTTTTACCAAAACAGTTTAAACAAGAAGAGAAATTTTAAAATTCAGTTCAATGTCTTTTATGCATAAAATTTTTACCCGGAGAGCAAAAGCTTTCTCATCTTCAGAAAGTGGGATACTGTCTATCTTCTTGGATATCTGAAAAAAAAAAAATGATCAGTGAGTTTCAATGCTTCAAAAGCTCAAGGCTAGAATGAAAGAGAAGTAGCAAATGTGAGAAAAAAATATTTGGACGGGTGTTTCCGTAATAGTGTGGCAAATTTTGAGAGTTAAAAATATTTTCATTCAAACTGCAACACGCTTTTGCTTACTGTACAACTATCTCTCTCTCTGAACCTTAACTGCCCAAGGAACATGGGGCTTCTGCAAGGGTTTTCCACATACACCTGTCCTTTACATACACCTGTCCTTTGCCTTTTTTTTTTTTTTGCCCTTGCCCACATAAGCCCTCTATTGTTCAACATCCTCTCTGTTGTTCTTCTCCATGTCTTCTTTGGTCTACCCTTACTTCTGTTCCCCTGTGGTGTCCATCTTAGTGCTATTTCTGGTAGTGAATCATCAGTCATCCAGAGCACATGTCCCAACCATTACCAGCATCTTTCCTCAGTGATTGCTGTCAGTGGCTTCATCTGCATTTCTGCCAACAAGATGTTATTTCTTACAATGCTTGGCCAATATATTCTTTGTAAACATTTAGTCTGGAAAGAATTCAGCTTGTTTTCTATCATTCTGGTGATTTTCAGCATTCACTTCCATAGAGTAATACACTTAGAACATTACTCTTAAATATCCTGATTTTCGTATTCATGCTTAGTTTTTTGGATTTCCATAATGTCTGTAGCATTGCAAAAGCCTGGTCTGCTCTAGTAAGTATGCTACTGATGTCCTCTGTGCTGTCTCCAGAGGTCCACTAACATGTTATCTACTCTCAATGCATTTCTGTTGTTCACATTTTGCTTCATTAACTTTGTCTTTCCTATGTTGATCTTTAATCCTATCTTGCCAGCATTTTGAACTAGCTTGTTTATTTTATCTTGCATATCTTTGTGCCTGCTTGATAGTAGACAAACATTGTCAGCTTCTTCTTCTTTGTTCGCTTCTACCACCAAAACCGCACTGTGATCCTACTGAATTTACGCCTGTGGTCCTTGTTAGGTCCCGTGGTCTCCTGTGTGGTCCCCGAAAGGACCACACGAGATCCACGAGAGGACCTCAAGGGTTCAGAATATCGCAGGGCTTTAGCCTGTATTCTTGGTGGGTCTGTGAAGTGGATTGCGTGACACCGTGGTTTTCATTGCACCAGTTTAGTCTAGGGATGGACTTTCTCACCGGAAGACCTCGACGTGTTTAGGATATCAGTGCATCCCCGCTGGGTGAGAGGCGGTAGCCCACCCAGGCCAGAGTTGGACCTTCTCACCGGAAAACCTCGACGTGTTTTGAGATACCCGTGTATCAACGCTGGGTGAGAGGTGGTTGCCCATCCAGTCCAGAGTTGGACTTTCTCACCAGAAAACCTCAGCGTGATTAGGATACGCAAACATCCCCGCCGGGTGAGAGGTGGTTGCCTATCTAGACTGCCCTGGTCCAGTGTCTCCGACTTCAGCATTTTGCGGTCGTGGCCGCTACTCTTCCTAGTTGTGACCAGGATGGAGCTTTTGTTCAGGAGGACGAATCCTCGCCACTAGTGACTTCCACCCCTGGGTTGAGCCGGTTTAGGCATATTATCCCAGTATGGGCGTGTTTGGGACGTGACCGACCTCTAGAGGAGAGGTACTGTGACATGCAAGATTGACCCCTGGTGTGAGCCGGTTTAGGCAAAATTCACCAGTATGGGTGTATCAGGCGTGACCGACCTCTAGAGCGGAGGTGGTATGACATGTCTAGCCATCAAGTTCCACCCCTGGTGTGTGCCGGTTTAGGCATATTTCACCAATGTAGGTGTATTTCGGACGTGGCCGGCCTCTAGAGCAGAGGTGCCGTGGTATGTGTAGTTCTCGCAGCGATACTACTGGACATACCAATTAAACTTCACTTTATCCTTTCCACCACCTTTTCACGTCGGCACCGCACAGCAACCGTTATTTCTTTTCCGCATTTACTTCCTTGACCAGGAGGAGCTTCACTCCACGTGCGGCATTCGAAGAGTCTCGCCAGCAGTGTCTTAACCTCTGGGACAAGCCGGTTCATGCATTTCACCCTATATGATTGCACTCAGGACGTGGCCGACCTCCAGACCAGAGGTGCCGTGATTTGACTGTTTGCTTCGCTTTATCCTTTCTACCACCTTTCCCGCAGTGATGCTGCGCGGCAACCCCATTTGCACCTTTCTTCATTGGCCGGGAAGTGCACCGCTCCACACACGGCAGCTGAAGAATCTCGCCAACAGCGGCCACAGTTATCCAAGTAGGATCGTGTCATCTAAGGAACCTCGACTGATTTAATGAGCCATTCGCGGTTTCACCGTGGGACAGTGTGAACTTAGACATGCATGGCTTAATCTTTGAGACAAGCATATGACTACTGGCTGGATCAACCAGATAGCTTTCTTCACCGAACCTTTGTCGGATATCTGCCGACAGACCGACGCGGGGCAAGGGAGACAGCGCTCTGCTCAGAACGGATCCCTTTCGACCCCGGCGGCGTTTCATTTCCTTTAACTGGCGAGGGCAGCTCTTTCTGCTCTAACGAGCAGAGAAGAAAGCCTGGCCACCCACAAACAACACACGTTACATACTGCAAACCCGATACTCTTTGCAAGAGATGGGCCAATTTCGAGACCATCGGTCGACAAAACCGTACTACATCGTTAGCACGAACCTGGCTGGCTAGCCGTTTACATGCTTCGCTCAACGGACAAACCACTTGCTTCTGCATCGAAACACCTTAACTCTCGCCGTCTGGGAAGGGAGCGAAAGCCTGTCTCCCCACGCACGAAACTCGAGAGCGCTTTTTCGCCAAAAGAAGACATTGTCAGCAAAGTCAAGGTCCTCCAGTACTGCATCGAGGGTCCAATGTAATCCTCTGCATTTATCTGATGTTGCCTCCTTCATTAACCAGTCTACTGCTAAGATAAATAATACTGGCGAAAGTACACCCCCCTGCTTTACTCCTGTTTGTACCTTACAGCTGTTGGAGGTGTTTTCTCCGCAGATCACTTTGCACTGAAAACCCTTTGATGACATTCACTATCTTTTGAGGGAGGACATGGCATCTTAGAATTTTCCACAGTGCATCTCTGTTGACACTGCTGAAGAATCCTCAGAATCTATAAACAGTGTGCATATTGTGTTAAGCCACTCATTTGCCTGCTCTAATATTTGTCTAATACATATTAAGTACAAATATGTGGTCTGTGTATGATTTTCCTTTCATAAACTCTGCCTGCTCTTTCTGAAGTTTTCCCTCAAGCACTGTTACAATTCTGTTGATGATTATATGGTTAAATATTTTAATGGTGAGTGGCAAGAAGGTAATGTCTCTCTAGTTCCCACAATCTCTGAGGTTACCCTTCTTTGGTAGTTTTACTATAAGAACAGTTTCCCACTCTTCTGGAGCTTTTTCTAGATCCCAAAATTTGATGTAGTATCCAGCAGAGTTGTTTTGGTGTTTCTATCTCTTCTGCTTTCAACATTTCAGCAGTCACTTCATCTTCACCTGTCTAATTTTAGCTTCTTTATTGGATCCTTTACTTCACTTATTGTTATTGGTCCTGCACCAATGTTTAGTTCTGTTTTTGCTTCAGGTATGTTTATTGTTTGTGTTGCTTGTGTTCTGTTTAGAAGGATGTTGAAGTGTTCCCTCCATCTTTCAATTTTTTTCTCTTCCTCCACTGATGCTGTACAGCTATAGCTTTATAAAAACTTTAGCCAGCATAATATTTGTTACATGAATTACAAATGTGCTTGTCTAGTATTCCTCCATGAATAAAGAAAATCTTTGCCTCAAAGAAGTTCATTTTACAATGAAAGCAATGCACTTATAAAATAAAGCTTTAAATCTCCCTCAAAGTCTTACTATATTCATTGTAATAGAATCCAAATAAGAATATGAATAAAGTCAATGTAATGCTGACTATAAAATGCTACAAATTTATGGTTAGTTACACGACAGTCCAGAGTTAATAATGTGGGTGTGCTACAACAGAAATCTGAATTGCCAAATGTGCTATCCTCTAAAAAAGGTTTGAAAACCACTAGTTTAGAATATCCAGTCATTGAAGCCATGTCCTGTTTCTTTAGACCAAATCTGACTAGCCTGATATCACTTAAAATATGTAAATAACACATGTGAGACAATAGATTCTAAGAGTAATTAAGTCTGTTAGAGCTCACCTATAACTTATCACACATTTCTTGGGCTATAACTACTTGTAAATAAGTACTCCAAGATCACTTGGTAATGCTTCAGTTAAATTAAAAACAGTGTCTATTTGCACAGCATGTGAAGAGATCCAAACATTTCCTCTACTGGCAATCATCTTCAATAATTCATCATAATTTTTTGTTTTAAAGATGACAGATAACATGTACACTGAATAAGTAACCACCTTTTTTTTTTTTAACAAGACAGCCATGTAACAGAACCATACTTATTCTCATGAGAAATTATAAACTGTTATTATGGGCTGAAAGATTAATTACTTCCAGAATAAATTAATTTTCACTGGACTGATCAATTTTATAAATATATATATATATAACACTCAAGAATCACATGACTCAATGTTGCAGTATGTGTAACAAGATTAGTTTTATCATACCTTTGATAGCATATCACTGTTTCTACTTTTGATGAAACTGCTAGCCGTGCCAAGTACAGCCTGGAGCAAGAGACTGAAAATAGTCAAGATGTACAATACACTAGCAACATAATCATCAGGCTCAAAGAAAAGTAGTAAACATCAAGGATAAAAATGTGAAGGT
Organism: Achatina immaculata; assembly: GCA_009760885.1. Lineage (NCBI taxonomy): Eukaryota > Metazoa > Mollusca > Gastropoda > Stylommatophora > Achatinidae > Lissachatina > Lissachatina immaculata. The sequence continues at coordinate 52,294,004 of CM019720.1, read as the reverse complement.
TTTACGGACATCACCAGTAGTGATGGTACTATACAGAGTGATATGAGAAGTGACATGACAGCTTTGTTTTCAGGAAAATACATTATGGCATTTAGAATGGGGTGGGGGGGGGGGAGAAAGAGAGAAAAAAACTGACATACAGGGAAGGAATATTTCTAAATCATCCATTGGTCACATGTACTAGAAAGAGCTACAACAGACCAAGCCACATGGAGTGAGAAAGAGAGATTCTGCATAAAAGTGCAGCATCATCTGTGGAGGAAATCTGGGCCAAAACTGAAAACAAAATGTGCATGCAGAAACAAATTGAATTTAGCAACACAAACATTGTTTGCTGTTCCTATGATCTAGCAAGTAAGAATCAATTATCAGAGAAGCTACTCAGCAAAATGGTGCTTGTTCCACAACAGCTAATATCTATATGTTTTGAAAATGTCTCTTAAGACAAGACTACCATTATTATTAAATGACAAGTAATGAATTCAGCAAGGTAGAAACAGATGACTCTCAGCTCAACCCAAAAAAAGTTGTCTTCACAAAAGGAAAAACATGAACATTTGTTAGAGCTCCTGCTGGTTCATGCAAGTAAGCTAGATTTATATCTGGCTCCTGATGCACACAGGTGCCTAGAGAAGTGGTTAGTGGACCAGTATCTCATGGCAAGGTTGATTTAATTCAGTCTTATTCACCTAACTGTAGAAATAGGTACCTAGCTCATTTTGGAGGTATGATGGAAATGCGGCAGATATGTTGCTTATCACATCACCCTTTAATGTGTCATGAAGTCAAGAAAATATGGGTGCCAACACAATGCAAGATAAAGGGTATCTTTATTTTCACATGTTGTTCTCAAGAATTTCTAAATTTTTCTAAACTTTAGTCTGCATAAAAATTTTGTCTGTGCCACACTTCACACCAAAATCTGAAACTTGTTCAGAGAAATATCAATGGAGAAAAATATGGATAAGAAATGACTTGGCAGATGTTAAAATAAAAGCAACCTTTCAAAATCTACATTCAAATTACCTGGCCCTAATGTAACAGGTCAATGGTTTAACAAGATTAATGATAGTGGAATGGTCCTCTCCAATGATTACTGCTTCTCCTCTTCCATGCATGTCATCTTCTGCTGTCTGTGAGTCAAAGGAAAGATTTGTGTAGGCATCGCCCAGATGTTCCCACCACTGAGCAAAACCAGTCTGCTGCATGCAGAGTTTTTCCAAGCAATCCACACATTCTTAAGAAGTTCAATAGAAACAGAAATAAGAACAATTACTTGTAATTGATATTTTCTGTTAAACATTAGCATATAGTTGTTATGGGTATAAGCTAAAGAACTTAATACTGAAGTAGGTTGGCTAGTAAGGAAGATTAAACAGAGAAAACTTAAATATTTTGAACATTAAACATCATGATAATTTAGAGAAGACAGTCTTGTTAGGCTACATAATGGGAAAAAAGAAAGTGAGGAAGACCAAGGTGAAGATGCTTACAACCCGAGAGGTCTACAGGGGAGCTGTTGGGGAGGCAAAGTTCTGCAAGGGACATGCAGATAACTGACTGACAGAGTGGTTATGGTACTGATTCTCACAAAGTTTATATCAAAACGCTTCTAATAAATTGCTACGGTGTGAATGCAAGGAGGCTGAAACTGGGCACATTAACTCAAGCAGTTGAACATGTGAATACTGGACATTTTTAACTTATTATTTGGACTCCATCAATGTTTTATCATAATTTACATAAACAAAGCTTTTATGTATGCCATGTGCCACCTGAAATGCTACATCTGAAACTATTACTCATGTTAAATGAAAGACTGTCCGAAGTATGTGCTGAGATATTTGGCATTTTGGTTTTCACACCATTTGGGCCTGTAAATAAGTTGATTATAGCAAAAATAAAGTTTACTTTAGTGCTATAAACAACTAATTACAGACTGCTTGTGTCAAGTGCATGTGACGAGGCAGTCTCTCATAATTTGCCAAGGTCAAATTTTATGCCATCTATAGTTTAATCATTTACATGGATACAAACTTATGCTTGTTACTCTTAAAGACCTACTAATGAATATTCAACCGAACTAATTCTCCAATATCTCTATTTAGAATAAATAGTCACAATGCAATGGTTCTGTGCTAAACATCGCTATCACTGTTTGGAGGAAAGTGGAATTATTATTGGCCATGAAACACTGTTAAGAAAATAACACTCACTGAGTCTTGCTGCTCACACAACTATATATTTGGTGTCTCTTGGAACTGTAAAGACTATTACTGTAGTCATAATTATGACTTTTATTAACCAAAAAAAAACAAAACTCATGAAAGTCTCACTTACTCTACTTCTGTATATTCTGACAGTCAACATTTCTCACCTGCCCATCGCCCTCCTTTTTCACAGACAGCTGCCAGGAGGATCAAAGACTGCCTTTGATGTGCTTCATCTTCAGTAGACATTTCTGTAACCTGGAACAGCACCTCATCTTTTAATAACAAACAAGGACACTCCCCTGATTTAGCAAGAGGTTAAACATGCTTTTAACTGTAAATGTTCTGACAGTCTACTTGCATTTCTTAACGTACATTTATGTATCTTATTGTAAACCTGTATCACATCATACAGTTTTCACAACATCAGATCTGCAAGATGCATTTATAAGCAATTTGTACTTGTACAAATTCCCTGCAACTGCGAGCTGTTGTTCTTTGCAGCCAATGCTGTGGAGATGTTGAAGCACAGCATTGTATCAGCTTGGGAGTGGGTTATGGCGGCTATTTCTTCAGTCTCAGAGTACAGCTAAAAAGCAGGGGGGTGCAATGCTTCTTTAGCAGATTCCACCACCATGGGGACTAAGGTGATCCTGCCCCGTTAACCAGGCTATACCTGTTACTGAGGGTACCATGGAGAGGTGGGACAGAGTCTTGGTCAGCTATAGGTCACTAACCCTGACACTGGCATATCAGCTATGGGTCGCAGATTACCTTATCGGGCATCTTCACCTCCAGAAACAAACAAAGAAATGCTCCGAACTGAAAAATTAGTGTTGTCACTCTTCTAAGCAATAAACCAGCAAGAGAATTTTCATGACACTTTGTCAATCTGTTCATCAAAAGTGGGAGACAGCAGATATCCAACATTTTTTTTTTTCAGTCATGTTGGTACACTGCTGCCCATCTTTCCCTCTATTCCAAATACAATAATCTGGCCACTTTTTAATCCTTAGCCTTTCTTTTCTGTAGAATTTTCAATACAAAATAAAATGAAACAAACATTTCACTATAAAAACAAATGTATCCATTTATCCATGTCTTTGCATGATGACTGTCTAATCAGTCATCATCTAGTACACCTTGTGGTGTCTTGCAATGAAGCAACAAATTCTCTCTTTTTTTTTTTTTAAAACAGTCTTCTTATTTTTTTCTGCATTTACCCTGAAAAGACCAGTTTAACAGTGTGTTGCTATTTACAGCTAGGCCATGATACCTGTGATTTTCAGCTTAACACATTCAACTTCAGGACATCTTATTTTTTAAGACTGGATTCCTTCCCACTCTGATGTTTATTCACTCAGCCAGATTACTGTCTGCTTCCAGGGGACACAATTTGGAGGCAGAACAGGGTTCTGATCAGCTATGGGTTATTTACCTTGATGCAGGTGGTCAGCTACAGGCCACTGAACACTGAGTACTGTATCTTCTGTCTTCCCATTCTCACAGTCTGAAGCGTGCCTTTATGAGGTCCCAGCACCAAAAGACATTACTACTATTAAGTGGACTGCACCATCTCCACTTAAACATTTAACTGCCTATTTATAGCCTTCAAAATAGGAAATTAGTCTCCAGCTCTCTGCTGAAACAACATGATGTCATGAGAACCATCCATCAAAAAAACATAATCACAATCATTGGCCTGAAGAAAAATCACAGACTCTAGCGTGGCAAGCCAGATTTAGATTTGACTCAACTCAGAACTTGAACATAGATGAAGATGATGAATTTCAATAAGAAAATGAAATGTATATACCAAATTTCTTGCGATCTGTAAACTTTCATTTATCTGGCCACAGTACATGTAACATCGACAGAGGGATTCCTTCACATCCTGTCTAACTGAAACATTGTTCTCTGGCAAAAGATCTGAAAGAAACAAAACTCTGACAAGTATGGACAAAAAACAAAAAACAGTGCATAAATATTATCTTAAATGACACCAAACATCTAAAAGTTGAATATCATAATCAAATTTTTCATTCAGAACAAACTGAAAGCATGAAATAAATTTGCACGTGTTCAACTTTCTATGAGCTGATCACTGCCATTTCACTTACATAATTATCTTTAGGATATGCTTACTGCCATTACACTCTATAATTATCTTTAGAACATGCTTGTTGCCATTTCACTTTACAACTGTTTTTAAAATATGGTTAGTGCCATTACACTTCACAATTGTCTTTAGAATATGTTTGTTTCCAAGCATTCATTCACTCATTTGTATGTCCCTTGTGGAATATTGCCTCCCTAACAGCACTCTTGTAGGCCTCTCGGTTGTGAGCAAGATGGCCTGCTGCTGATGCATCCATTTGCAGATTACCAACGATGTCTTGTAGCCATTTTCACCTTGGTCTTCCTCTCTTTCTTTTTCCCATTATGTACCCTTCCAAGACGGTTTTCTCTAGATTATCATGATGTTTAATGTGTCCAAAATATTTAAGTTTTCTCTCTTTCATCCTCTTTACTAGCCAGCCTTCTTCAATATTAAGTTCGTGTATTATGGATATATTTGTTCTTTTTTGTGTCCATGGTATCTGAAGAACTCTTCTGTAGCATTTACATTCAAAGGCATTTATGTGTTTCTCAGCTTTTTTGGTAAGTGTCCAGGTCTCACAGGCATATGTTGAGATGGGAAAGATGCATACCCTTAAAAATCTTATTTTTGTAGTTCTATCTGTTCATCTCCACAGATTCTTTAGTTGTTTTACTTTCTGAAGAGCAATAGATGTCGTCCTTTTAATTTTCCTCATTGTATCTCCATTATTAGTTAGTAGTGATCCAAGATATTCAAAACTCTCCACTTCTTACAGTTTTTTCTCATTGATACATATATCAGCTGCCTTGTTTGTTTTGTCAATTGTCATCAATTTAGTTTTCTTCGCATTAAGATAGAGGTTTTGCTCTTCATTGTTCTTATGGACTGACATAATTAGTTTTTCCATTCCTTTTTGTATTGTGGACAGTAATACTGTGTCATCAGCATATCTAATCTCTGGTATTTCATAACCTTCAATTGTTATGGCATCGTAATATTATTTGTCTATATCTTCTCTAAAATTCCTCATTATATTTTCAGTATACAATTTAAATAAGTGAGGCGACAATATGCACCCCTGATGGATCCCTTGTTTTATGTCAAACCAAGTTGTTGTTTCACCATTTATTCTCATTAAATTCTCTGCATTTCTCTATTATTAATCTTATATTGAATATATCATTTCTTGATCCTCTTCCTTGCCTGAAACCAGCCTGGACCATACTGACTTCTTCTATTTTATTACGAAGTCTACCCATTATGATTTTTTAAAAGAATTTGACTGGTACGACTAATCAGGGCAACAGTTCTGTAGTTTGTGCATAATTTCGGGTTACCCTTTTTTTGGCAGTGGTATGAATACAGTTCTTCTCCATTCTTTCGGCCAAATACCTGAATACCATATCTTTTTACATAGTGCGTGAAAGATTGTTGCACATTCCTTTCCTCCTGCTTTAATAAATTCAGCTGTTATCTCATCACATCCTGGCGATTTACCATTTTTCAGATTCTTTATTGCCCATAAAACTTCTATTGTCAGTTTGGGTTCTTTCTCCTCCAATAATAATTCACACTGTTGATTTTTGCATCCATTAAACTTCACAAATATCTTTAGTGTATGTTTGCTGCCATTACACTTCACAATTATCTTTAGAATATGGTTGCTGCAATTATACATCACAATCATCTTCCGGATATAGCCTTTGCCATTCTACTTCATAATCATATTTAGAATAGAGCTGCTGCCATTACACTTCACAATCATGTGGCCTCTGCATTCAACTTGTCCAAAAACCTCATGTTTAAGGTGAATGAAAAACTCCTAAAATAGAATTCAGTGAAGAAGCATAGCTTAATCTTATTTTCCATCACTAACCCCATAAAATAATTTAATTTTCAGGTTTTCAGGATATAATAAATAAAGCTAACCTAATGCACATTTGTATTGTTCTGCAGCTTTTTCATAGTTTTTTTGATGATAATGAAAGTCACCGCTAAATTTAAACATATGAGGAACTTGCTGTGGGTCCATCTCTGTTGCACAGGTCAGATCACTTTGGTACGATTCTACAGCTAATTCAAACCACTGAAAGAAAAAGAAAAAAAAAAGACTTGTTAAAATCTCGCTAAAAAGGTTTTAAAAATACATCATGCTATCTTAATTAATTATCAAAGTAATATGATCACATTTTATGAGAATGGGAAATTTGCATCTATTGATCTCTGGAAGTACTGTCTCATTAATCAAGTCATTCCTATATCTGATTTACTGTCAATTCCAGTAACCAATGTAAGGTGTGTGTAGTTCCCTGTCAAGTGCTGATTGTGGGTTCATCACTTCTGTCCACAGAGGAAGTTTATTTTTTCCCGCACTTTGCTTCACCCCTCCTCCCCCCACCTCCCTTTATTCTGTCGGTGTAGGTGTTATTTTCTCACTCTAGCTCTTCCTACACAACAGCCTTCAAAATATCCATCTTGAGAGTCTCGTTATATCCTGTGTGGGAACCTTTCCAGCCAGCAGGCTGGTCTGCTCATTACCATAAATTTCTGCATGCCCAGAATCAAATTTGCACCACTGAATATGAACGAGCACGCTGATGTATGTGTATTGTATTCTGACACTGTACTCATAACAGACCTGCCAACAGAGAGGTTTAAAACGGTATCAGGTTTTCTTGTACTTCAAAGTGACAACAGAACAACGGAGAAACAGGTATTGTGTATAAATAAACACGACTATAGCCACGCCGTAAAAATGTGATAAATAATTTTGGCATTTAAAAAAAAACAAACAAGAGTAGCTTTTATTATGAACGAAGCAGTTGTAACATCATTAAGGACTTATACAATGGATATGGTTGTGCAGTCAAGACAGAAGAAGGGATGAGTGAATGGTTCCAGATTGAAACAGGCGTGAAACAAGGATGTATACTGTCTCCTTTACTTTTTGGGATTACAATAGACTTCATAATGAAAAAATGCTGCACAGGTAACACAGGTATTGACTGGGTACATGGGACCCAACTAGAAGATCTTGATTTTGCTGATGACATAACTCTTATCAGTAATAATGTGAATTCCATGCAAGAAAAAACAGATAGCCTGTCTTCACTGGCTAGCAAAATAGGACTTGAAATTAACAAGGACAAAACAAAAATAATGAAAACTCCCATTAATCAAAATGGAAAAATACACATAGAAGGGACAGATATTGAAGAAGTCAATCAATTTGCATACCTTGGCAGCTACATAGACCAGGATGGTGACACTAGAAAGGAAGTTAGGATCAGAATTGCAAAGGCAGCATCAATCTTCAAGAATCTTGAGAACATATGGAATTCAAAAGTTATAAGCACAAAAACCAAGTTAAGACTATTCAATTCAAATGTAATATCCACCCTCATTTATGCATGTGAAAGCTGGAAAACAACTAAAGAAATAGAAAAGAAATTAGACTCTTTTGAAAACAAATGCCTAAGGAAAATACTCGGCATCAAGTGGAACGAATTCAAGAACAATGCAGAGATAAGACAGATGACTGAACAACAACCAGTCTCATGGGTGATCAGGAAAAGGAGATGGACATATGTTGGTCACTTGATGAGAAGAAATGATCAGAGAATCCCAAAACAAGCTATCAAGTGGAACACAACAGGCCGAAGAAAAAGGGGCAGACCGCGTGAAACTCTGAAGAGGACATTATTAAGAGAGGCCAAGTTAACAGGCATAAAATCCTTTGATGAGGTTGAAAGACTCGCCGAAGACAGGAAAAATTGGCGAACTACTTTGCAAGCTCTATGTGACGTTTAACGGCACGGGAAGGATATAAGATATATATAAGTTGTAACATTTCGGCTTTTTTTTTTTACTATACATACAAATTACCTGAGAAGAACACATTTTCACGACATATGGCAAACATGTGTCATTTCTGTTTTTATCTCTGGCACTGTCTAAATCATCGTCATCAAATTCAAGTCCAAGTTCCATATTATACAAATATGCCTGACAGCAGACGATTGTTACCTTTGTAGTGAATTAGTTCGTTAAAAAATGGTTTACATTTTTTCCAACTACGCCCGGTTGTCGATGTTGTCGTAAAAGTAATGATAACTGAGGACGTTCTTTATTAATTTAAATATCAACTCTGTAGTAACGAAAATGTGTAACCAAAAATAACACGCCTGAAGCATTTTCTTTAAATATAGCTTTTGCTGTATTCAAATGCTAGAAAATTTTTTCAAAAACTATTTTACGACACGACTTAGTTCCGGCGCTAATCCACAAATACGCTCGTTTTCGTTATTATCCGAAATAACAGCGCGACAAGGAGGACAGTTATTGAAAACCTCTGTCAAGTGATTGAGCCTAGCTGCTCAAAAGAATTAGAAAGAAATGGTATGTCGAGATCCAGTACTGTTAATCTGTTTGGCATATGCCAAATAATATATACAGTATTTTGTGACATAAAAGTCACTTTCACTTTTTGATGTCACAACCCCGTTTATTCTTCCCGCTGCCATAATTTCTCTTAGCGCTGAACAGTGTCAGTTTTCCTATAATTTCTCCCACGTGAAAATTCCCCGTCACGTGTTAAGGATCATAGATTTGAAAGCAAAGATTGTTTATTAGTTCAACAAAATGTGGCTGTTTCAAAAGTAGTGTAAAATATCTTTGTGTTCTGCCTTTACGGCAGGTGAAGTACAGAATACACGTATCTCAAGTGATGGAGAAAGCACCCCATATACATGCACCTAAACAGAACCATTGTGACCAATACGGCAACTATGGCCACTGAAAAGTACAGTTTAAATCAGATTCAGGTGGAAGGTTGTTTTTTTTTTGGGGGGGGGGGGGTGCAGAAGATAGCCAGGTCAAGAGCACAGAATAGCTTGATGCCATCCATTCATACACACATGAGTATGTACTTTATTCTGTTATAAAGATATAAAAGTTGGAGAGGAGAATACTGGTAGATTTAATATACAAGATAATTGTTGTTCTATGGTGCAATTCATTAGAGAAAAAGTTTCTCATGATTATTTTCCAACAAACTGCCACATTTTTCACGTATGGAAAAATATATGTATTTTTAATCAATTTTTTTACTTGCCAAGTAGTCTCATTTTTCACATGTTAAAGAATATGTGTAGGTATAATAGACTTTGTTGACCATCATTGAGTACATTGTTTTTATTTTAATAATAAGCTAAGTATATGGTTTGTGATCTTAGCACTGTGAATCAAAAACACACAACAGATTAAACAGCATAGTCTGGCACTCCTGATATTTCAGATATTCCCAGAATAAAGCAGATTGTTAAAACTATTTAAAACAGAATTTCGAACACTTAGTTAATGAGCACACAGTTGTAGTGTTTCAGATTTACACCGTAACCATGCAAAAACATACAGGACAAAGAAATAGGAAAAGAAGATAATATATAAATTTATATGAATGATATACAACAAAAAAGAATGAAAAAAATTGTATTTAAAAAAAAGGGCAAAGGATTTGCAAATTCATGTATTACCAGAGTAAAGCAGAGTGCCTCATTTCAAATGTCACCAGAAAAAAAGCCTAATTTCTAATGATGAAGGTTGGTGGCTTGAATCCAGCTGGATCTGCCTCAGGCAACCAGCTGTAGAAGTAGGTACCCAACTCCTTCTGGAGCTTGGATAAGAGAGGCAACAAGGTGTGATGCTTTAGTGTGCTGACAAGTCAAGGAAAATATGACCACTAACACTGTTTCCTCCAGGTGTTTCATTTCAGAGCTGCCTTTTACCTTGCAGAATGCAGTATTTTAAAGCACAAGAAAGCTTTTTAAGCACTATTTTTTTTTTCCATGCACAGTTACCATTGTCACTGCTGCGGACAGCAGTCAACCACCCAATGGTAAGTCTTCATTGGTTTGTCAGATCAGTCAGCATATAAATATAGCCTAATAAAAAAATTATGTTTAAGGATTTAAGCATGGGAGCAGATGGTTGTTTGAGAATAGCCTTCATGTTTGATGGTAGTGAGTTTGGAGATCAACCGCCATCATGTTTCAGTCAACCCACCTGTTAAAAAAAAAAATAAGAAAAAAAAATAAGAGTACCTGACACACTTGTGTTAAGGAAGCTGTGTCTGAAATTAGAGGATGTATGACTGCAAGATGAGTATATACAGCTATCAGTGGATTAAGGAATCAGTGGATATTCATGTTAAAATTTGTACCATTAACATGAACCTTATCCAGAGTTCTCAAAGGATGGATAAAAAAAAATAGTGATCACTTAGTGCAGCCAGATATGGTGACTGAGTTGATCCTGGGTATTCAGCATAAACTCTTTCACCACTAATACACCATATTGACTTTAAAATGGTGAAATGATAGGGAGGAAACTTAAGTATAGCAATGAGGCAAACATTTTTGTTTATGGTCAGTTCTGATCAAGCAGCTGATGATGGGCAAGGAGAAAGCAGACACTGTTCAAACAGTTCTAAATATTATTTTTGGACTGTGATTTCAATTTGTAAAAAAAAAAGTTTTTGGATAACACATTTTGTTTCTTGAATGTTTTCAAGTAGTTTAAACACTAAATAATATGGTATTTAGAACATAGCAGTGTGATAGATTAGTTTCAATGATTTACTATTATATTTCCATCAGTAATGGACCACACAAGATCAGAATCATCACTAATTTATTGATGCTTATGTAATTTAGGCTAATTGTCAAGTTTCCGATCATAACATTTACATTCACAATCTTTGGATCTTCCATTTTCCTTCATTTGTCTTGCAGCTGGTGGAATTGAAAAATGGTGAAACTTACAATGGTCATTTAGTTAGCTGTGATAACTGGATGAACATCAATCTTCGAGAAGTTATCTGCACATCTAGGGTAAGATGTTTAAACATTTAGATGGTGAGGGTTGTAGTGTTTATTTCTAGCATGTTTTTTTTTTCTTCTGTCACTATGTTGTTGATGTGATATAATCGATATCATGTTTCTAGCAGGATATACTGTATGATGTGTGGTTTTGTTTTGATGAAGATGCAGATGAATCAAACTTAATCTGTACATTTAAATCAGTAAGAAAATTTTCTATAACCTTTATAACATTTACCTTTATTTTTGCACATGATTTGCCAATAGGATGGTGACAGATTTTGGAGAATGCCAGAGTGTTATATCCGAGGCAGCACAATAAAATATTTACGTATCCCAGATGAAGTTATTGACATGGTGAAAGAAGAGGTCATTCAAAAGTCAAAGGGCAGAGGAGACTTCAAAGGTGGTCGGGGTGCAGGCCAGAGGGGTAGAGGCAGAGGTGGGTATCGGTGACTTGCTAGTGTTGGGTGGCATTTTAATTACTTCTGTTTGCAGTAGTTTATAAGCAGGTAGAATTTTAGTTTCTTTTTCAGTTTGCTTATTATGTGAAGTCTGTGGATTTTTTTTTTTTTTTTAGTTGCTTGGATAAAATGTCTTTTATGATATTTGGTAAAAGAATACACAAAAGTCTTATATTATCTTCTTTGGTAATGCTGTACAAAGAATAAATGTCTTATATAATCTTCTTTAGTAATGTTGTACACAGAGAAAGTGACATATGTTACTGTCTTTGGTAATATTGTAGACAGTTAACTCTTTCTGTGCCGGAGGAAGAAAAGCGGACGTATGGTTGGGTACCAGAAAAAAAATAATAGGATGTGTTGTGATGTTAGTAGACACACTGAAGGATGTTTGATTACTTTATGTGCAGAGAAACTGTAAACTTGTTGTGTAACTTTGAAGTGATTAAAGTAGTGACAGTTTGTGTGTGTGGGCTGAAAAATTTTTCTTGTAGTCTTAACTTATGAAAATGGCCTGATCCATAGGTGACAAAAATTGTCAGTTTTATATATATGTAAGAATGTGATGCTCTGTGAGAGGAAGAGACCTGCTTGTCATTTTTATTTCAGTGTGTATTGTTTTATTTTCTCGATACATGAAAGGTGTTTCATACACTTGTTATTTGAAGGTTATTTTATATTGTTTTTGTGCACATCAAGTTTTCTGTAGCTGCATGTGTTGTTCCTTATCATACCTTTGAAAAGCAAAAATTAAAAACAAATTAAACTTTGTGTTTTCACTTTTTTTTTTTTTTTTTAGAGAGAGAGAGAAATGAAGTACAGACTATATATAGTATATGGTGTAATTTAAAATGTTAATCAGTGTAAACCAGAATAAAACCATATAGAAGCAGTTATTTAATATTCAGGTTTTTTTGTTTTTTTTATCATCAACATTGCTTCTGGCAGAAAAATGTTAAGTTCTTTTTCAGTGTTCATGTTTTAGGTCATGGTAAATGTGGGAGACATGTTGCCAGAGTGAATCAGCACTTAGATCTGGTCTCTGTAGTTGGGTCAGGCCTTATAGATTAGAAGGTCTGAGTAATCTTACAGACCATGAGTTACAGTTTGAATTTTTTTAAAAAAACAGTTAAGAAAATTATACTTTTCAAAAAAAGAAATGCAATACTGCTGTAGTCGTAATGGACACCAAATTTCAAACTTGTATCAAAATTTTATTTTACGGAATTAATGTTTCAGTCTTGGCATGAAGAAACTTTAAGACTTTAACAATGAAATGATGTTCATTAAATTTGGTTTAGACTTTTATTCTTTGCGACTGAGGCCTCTGTTTCATTAAGGTATATGGCCTCCTCTGGCCTGTATCAGAGAACGACATTTCTTTGACATGGACCTGATTAGCCATTGGATCTGTTGTGGGATGGCTGCCAACTCTTTCCACAGTGCAAGAGACAACTGTCGGAGATTGGTTGGTGCCACGTCTTGCTGGCGGACATATCTGTTGAGTTCATCCCATAAGTGTTCTCTTGGGTTCATGGATGACCATGGAATGGTCTAGATGTTGTTGTCAGCGAGAAACTGAGTGATGAGTTGTGCCAGATGAGGTCGAGTGTTACTCTCCTGAAAAATTGACACTGGTCCAGCCAGAAGTGGAAGGACGTGAGAACGAAGAATTTCAGCAACGTATCGTTGGGCATTCAGGTGTCCATTTTGCACCAGGTCACTTCTTCCCATGAATTTGATTATCCCCCATACCAGTACACCTCCACCACCTTGTGGAGGAGCCTCATCCACGCAGTTCTGGGCGTGGCACTCATGGACTCTGCTGTAAACTCTTCTACATCTATCGTGTCGCTGGAGCAGAAAGAATGATTCATCACTAAACAAAACCCTTCTCTAATCATTTGCAATGGTCCATTGATGGTTTCCCCCTGCAGTCAGTTCTGGTGATGCCAGTCCGTAAAGAATAGGACCTCTGCAGCCGGTTCCTGACAGTTTGATCTGAAATTCGACAAGCTGCTGTCATTGACTGGACTGTTGAGGACGCAGATGCAAATCGGTTCCTGAAGTGACGCAGCCTTATGAAGCAGTTTTCGGCAGGAATTATGACTATGGTTCTTCCACTATGCAGCCGGTCTGCAACTGAGCCAGTTTCTTGAAATCGTCTCCAAAGGCAACTAATGGTGCTTCTAACCACATTAAATTGTCTGGCCACTACACTTTGTGACTGTCCAGTCTCTAAACATCCAGTGATGATGAGTCGTTCTGTGGTGAGATGAGCCATACTTGCACATTGAATTTTCAAATGAATTGATTCGAGGAGTGTCAATCTTTTATAAGCATTCAGCAACATGGTCAGTGAGTTTTCAGTAAGTTTCGCTGGGTTCTCATGAAGCTGTCGTGAGTTATTGTCAGAAGTGCTGTTTTGAATAGTGTTGCTTTTTCTGTGCTTATGAATCATCCGCTGAGTACAATTCAGGTCAGCGCGTGAAGTTTATGTCCAAGTGAACGTTTCAAGCAATTTGCCCTTGTCTGATCAGCAAACTTCAGTTTAAATTGCAACATTGTATTTGTTGCATTTCTTTTGTTGAACAGTTTAGTTTATAGATTATCAGTCATTTGCATGTCCCTTACTGAACTTTGCCTCTCAACCAGCTCTCCTGTTTATAGATATCAGTAATTTAATGGTTATTATTATTGGTAACTATGTTAGACCTAGCAGTCAGTAAACTGAAACCAAGAAAATCACCAGGACCAGATGGAGTGTCCAATGAAATGATCAAGAACCTGGGAATGGCAGCAGTGGGAAAACTGTTGGATATTTTCAATATGTGCTGGAGCACAGGTAAGTTACCTCAAATCTGGAAGGAAGCAAGCATGGTACCACTGCTAAAGCCAGGGAAAAACAGTGATACTGCCTCCAGCTACAGGCCAATCAGTCTCACTAGCTGCCTATGCAAAACGATGGAACGCATCATTGACCTGAGGCTAAAATGGTACCTAGAAAGTGAAAACCTTCTTGTTCCACAACAAGCAGGATTTAGGCAGTACTACAGTACGGAAGATCAAGTGACCTATCTCTCTCAAGAGATTGAGGATGCATTCCAAGAGAAAAACCTTGTACTAGCAGCGTGGATAGACCTAAAGAAAGCCTTTGATAAAGTATGGAAAAAAGGTCTGCTGTGGAAACTAAGAAACTGCAATGTGAATGGAAGACTGTACAACTGGATAAAGTCCTATTTACACAATAGAAGAGCTAGAGTAGTACTGGATGGACACAAAAGCCAGAAAGTACTTTTGCGACACGGTGTACCACAAGGAGGGGTCCTTTCGCCTACACTATTCCTTGTATTCATTAATGACCTGGTCAAGGAACTTCCCTATGGAATCAAAGCGGCACTGTATGCAGATGATCTGGTCATGTGGTGTACAGATGAATATGCGACAGTTGCTACACAGAGACTCCAAAGAGCAACAGACATCTTGACATCATGGACAAACAAATGGTGTGTAAGTATCAACACAGAGAAATCAAGTACCACTGTTCACTCTCTCATCTAAACAGAAAGCAGGTAAGATCTTTGTAAATGAAATATCCTTAAGGATGGACAACCAACCCACTTACTTAGGAGTGACTCTTGACTCAAAACTGACGTGGAAGCAACACATCAACAGTGCAGAAGCAAAAGCCAGAAGAAAACTAGCCATATTAAGAAAATTAAGTGGAACCACATGGGGAGCTAGTGAAATAATCCTCAAGAATGTGTATCAGCAAAGTATTCTACCACATTTAGAATATGGCTCAACATCTTGGTGCACAGCATCAAACACTACGCTGCATAATCTAGACAAGGTTCAAAATCAGTTACTACGGATTATCACAGGTGCCATGAAGTCCACACCAATAGTAGAAATGCAGCAAATAGTTGGTGTTCAAGCGCTGAAGGAACGTAGAGACACAAAGGTCATGACCATGGGAGAGAAATTCCTTAGCTCTGTAAGCCATCCCCTGAAGGAGAGATTCAATAACTTGGCATTAAGCCGGCTTAAAAGAAGCAGCTTCATTCACCAGGCCAAGTGTATGCGTAAACTGATACCTGACCTTCCAACTGTAGTCGCTCCATTATCATCTGTACCAGAGCATACACCATGGAAAGAAGTAGATTATACACAAATAACTATTCAGACTGAAGTGAAAGGTGTGCAGAATGGTGAGATGCAAAGCAGCCTTGTAAGATCAACAGCCACACTTAGTGTTCTAGATGACAAATATCCATGTGACACCTGGATACGTGTGTATACAGACGGATCTGCACACAATGCCATAAAGAATGGAGGGGCAGGAGCACATATTGAATATCCAAACAACACCACTGACAAGATTTCCATACCCACTGGAAAATACTGCAACAACTTTGATGCAGAAGTTAGGGCAATTATTGCTGCAGTTGAAAAACTATCAGACTCCAGAATTGATATATGTCCTGTAGTAATTCTCGCAGGTGCAAGATCAGTACTGGAAGCTCTTCAGTGCAACAAACTACCAGACCTTAAGGATGCCTTGTCAAAAATTGGCTTACAACATGGAGTCACTTTGCAATGGATTCCCTCTCACTGTGGGATACCAGGCAATGAGAAAGCTGACCATCTGGCCAAAGAGGGCACTGAAATGGAGCAACCAGACATACCAGTCACCTATAATCAGAAGAAAAGCATGATAAAAACCTACAGGAAGCCACAAACACCACCACATGATGACTATCACATGCTAAACAGAAAGGAACAAGTCGCCATCTTCCGTCTCCGAACAGGACAGAGCTGACTCCGAAGTCATATGTATACAAAGTTTAAGGTTGGTACTACTAATCTATGTACATGTGCCCAGGTGCCCCAAACTGTGAAACTTATCCTCCAGAACTGCACCAACTATGAAACACTGAGAAATAATTACTGGCCCAGTGAAACCACTAAAGAAGATAAGCTCTACGGTTCCATACATGAATTACAAAAAACAGTGAAATTTATCCAGGAGACAGGACTGCAGGTATAGACAGACAATGCGAACGAAGAAGAAGAAGAAGATTGGCAACTATCATTTTTATCCATTTCCAAGAGTGTGATTTAACTTTTCTGTTATCTCAGGACCAGACAAAACAACTTTTATAACAAGCATGTTTTTACGCCAAAGCCAAGACAGTAGAGTTATTATAATGAAAAATGTACAAAACTTTGTGTATAAATGAGCACTTGCATCGTTTTATTAATTTAATCAGAATATACTTGTATTGGAAAATGACACAGCAGAAAAAAGGATAGTCATCACATGGTTAGGACTAGCAGGCATTGAAATGAGGTCAAAGGTGATGGGTTGGAGGTCATTAGGATTAAGGAGTCAGAAAATTTCAGCATACACAAGGGTGAGTCAAAAGGTAGCAGCAAATGAGGCATTGATAAATGTTTTTTTCAATGGTTGCGTCCCTTGATTTGCTGTTAATTATTGTTCTCACTTGTATAAGATAGTGCCAGCTGCATCTTTTTGTTGTCATTGGGCTATCTCCCCGTGCTGTTAATTATTGTTCGCCCTTGTATAAAATAGCGCATATCCTGCATACTCTTGTCATTGGGCTATCTACCCGGAATGGCAAGCAGGATGTTTGCACCAGCCTCCTTGGTGAAAGTTTTAAAACACAGGTACTGTATTGAATGAACTGGAAATAGGCTGTTTGTAGTCGTGAAAGCCCAGAGCAGACCAACTCTCAGTAGACTTCACCACCTCAGAGACCATATTGTGCCATACCCCATAAGCCAGGCTGAGCCTGTTAGGGAAGAACCAAGGAAGACATAGTGTAAGAACTTCGCCATATTTGCTTACTGACCCTGATAACAGTACTGTCACAATAATCATTGCTTCTTGTGCATATTCTTAAGTCTTGGAAGCAAAATACACAAAGTGAGACATCTTAAAGAGGTTATGGATGGTCTTCTAAAAGAATTATTGGAATCATTGGGAACAAATGCCAGAACATTATTTCAGCCTGAAATTAGAAACATCAGTGACGAAATCATGAGGAGAGATGGACAGCGCTCGAAAACTGATACAGATATGATGACTTTAAATAGAGTCACACACTGCTGGCGAGATTCTACGGATGCCGCGCGCGGAGTGAAACTCCTCCCGGTCAATGAAGAAAATGCGAAAAAGCAATTAGGGTTGCTGATGTGAAAAGGTGATGGAAAGGGCAAAAGGGTAACCCTGTCATGCCTTAGAGGCACATAGGGATATGGTGTTAGTGCCCATATTTTTCTTGACCTGTCAGCACACTAGAGGGTGATATGGTCAGTATCACGCCTGGCTGCCTTTCCTTCCCCAACTCCAGAAGAAGTCGGGTACTCACTTCTACAGCTGGGTGACTAGGGTGCCGCCGACCGGATTCGAACCCCCGACCTTCGCCATGAGAGACCAGTGCACTAACCACTTCGCCACTCAGACACCCGATGGAAAGGATAAAGTGAAGCTTAATCGGTATGTCCAATAGTCTCGCTGCGAGAGCTACTCATACCACGGCATCTCTGTTCTAAAGGCCGGCCACGTCAGATATACACCCATACTGGTGAAATATACCTAAATCGACTTAAACCAGGGGTGAAACTTGATGGCTACTCATGTCACGTTACCTCCGTTCTAGAGGTCAGCCACGTCCTAAACACGCCCATACTGGGATAATACGCCTAAACTGACTCAACCCAGGGATGTAAGTCACTAGTGGCGAGGATTCGTCCTCCTGGACAAAAGCTCCGTCCTGGTCACAACTAGGAAAGGTAGCGGCCACGACCACAAAATGCTGAAGTCGGAAACACTGAACCAGTGCAGTCTAGATAAGCAACCACCTCTCACCCGGCGGGGATGTGTGCGTATCCTAATCACGCTGAGGTTTTCCGGTGAGAAAATCCAACGCTGGACTGGATGGGCAACCACCTCTCACCCGGCGGGGATACACAGGTATCCAAAAAAAAGTCCAGGTTTTCCTGTAAGAAAGTCCAACTCTAGCCTGGATGGGCAACCACCTCTCACCCAGCGGGGATATACTCATATCCAAAACACGTCGAGGTTTTCCGGTGAGAAAGTCCAATCCTAGATTAAACCGGTGCAACGAAAACCACGGTGTCAAGCAATCCCGCTTCTAAGACCCACCGAGAATACAGGCTCAAGCCCTGCGACACTGTGAACCTCTTGTGGTCCTCTCGGGGATCTCGTGTGGTCCTTTCGGGGACCACAGGAGGACCACGGGATCTATCGAGGACCACAGGAGTACATTCAGTAAGATCACGGGGCGGTCTTAGTGGTAGAGGCGAACGAAGAAGAAAAAGAAAAAATGAAGTCACATCCATCAAAGATTTTGAAAGCATCTGAAAAGTTGTAGTAAACTGCATAGACTTTAATGAGGCAGTTCAGTACTATATGTTCATCATGAAGCTGAAGATGAGGTTAAGGGAAAAAAAAACACATTTTGCATTCTTGGTCATTGCAGGTAGCTTTCTTACCGTCTGATCAGTTCTTGTGGATTTCTTGAATTTCCAGAGCCACCACCTTTTAACAAGCTTGTCTAACAACAGCTTGATTCTTGGAGTGAAGCTGGACCGTTGTCGTTCTTTTAGCATAGTCATGTTCAGGATACAATCATGAGTCATGACCTTTCTAACTGCAAGTGATCATAGTCATGTTTAGGATAGGGTCATTGCCATCCCACTTCACATTCATGTTTAAGATAAGGTCACAGCCGTATCACTTTACAGTCGTGTTTAGGATAGGGTCACTGCTAATCCACTTTACATTCATGTTTGGGATAGGTTCGCTGCTATATCACTTTACAATCGTGTTTAGGATAGGGTCACTGCTAATCCACTTTACATTCATGTTTGGGATAGGTTCGCTGCTATATCACTTTACAATCGTGTTTAGGATAGGGTCACTGCTAATCCACTTTACATTCATGTTTGGGATAGGTTCGCTGCCATATCACTTTACAATCGTGTTTAGGATAGGGTCACTGCCATTCTATTTACTCATTCATCAGTAGGATAGGATCAAAGCCATTTCATTTTCACTATCATCTTTGCTGCCATATCTCGCAGAATATAGTTAGTCTTGTGTTAAACAAGACTTGCAATGATGCTACAAGAATCTACAGATCTGGTGGTACGAGAAGTGCAGCCAACGCTTAGAACTGGACGAAAATGGAAAGTAGGTGAGGAAGTGACCACAGCCAGGGAAACGCAGGAGCTGAAAGAAGTAATAGGGTACACCCAGACCAACAGAAGGGGATTTGGTCATGGTGAAATCAAATAGTGGTCAAAGGCCTCCTGCAAGGAAAGAAGGGATATGATCATCAGCGAAGTAAGGAATTCAGAGGATGACAAGCGGGTCCAGAAGGCAGTCCAACAATCACAACAAGGGCAATGGACAACATGGGAGGAAGTCCTGCAGAGATCACTAACATGGAATGACATCTGGAAAATGGCACCCTTGAGGCTCAGCTTCATCATCAGAGCTACTTATGACCTTCTGCCTACAGGCTCCAACCTATACAAATGGGGTGTATCAGAAGATACAAAGTGCCCTCTCTGCAACGAAAGGCAAACATTGGAACATGTGCTGTCAGCATGTAGAGTGTCTTTAGGGCAAGGACAGTACACCTGGCGGCACAACAGAGTGTTGCAGGAACTAGTAGCCATTGTAGACAGGGCAAACGATAAAGCAAATAACAGCAAAAGAGTTGAGGTCCCACCTAAATACTTCCTAGGTGCTGGTACGACATCAAATATTGAAATCAGGGACATTCCCTTACCATCACTGCTAGATGGTACAAATGATTGGGAAATGACAGCGGACCTTCCAGAAAGACGAGAATACCCGACTGCCATCAAGAACACAGGAATGCGACCGGACATTGTAGTGTACTCCACAGAAAAACAGGAATTAATAATGATCGAGCTTACGGTCCCATACGAAACTAGAATAGAGGAACAGCATTTATTCAAATTGGAGAAGTACAATGATCTGGTCAAGCAACTGAGGCAGGGGGCAGGCTTCAGGGCAAAAGTGATAGCTGTAGAAGTGGGAGCAAGAGGATTTGTAGCAACATCAGCATATGACCTATGTAAGCAACTGGGCATAAAGGGACAAGCAAGAGCAAGGGCATTGAGAAGCCTTTCAGAAACAGCAGAAAAGGCCTCATGCTGGCTGTGGAGTATGCGAAACAAGCATTGGGAACATAAGTAATTTCATTTGCCACAACCAATACCAGTCCTCCATAGCTAAATCGCTAAAGACGCGTGGCAACTGGAAGATCATGGGTTCGATCCCGGAAAAAAGCAACAAGACCTCTGGGAGTCATGACCCAGAGGGGCCCACCCTCCTTAGAGTGTCAGGAGTTTAAAGGGCCGAAACACTTGTCTGAGGGGGGGGGGGTACTTCCTCTGATGATCTGAAGGAGTTGTGTTGTTGTTGCGCTCTCTACGGTAGAGAGTTTCCTGCATATGTGTTAAAAAATTGAGTACTTCGTCTGAAGAAGATCTGCCACATAAATTATTCTCTATTTACGTTTTAACCATCAGGTGTCGTGCCGACTGGCTATTATGTTTCTCCATAGTACCCGATCCTTCATACAGGCTATCAGTTCAGTTTGTGATATCCTCTCACACCAACTAACTATCATTTCTTTCAGCCTTTCCCTGTCTCTTTTTCTTTATATTTCTCAATGAAGGAATAAATAAGTCACCTCTTGAAATATGAAATCGTTGTCCATAAGATAATGTTACCAGAAAATTTGGACATGAACGTTGGTGTGTTTTGTTCGTGTTACGCGACATTTCTCATACGCTTTCATCCGTGAGGATACGTTTGACGTAACCGAGATTAAAGAAATAAAGTAATAAAGCACAATAGTGTATGGTTAGATCTTGAAACAAAAATCATACATGAAGCACTTTTTATTACGAGAGAAAGAAAAATTACGAGAGAATTACTAGGGGCTCGAACAACGTGTTCCGCTAGGACGACCAACAGTATGGGCCATGAGAGAACAACTTAGCCATTTAACATGTAACGGAACATTTAACCAGTATTTTGTGCAGTTCTTCAGTAAATAATTTTCAGAAGCTGTCTTGAGCATATATGATACGGGGTAGTGGCCAGCCTCAGGTACTGGTCATCATTATACCGCTTCCTCTTTAATTGCTACTGGTGAGTGTGAAGCAATATCGAACGGAAATAAAAGGCTTCTCGACCTGTCTTTGCTACCGTTAAAAGACTAAGAATGGGAATTTGGTATTGGACAGAATAAATAAAATGCACCCTTTTAAGCACGACGAATATGAGCAAAGATAGTACTGTATTGTACTGTACTGTTCTGTACTGTCCCACTGCTACCACTAGCAATATTGCTGTTTCTTTCTCTTCATCGTTGAAGTGCTGTGTTGCTAAGACGACATTTTGCAGTTTTCTCCTTTCTTATGGCTACGCAACTTATTCTTCGGAATCTGGTCTCTCTTACAGATTCTGTCTATAAAAGTATGCATGTGTTTTGGCCGTTTTACTCCAGTCCAACATGGACACTTGTCTGTGGGGAAATAGTTCATAGTACTGTTTCAATTTTTATGGTTGCATCTACTGACGCAAAGCATTCTCTCGCTCTTCACACACACTTCTTCTTCTTCTTGTAATGTTTATTTAATGCGAGGTTAAACGTCACATAGGGCTCGCAAAGTAGTTCTCCAATTTTTCCTGTCTTCGGCGAGTCTTTCAACATCATCAAAGGATTTTATGCCTGTTAGTTTGGCCTCTCTTAATAATGTCCTCTTCAGAGTTTCACGCGGTCTGCCTCTTTTTCTTCGGCCTCTCGTGTTCCACTTGATAGTTTGTTTTGGGATTCTCTAATCATTTCTTCTCATCAAGTGACCAACATAAGTCCATCTCCTTTTCCTGATCACCCATGAGACTGGTTGTTGTTCAGAATAAAATGTATACAACGTCGTCAAATCTAGCTATCTGGATAATTTCCCTGCGCATTAAGGGTGGAGGGAATTGGTAGGGTATGGTGCATTAATGCGCTAGGGAGATAATAAAATGACGTCAGCACACAGTCAGGAGATTATTTATTTGTTGGACTAGGACGAGTTTGATTCAGTAATTGTTTGAATGTTTAGATAAAGGTTGAATGCCAGTTGTTTTGAGCACTGCTGGTTTTCAGAGTTCAGTTGCATGTAATCAGAGGCAATAATTTTGTGTTCAGATAAGTTAAAAGTTGGCACGGAGAGCAGTATAAACCGAGTGCTGCAGAACTGAAATCAAGCCATGCTCTAATGTAAGTGTTATTTGGTACAGATCGTTTGGTAAGTAAACACATTCATTTTGACTATTTTCTGGAAACATTCAAGTTCAGTTTTGGCGATGCATTGTTTGTTGCTTAGTTTCCCTCCCCCCCCCCCTTTTTTTTTGTTCTCCTCCAGTTTTCTTTCTATTTCCGTGGGAGCAAGAGAAGAATATGCTAGATGCCGCAGTTACAGCTGGTTAAGACCCTATTCCATATGTTCGTAGTACTGTTGCAGTCTTTCTTCTATGCTGACGGTTTATTTCCAACCTGCCCTGACGGTAGTGGAGCTTATAGTGACGTTTATTTTGCTTGAGTCACTATAGGACTCCATTGTAGCACACCACATCCGACGGTCTACGTACCTCAAGATCATCTCAGTCTTCTGCAGTGGAGAATACCGATTCTTACCAATGGGAAGATTCTTCAGTTTCAAGAATCAGACATGCTAATTTATTTATAGATTTTTTTAATGTAAAAAATCCTCGTTAACATGTTTTTAAGAGCTGTGGTTCTTATATCCCAGTCTCACCATAATACACATTCCCCCCCCCCCCCAACACACACACACACACACATCTTTTCTTTAAACCAGTCACTTAAAAAAATGTTTAAATAAATGCGTGTGTATACGTTTATTTGAGTTTTTGTTTAAATAGGTATCGCTTCATTTTCAACAAAGACATGACGGACTAAAAAAAAAAAAGTCTGGAGAGGGGAGGGGAGGGAGATGGAATGTAAAAGTTTTTTTTCTTGCTGTTTCTAAAAGATTATTTATATGTTAATTTTTAGGACACATGGTGCCATCTTTGTAGGCCATAGTTTTACGCTGGGGGTATATGTATAGATATTCATACATGAGTTTAAACCAATGAAGAGTTTTGTTTTAACATTAATTAAGTACAAGAGATTAGCTGTGAATTCATTCAAACACATCAACTACAACATTTCATGGAGCAGATTACTGTTTGCGTCACAAAATAGGACTGAACTTTCCAAAATTTCTAAACTGTTTTGCTGTTTTGTTTTAATTAATATTGGTATCGGTTTGTACGATCACATTGGTTGTTGAAAACAGCCTGCGAAATTTCGTTCCCCACAAGTGCTTATTCAATCAATACTGTGGAGGGAACAGTGCAAACAAAAAAGCTCTCTGGCCATGTTAACAATAGCGATATAACAAAGCCTGTTCTCTTCTACCAGTTGGCACCACCGAGCTATCGACAAAATACAAGAATTGTGTACACTGCTGTGTCCAAGTACAGAAATACAGGCAGAGAATCAGACGACATGCAAGTAGTTTTTGTTTTTCACATTTTCTATGATTAATATTGGAAGTTAAATATAAATAACTTGCAGATCTAAAACATAGCAGATCCAGAAGAACAAATAAAGCACTCTAGGAACTGGGCATACCGAACGATTATGGGTGCAGAAACAGATTGAAATACTTGAGAACTCCAACGTAAATATATGATTTTAAAAGATCGAGTGGTTTTAGCTGCATTTAATCGATATAATGTTTCCGTTATTCCATAAACATTTCCTTCGACGAACAATTTCCTCAATTAGTGGGGAACTAAATTATGACAGTAGTCGTCTCATTTAATAAATCGGTATTTTTCTAGCCACTTCTTTTTCTTCTTCAGTTTTTCTAATTCCTGTCCTAAAAACAAATAGGTCCTAGTATTAGTAATAGCAGCATAGTACGGTGAAAGTATTTATAGCATTAACAGCATCATCGGTAAGAGTAACAACAATGGCAGTAATAACAGCCCTAGTAAAGGTAAAAGCACTGGTAGTGGCCACAGCTGTATTTATACAAGCAGTAGTCACTCATTCATTTGAATGTCCCTTGCGGGACTTTGCCTCTCGGTTGTGAGCAAGATGGCCTGCTGCTGATGCATCCATTTGCAGATCAACAACGATGTCTTGTAGCCATCTTCGCCTTGGTCTTCCTCTCTTTCTTTTTCCCATTATGTACCCTTCCAAGACGGTCTTCTCTAGATTATCATGACGTTTAATGTGTCCAAAATATTTAAGTTTTCTCTTTCATCCTCTTTACTACCCAGCCTTCTTCAATATTAAGTTTGTGTAGTATGGATATATTTGTTCTTGTTTGTGTCCATGATATCTGAAGAACTCTTCTGTAGCATTTACATTCAAAGGTATTTATGTATTTCTCAGCTGTTTTGTTAAGCGTCCAGGTCTCACAGGCATATGTTGAGATGGGAAAGATGCATGACCTTAAAAATCGTATTTTTGTAGTTCTGTCTGTTCATCTCCACAGATTCTTTATAGTTGTTTCACTTTCTTAAGAGCGATAGATGTCCTCCTTTTAATTTTCCTCATTGTATCTCCATTTTTAGTTAGTAGTGGTCCAAGATATTCAAAATTCTCCACCTTTTCCAGTTTTTCCTCATTGATACATATATCAGCTGCCTTGTTTGTTCTGTCAGTTGTCATCAATTTAGTTTTCTTCGCATTAAGATAGAGGTTTTGCTCTTTGCTGTTCTTACAGACTGACATAATTAGTTTTTCCACTCCTTTTTGTGTTGTGGACAGTAATACTGTGTCATCAGCATATCTAATCTCTGGTATTTCATAACCTCCAATTGTTATAGCATCGTAATATTCTTTGTCTGCATCTTCTCTAACATTGCTCATTACATTTTCGGTACACAAGTTAAATAAATAAGGTGACAATATGCACCTCTGACGGACCCCTTGTTTTATGTCAAACCAAGTTGTTTCACCATTTATTCTTACTGCTGCTTGTTGGTCTAGATACAGCAGAGATGTTAATTGTATCAAATGTGTTGGAAATCCCTTTTTAAAAATTATTTCCCAAAGTTTCTGGTGTTGTACACAATCAAATGCCTTTGAGTAGTCTATAAAGGATAAATATAGATTCACATTAAACTCTCTGCATTTCTCTATTATTAATCTTATATTGAATATATGATCTCTTGATCCTCTTCCTTGCCTGAAACCAGCTTGGACCATATTGACTTCTTCTTCTATTTTCTTACGAAGTCTACCCATTATGATTTTTTAATAGCATTTTACTGGCACAACTAATCAGGGCAACAGTTCTGTAGTTTGTGCATAATTTCAGGTTACCCTTTTTTGGCAGTGGTATGAATACAGTTCTTTTCTATTCTTTTGGCCAAATACTTGAATGCCATATCTTTTTACATAGTGCATGACAGATTGTTGCACATACCTTTCCTCCTGCTTTAATAAGTTCGGCTGTTATCTCATCACATCCTAGTGATTTACCATTTTCAGATTCTTTATTGCCCTTAAAACTTCTTCTATTGTTGTTGGTTCGGGTTCTTTCTCCTCCAATAATAATTCATACTGTTGATTTGCAGTAGTAATAATATTAATATTAGTAGTATAGGAAACAGCAATGACAGTAATAATTGTATGTTTGTTATTGTATACTCTGCATATTAGCACTGTATTATGTTTTTGTGTTTTGTTTTTGTTTTTTTATACCTTTTTATGTCAATGCATTTTACTGTTTCCAGCATCGTATTTGCCATCCACGGTATATTTTGTCATGAACTTTTGCAGCAACGCTGGCAGTTTATGGCCGTCACGACGTGCTCGAAGCAATGAAGTGCTTCTATTTCAGTGTCAGCAGGCATCCCGAGATAAGGCAGAGGCAGTGCTGCTGATTTCTGCCACCACTTGTGGCTTTCATTTCAATCATGTCACATTCTCCATTACACTCGCGTACGCTGACTAATGTTAGTCATGAGAATTCTCGCGCAGATAAAGAGCTACATAGGGAACTTCAGAGACTTGACATAGAGATGAAGAACAAGCTCAAGGAGCTAAATAAACTATCTCAACAATTTTCAGTGTACAGACGTAAATTAATATCGCCCAGTTACTGCAGAAACCACCGTGCTTCGTCTAACCAAACACAATTCATAGACAGCAAATTTCAAAAGCTGTCTTTGATGACAACACCGGATGAACGTGTGCATATTCCTCTTGACAGGAGCACTAGTGACTCCAGGTCAGTGCTCGCAGAACACGTGTACTGTAATCTAAAAGATTTATCGATGTCTGGGTTCGCCTCAGCACACGATGGTGTCCAGGTACCCGTCTCACGTTCGCCAAGTGGATTTTCTCTACAGACAATACCACAGAAACGTCCACAAGAATTTCCAACTTCTGAGATATCGAACTTAAATTCCACATCTAGATTCAATAAAGGTGTTTCCAAGAATATATTCCTAAATTCAGAGCCATCACCAGAATCACAAGATCGACTTCTAGAGCGAATAAAACCAGTAGAATCGAAATGTGAGCGTCGCATATCAAGCATATCGATTGTATCTACACCCTCCCATGCTCAACATAACCTTCAAGAGAACAACAGGGTTAACTTGCCACTATCTAATGATGCAGGAAATGTCAAGACCAAACCGTCTATGCATGTGCAATATTCAACACCTCATTTACCACATATCGTCATATCTAACGCTTGTACAGACTCCACTAGCCAGAATGACATACCACATACATGTACATTTCAGCATGACTTGAAAGAAGTAACTCCGAGGAAAATTAATCTTGCTCTAACAGCTCCTGTAATACGCCATCGAAGTTGTTCTTTGCCAGTGCTTTCATCATCGGGGTTCCTACAGTCGCTTTCACAGAAGAAGTCGGCGTTGGCTTCAGCCAGAAGTAATTCGAATTATGAACTGGCGGGCGCCAGAAACCGCAAACGTACGCGTAGCGTGTGCGCACCATCTTTCTTCTATCTGAAGAGCTCACCCAGGCGGCATACCCGTGGTAGGTCAAGATCGGTCATCATAGGTCAGATTATATCTGATTTAGACAGAGGTATTTACTTTGACGAGTTAAACCAAAAATCAAAAAGAAGAAATCCGTTGTCAGATGAAGACTGGGAAGCGCTAAAACTGTGCAGGTATCTACGCATGCCTAGTGAAATAAAAAATAAGGATTAAAATATCATTCACGTTAGTTTTGTGAGTGTGTAGAAATCAGTCCATCACTGCACTGCATCCGAGTCTCGTCAAAACGCAGCTTGAGTCTGAGCAGACCAGACGGACAATACTTAAATTCTCAGTGGACCTGTGTTTACACCATTGTGAAAGCACTTCTGGGACAGGACAGACGGCAGTACTTTTCAGAAAGCTACAACAATGAAAAGAGATGATGTCTTCTTTTTATTTATTTTATTCGAATAAATCGAAGGATCTATTGGGATGTCAGTCAGAGTAACCAGAAATGTATGAGATTTAATATCTCGTAACGGTTAACGAGAACGCTATTTAATAAATAAAGCTGGAGTTTGTTTACATACTACACGAAATTTTATACTCAGTCTATCGAATGTGTAATGTTTGATGACTTAGTATCAGGCAAGACATCTGTAGATTTTTACATGATTTCGTCGATGGGCGCATTTCAGCAGCCAACGGAAAGAACAACTACACACCACATCACGGTCCTGCTAGGAACTAGTTTAAGTGGGTTCTGCAAAGAATCTGCTTTTCTAGGGGAATCAGAAGCACAAGATAAAGAGCTTAACTGAAATAAAGAAATCAACAAACTTATCTAAGCTGTTGTTTTGTTGTTGTGTTTCCCAAGATATGTCATATGGGTGTTTTTAGTAGCCGGATTCAGTGAAGGTTCTAAAGCACAAGCGTCGTATCGAATTGGGAGTAGCTTATAGTGGTTTAACTCGAAGATTCGGACTGGCTTCTTGACAGGCTCCACCACCATGTGTTCTATGATGAGCCCTGTCTTGTTAGCCAGGCCGAGTCTGTTATAGGAGCACTAATGGGGAAGTGGGACAAAATTGAGACCATTCTGATTTGACTTCCGCGCCCAAATTTGTCAGTCATTACTTACCAACGTAACTACTGAAACCATTTCGTGAAGGGACAGCAAGAATTATAAACTCATTGTAACAAATCTTCATTACCAACATTTCTTATAGTTTTAAAATTTATAAGATGTAAGTGAAATGTGCTTCTTAACAAGGATGCTTCGCATAACATGGACAGCCAGAAAGACAGATGAAGAAATATTCCACCAGGCACAGGAATATCTCATACTAGTGCCGTACATAAGAAAAAGACAATCAAAGTTTCTCGGACACATAAACGTGAAGGTCTCGAAAAACTGATCATGGCTGGAAAGATAAATGGCAAAAGACAGCGAGGGTGGAGAAGCCTGAAATACCTGGATGGTCTGACTGCATGGTTTGGCGGGAAAACAGCGATCGACTTAATATGAAAATCGAGCGACATGGAGAGGGATGATCGCCTACGCCTACTGGCATGGCACTATCTGATCTGATGATGAAAATATTGAAAACGTGTAAAATTCTTTTCGATATTCTTAATGACTCAGCTGCATTCCACTGAAGGGACGTTAATCTTTTTGTTAACACTTTTGACCGGTCATAAACGTTCACAAAACGTCTCCAGTGTACACAAAGTCGGATCAGATTCACTAGTCCATGCATGACAATAAGCGCCACTATTTGTGGTTATCAGATTAATGTGACTGGGTTGGAGAATTCAAACAGCTATGTGAGATAAGTCTGACAGTAAATTCGAAAGGACTGACTGAAATAAATCCTGACGGTAAATTAAAAAAAAACTTAAATAAATCTGGATAACAAATTCGAACAGAGAGACTGAAATAAATCCTGACAGAAAATTCGAAGAAAGGGACTGAACTAAACAATGTCAGAAAATTCAACGGAGAAGGGTTGAAATAAATCATGACAGAAAATTTGAAGAAAGGGACTGAAATAAATTCTGACAATAAATTAAAAGAGAAGGGCTGAAATAAATCGTGACAGAAAATTCAAGGAAAGGGACTGAAATACACTCTGACAACAAATTAAAAGAGAAGGATTGAAATAACCTCTGACAAATTCAAAAAGAAAGGCTGAAATAAAATCTGACAACAAATTCAAAGAGGGGCTGAAATAAACCATGACAACAAATTCAAAGAAAAGGGCTGAAATAAACACTTACAACAAATTCAAAGAGAAGGATTGAAATAAACTTTGGCGGACAACAAATTCAAAGAGAAGGGCTGAAATAAACTCTGACAATAAGTTCAAAGAGAAGGGCTGAAATATACCCTGACAACAAACTCAAAGAGAAGGTTGAAATAAATCATGACAGAAAATTCGAAGAAAGGGACTGAAATACACTCTGACAATAAATTCAAAGAGAAGGATTGAAATAAACACTGACAATAAATTCAAAGAGAAGGGTTGAAATAAACTCTGACAACAAATTCAAAGAGAAGGTATGAAATAAACTCTGACAACAAATTCAAAGAGAAGGGTTGAAATAAATCATGTGTAGCATGGCCTTGTAGGTAATGATTATAGTTGTTAAAATTATTATTAATGAATATGATTGTGAAAATATACTGTAAAAAAAATAGTGACATCGAATAGCGACAGAGAAAAGTAGGTAGCAAAAGGAAGAGAAAGATATAAAACATCCATGACACTAGAACAAGACGCAGACAAAAGTAAATAGTGAAAGCAGTGAATAGAAAAAGACAAGACTCAGTGACGCTGAGATATAGGTAATACGAAGGAAGGACGCCAGAAAGTAGGATGGTCCAGTGATAACAAAGCGGTGGCTGGATGTTGACATGTGTAAACAAAATAGAAAAGACGAATAGAAAAAGCAGACACAATGAAAAGCGAGGACACAATAAAACCTCCGACATGAAAGAACAAGATAATGTCTTAGGTAAATGACAATTGTATAGACGGGGTTGACACTTTGACACCTGTTAGGTGACGCGCTGTAGGACGCTTTCATGACGCTACTGCACACGGTTTTAAAATAAAGGAGTGACCAACTCGGCCAGCTGACCAATTAAATATTTATTGGACAATTGACTTGCGAGAGATAAGTCACGGGGCAGTTTAAATGACGGACAATCAGAACGCTCATGGGAAACAGTGGACATCTGAAGGGTGGAGCCAAAATACTTATTGGTTAATCCGTCAAGCTGGACTTGAAGATAAAAAGGCGAGCGGAGAGACAGGAGAGACCAAGAAGAACCAAGAAGTTCGGAAGTAGAGGACAGAAAGAAGTACGGAAGTAGAAGAGAAAGGAGACAGAGGAGGGAGATCGTCAGAACACGGTCGGTCCGGCAAGTAGCGACTGACCAGGACTACAAGAAGGATGGTCAGTGCATGTGGACAGTCAAGAGTGAAGAAAGAAGTCCGACCAGAACAGCCGAGAAGCCATCAGATGAGAGATAAGAAAAGAAGTCCAGAGAAGAGGCAAGTAGACTTTGCTCGTTAGTACACTGCGATTGAGAGACGGCAGAGGAAGACCGTCAGAAGAAATCAGAAGACAGACACGAGAAGAAAGAGGACGAAGACGATATAAAATCAGAAGTAGTGTTAGACGGAAGATGGTTTTCAAGTGATTAAGAAGAACTGACACTTTTGAGTACAGTAATTTTGGACGAGATTCTAGTTGATCACATATTGCAGATGTGATATAATACTGAGATAGGAAATCTTCTTGTATCAAGTGTAGAATATTGTGAACTTGAGAACATTGAGAAACGCTGCATGTAGAATATGATAGAGTTTGATACTGTAAACAAATGATCAAGTGTTTCAATCCAAGTGACGTAGTCGACAATACATCTTGAACTTATTATTCAGAATTAAATAATGGAGGAACATTTCATCGGACTTGCCCTACCCTATTTCCCCACCCCCTTTCGTATGTGTTGTGTATCATAGTTGTTAACTCTTTCACTACAAAACAACACCGGTGTTGGTAGATTTCACACACCTATGCGGATCAATGCTCCGAGCTACATATAAATACAATGAGAAATAGCATATTTCTAACTCAACCAATATTTTTTTTTTAATTACAGAGTAACTTCCCTCCAGTTTCTGTCAAAATTTCTCTTCAAAATTTATTAAGGCAGAGCATGGAAATCAATTCAGGTATTAAAGAGTTAATTTAGACTTCTAGTCTTTTCCTACATCTTCGATCCGAATATGCTTATATGAACAAGGCTTGAGCAGAAGCATTACAGCCGTGGGCTCTGCTAACGAGTAAAGCTGCACCCACTTCTTGTAAAAGGTTAACTATAAGTGGTATGTGTATGTATGTGTGTCTCTGCTGTTTGTCTTTCGTAATAAGCATACATCTCCAAAATATGTGTTTATTCTAGTTGTTTATCATCACCACATGCTCTTATCACTATCATTTATTGCCAGTATCTCTCTCTTTTCCTCCTATTATTAAAATGATTGTTTGTAGGTGTTTATACCTCTCTCTCGCTCTCTCTCTCTCTCTTTCTGTGTGTGTGTGTGTGTGCGCGTCTCCATCTGTAGCTTGTCTTTTATTTTGCTGTTTCTGTCCTTTCCTTTCTCTTTTTTATCCTTCGTGTAAATCCGTGCTCTCTCTCTCTCTCTCTCTCTCTCTCTCTCTCTCTCTCTCTCTCTCTCTCTCCACCCCACCCCATCATCTAACTAATAAAATTTGAAACCGCTGACGATTTAATAAAACGCGATTTTAAGAAGAAATTATTCATATTTAAAGATCTTTGTTGCGTTTGGAAAAAAAAACGTCTTAAAAGTCTAAAAACATGGACTAGTGTATCGACCTGTCTTGAAATCTAAGAAATTTGATGCTTGTAATGTTTTACAACGATCTGTTAAATCTGGATAATTTGTTTCCCCTACGATGGAATGAATGGGTGTCTTTTTCATTTCCTTCCAAGGAGGGTCAGACATTCACACTTTGTCACAATCACAAACACCACCATCCCACCATCGCCACTCCTTGACTTTGTTTTTTCCTTACAATCTCTTCCTGTAAAAGCAGACACAGAGAAGACTATTACAAACTGTAATTACAGACGGGGTTCCGTTCTGATGGTCACGTCGAAAAGCGAAATAGACGTAAAGCGAATTTATATGGTTTAAGAACACACGAGAGAAGAACAAGCAGGGTTTCGAAAAGGGAGAGACTGTCTCGATCAGATCTTTACTTTAAGAATAATACTTGAAGAGCATATTGAAAAGTGAAAGCCATTAATCCTGAACTTCATAGACTTTTAAAAAGGCATTTGATAGTATACACAGGTATTCATTGTGGAGAAATTTAAGACTATATGGAATACCATCTAAAATTGTCAACATTATTAAGGATCTCTACAACGGATATATTTGTGCAGTCAACACAGAAGAAGGAATGAGCGAATGGTTTCAGACTGAAACAAGCATGAAACAAGGATGTGTACTTTCTCTTTTGCCTTTTGGAATTGCCATAGACTTCATAATGAAAAAAATTCTGCCCAGGTAACACAGGTATTGATTGGGTACATAGGTCCCAAGATCTTGATTTTGCTGATGACATAACGCTT
Source organism: Achatina immaculata (assembly GCA_009760885.1). Classification (NCBI taxonomy): domain Eukaryota; kingdom Metazoa; phylum Mollusca; class Gastropoda; order Stylommatophora; family Achatinidae; genus Lissachatina; species Lissachatina immaculata. Next base: position 52,260,548 of record CM019720.1, on the reverse strand, counting down.
AACAGTGACAATGTGAATTCTATGCAAGAAAAAACAGATACCCTGTCTTCATTGGCTAGCAAAATAGGGTTTGAAATTAACAAGAAAAAAACAAAAATAATGAAACTTCCCATTAATCAAAAAGGAAAAATGTACGTAGAAAGGACAGCTGTTCAAGAAGTCAATCAATCTGCATACCTTGGCAGCTACATAGATCAGGATAGTGACATTAGAAAGGAAGTAGAGTTAGAACTGCAAAAGCAAGAACCTTGAAAACATATGGCACTCAAAAGTTATAAGCAAAAAACCAAGTTAGTAATACTCAATTCAAACGTAATATCCACCCTCATTTATGCATGCGAAACCTGGAAAACAATTAAAGAGAGACAAGAAATTAGATTCTTTTGAAAACAAATGGCTAAGGAAAATACTTGGTATAAAGTGGAACGAACAAGGCAGAGATAAGACAGATAACTGAACAACAAGGGAGAAGAAACAGAGAATCCCAAAATAAGCTATCAAGTGGAACACGACAGGCCGAAGAAAAAGAGGTCGATTACGTGAAACTCTAAAGAGGACATTGTTAAGAGAGGCCAGTTTAGTAGGCATAAAATCCCTTGATGAGGTTGAAAAGCTCGCCAAAAACAGGAAAACTTGGCGAACTACTTTGCGAGCCCTATGTGACGTTTAACGGCATGGGAAGGATATAAGATAAGATAAGACGAACACAATGCATTACTGTTAACAGATTCGCATGTTTCAAAATATTAATTAACAAAAAAAAACTACAGTGACTTATAATTTGTACACAAACTTTAAAATAAGCAGTTTTACATTAAACAAGTACTGTATTTATGGTAAAATTACTGTTTCAATGGACTGATAGTTGGACAATCGAATCACAGGAAAGTAGAGACTATCTATACAATTGCAAAAATATATCTCACCGCTATAAGTCTATCTTTTTCATATTCATTTTTTAACAACAACAACAACAATAACAACAACAACAGTAGTAATAATACTAATAACAACGCCCTCAGTATGTTTCGTGTGCATTCAATGGCAAATTAGCATGTGTTCGGACTCTTCTGTACAATGCATCTCGATGTACGTATGTGTGGAGTGTGCGGATATCATGCAGTTGCTGCCGGATATTAATTCAGCTTTGTTACTGTGCTCAGTTAGACAGGTTACTGCTAATTCTGGAATCGCAGGTAACTCCTAGCAGCCTGCTGAAACTTGGAGAACAGGAGAAGTTAAAACAACAGCGGTGGAAAAAAATGTTACAAGAACAGCAAAACTTGACTAGCTTCAAACCAAACAGAACACCCACTATGCGACTACCGAGAGATGCACGAGGTGGGACACACATTGTATAAGTTGCAGTTTGATCTATCATTTATACAAGATGAAAGAATTTACGTACAACAGCAGGGCAGTACCCTACCCTGCACATCCCTTGTCAATAAGTCTTAATTGAGTGGAGGGAGGCATAGGCTAACTACTCGGCTAATCATTCAAAACTTGTCATCAAGTCAGTGTGTCACATCGCCATAAATCACTAAGTTGGGCTATGAAATATTCTTTCCTTCATTCTTTTTTTCTTTCCTTTTTTTCTTTTCTTTCTTTCTTTTTTTTCGTTTCTTTCTTCATTTTCTTTCTTTCTTTACAACGATAGCGTACTATTTTCACTGTTAAATGCTCAAAGAGAAAAAAAAGGACGTTCCTGCCAGCTCCAGAACGGAAGCTGATAAGTTGTAAACTGATAAAGCCAAGAACGCCAGGGAAAGAAATAAACAGAGCGGTTCCGCTTTCTTTGACGGTCGCATAGTCGCTCATGCCCATTCTGGCATTACGAAGGCTGGAACATACTACACGAGTGGGCAACAACACTACCGTCAAACAAATATCTGTTTAACGTGCTTCTGGAATGAGTAACCCAAGACATAGACCACAACTGTGATAGATTTTGTCCACCTCAGAGTTCAGCATTTACCACGGTGGTTGGAAAGAGCACGAAAAGCAGCTCCAACGAAAACAGTTTCTTTTGTTAAATTCAAAGAAATGCTTACCTTGTGTTTCTGGATATTTGGCGAAAAATTTTGAAGATTTTCACCATCTGGGTTTGCTTTGATAGACCCCTATCCCCACACCACCATCACTTCTATTCCCCCCCCCCCCAAAAAAAAAAACCCTCCCCAAACACAAGCACACACACACACATTCCAGAAAATAATAATTTATCTTCAATTTATGCAAGGACAGCATCCATCAACGCGACTGCAGATCTTATCTTATATCTTATATCCTTCCCGTGCCGTTAAACGTCACATAGGGCTCGCAAAGTAGTTCGCCAATTTTTCCCGTCTTCGGCGAGTCTTTCAACCTCATCAAAGGATTTTATGCCTGTTAATTTGGCCTCTCTTAACAATGTCCTCTTTAGAGTTTCACGCAGTCTGCCTCTTTTTCTTCTGCCTGTTGTGTTCCACTTGATAGCTTGTTTTGGGATTCTCTGATCATTTCTTCTCACTGCAGATGCCATGCCAAAAATGGATTTCAACGTATTCTTCTCATTTCATTAAAGACAGGCGTATACAGTACATTTAGAGCTAGATACGTTTCATTGGTCAGGTCGCAGAATGGAGAATGAACATGTTCTCAGAGACGTTCTTCAAAGCATACGGGGGAGGGACAAATAAACGTCCAAAAATGCCATTCAGAGACACGACTTAATGAAATATAGTACACTTGAATAAACTGTGCACAGCAAAGTGTTAGGGCAAAGTTTTGTGATTAGTTTCAAATTTTAAAAAAAAATAGCTTTAGGCTCGAGACAAAGGAAAATAGTAAGAAAATCACCATGCATCGATTCATGGACTCTTGTAAACGAGCTGTCGTCCAGTCACGAGAGGTCAACGGATTATACGGAAACATCCCATGCTGATGGTATGAGAGTTTTGTTTTTTTTTTGTTTTGTTTTTTTTTTTTTGTTGTTTTTTTTTTAAGTAAATCAAATTTTACTTTTTTTTTCAACCACAAGAACAGAATAAATGATATCCTGACTTCTTGCTAATCCTGTTCCTTGCTCCAGTCACTTCATCTTTCTAACCAGGGCATCGATCTTTGTATCGCCATAATCTTTGTAGTGGTTGTACTTGCGTCACTAGCCACCCACTGGGGAGGACAGTTTGAGTGGCCACAGAAAGTTGGAGGCATACTTGAAGTTGGGACCAACTAGGAATATCTCATGGATCAAATCTTCCACACAAATAACGTCCCATCTAGGAAAGCTCTTTATCAACAATGGAACTGTCGGTGAGATAGGAATTCTCTGGTGGTTGACCCTGCATTTAGGCTCTCGTTAGTCAGCTCTCTGAGAGTCTTCAGATTAGGTACACGCCAAGCAAAGTGTGGCTCGGCAAATCGTCAGCATGCTCAGAGCAGCCTTGTTCAGCCTCTCACGCACACACAATTGTTAATCTACCTCATCCTGAACAGCTGCAGCGCCAAATCTTGGACGAAGGTGGATGCCACTGACATCTCTGATCATAATGACGAAGTCAGTTTGGTTTCAGCTGGGGCATAAACGTTTCCCTCTTCTTAGCTAGGTGGGCCAGTCTAACCTCTTTCTTCTCCGTTGTCTTGTATTCCTCGGCATACTTCTCAGCACTTGATTGTAGATGACCTTCTTTGTGGCATCATTTTTCTTTCTAATGGGCGCCTCTAGTGTCGCAGCTGTCGCATTGCTAACAGAGATCTGCTTCTTTCTTCTGATAATGGATTCTGGAGCACTGGGCAGCTTCTGTGGCTGCTTTGGTTGCTTGTCTGTTATTGTGATCCTCGCGAAAAAGGAACTGTGTTTAGTTCACAGTAATTCTTTTATAATTTTTTTTTTCTCTCGTCGATTGGGTTTTGTTTACATTTTACTGAATTAATTCTATATACATTGCTCTAGCGCAAAATAAAGAAGCCTTGAGCTGAATGGAAGAGGTGGAGAGTGTTGAATATCTTGTATCACTACTAATTAATAATGGAGATACAATGAGGGAAATTAAAAGGAGGACACCATTTGCTCTTCAAAAGGTAAAACAACTAAACAAGCTGTGGAGAGGAACAGACAGAACTACAAAAAATAAGATTTTAAAGGGCATGCATATTTCCCATCACAACATATGCCTATGAGACCTGGACACGTAACAAAACAGATGAGAAACACATAAATGCCTTTGAATGTAAGTGCTACAGAAGAGTTCTTCAAATATCATGGACACAAAAAGAACAAATATATCCATACTACAAGAACTTAATATTGAAGAAGGCTGGCTAGTAAAGAGGATTAACGAGAGAAAACTTAAATATTTTGGACACAACGTCATGATAATTCAGAGAAGACCGTCTTGGAAGGGTACATAATGGGAAAAAGAAAGAGAGGAAGACCAAGGCGAAGATGGCTGCAAGACATCGTTGATAATCTGCGTATAGATGCATCAGCAGCAGGCCATCTTGTTCAGAACCGAGAGGCCTACAGGAGTGCTGTTAGGGAGGCAAAGTTCCGCAAGGGACATGCAAATGACTGACTGCCTGAGCTGAATAGATTAGAAACATTCTGGATATCTCTCTCTCTCTGAACCAGGGCACATGGGGCTTCCGCAAGGGTTTTCCACAAATGCCTGGATATAGTTACTGGAAATGCCACATATCATATGTGCTTCATGAAGCTGCTGAATAATTTGAATGAATTTTTAAATACAAAATTTCGAAATGACCGTTATAGTGCAGCCACTTACAGAGATTACAGTGCCAGACATTTTCCGTGTTACTTACCTTAGTTCATTAAAAAAAAAAATGAGACAAGTGCTTCAGTGATTTATGTTAGTTGCAATGATAATTGTAACAATTAAATCTTAAAATAAATATTGTAATGTAATTTAAAAGCAACGATGCAAATTCAGTCAACTGCTGACATTTACACAGTAACATGTCTTAAGAAAAAATATCTATATTAGAAAAAAGAAACATAAAAATGTACAAATAATTCGAAACTACCACTAGAATTCCAACAATTGCTGATGACGTCATGTCGCCCATGTTCGGAAGAAGACTTTAGGGTAAGGTTGTGGCGGATTCAGGAAAAGCCAGCAGTAAATATTATCAAAATTTTTAAAATTTGCTGATTTTAAGCATTCTCTTATTACACTGCAGTGTGCAGGTCAATGAAAATGTGAAGGGAGGTATTTGCTATGCCGTAAATAATTCTCTGCAAAGTCGAATATTTTGGGTGAGTAAAAATAGCGAAAGAAAATGACATCAATTTCTTTTGAAGACGCATTTGACTTCTTTGGCAGGTCTAATGTCTTCTGAATAAATACAGACTGCCAAAATTGACATATGACATCAGTGGTTGAATTAGTAATTGGACATTCCTTTGTAATTTTTCTTACAGTTGTAGTCTATACGGTGAGGTTGCCATTTTCTCCACTATTGTACAATAGTCTGCATTTTTTAATTATTATTGTTATTACTACTGTTATTGTTTTTGTAGCAGTTGTTATGTTGGCAATAAGAAATGATGTGTAAAGTAACTTCCAGTATTTATCCACCATATTGAGGGTAAAAATGATGCGTCATTCAGGTCAGATATACAGACAGCATACTATATGCATTCTGTGCCATTGGCACACAAGTTTTTGTTATGTTATTTATGGATCTCTGAACAGAACATTATAAAGCGCATAGTTTTGACATTTACAGCTATTTAACATCATTGAAGTGATGTTAGTTACTCATTCAGAGAGAGAGAGAGAACAGCTGTGAAGACTTTATTAAAAATAAAGCAGTAAATAGAACCCAGAAGATTTTTTTTCAAATCCAATCCATTTGCTGGTCTGTGGACCCCCAAAAATTGATCTTTTGATCCCGGGGAGAGGGGGGAGAGGGAGGAGGTGGTGGTGGTGGTCCATGGAGCCCAGGTTAAAAATTACAAAGACTGTCAAGAATGAAATCATCTCAGATGATTAAATTTAAAAACATTTCACTATGCTTACAAAGCTCTGTGAGAAATTATTATCCTTCATTTTTTTGTGTACAAGTTCGAGTGGTTAATTTTCCATTTTGGCACTTCTGCAGATGGGGCATAAAAAATGCAGCTGACCAGATTTATGAGGAAGAAATTAAATAATTGTTGTATTTATTATCTAATTATTCTATTCTCTTAACTGACCTATAAACTGTGTGTGTGTGTTTTTTTAACTTGTGTTCTTCAATCAAATGCTTGATTTCAGTGTTGTTGTCATATATCTGATCTCATTTTTCTACATTCGCATACCTGATCCCAGTGTGGTACAATCATATACATGATCTCAGTATAATAAACCTGTTGATTAATATTTAGTAAACTGTGAAAATCTTCAAAATCTTACTTATGTGAATATCATTTTCCAGCATGGAAAAAACTAAAATCTGAATAGAAAAGTGTAATGAGATAATCATCAAGATGGTCTGTGTTTTAATTTTTCAACTACAAGTTGTATGAAGAACACTAAGTGCATATTGCACGTTCACAGATAGGTTTTAGTTCTTCAGTGCATGTTGAAGGTTATTTCAAGATTCCAGAATTTTTCATTGAAATCTAACACTAGATAATATGTCATTTTTTTTTTTTCTTGACTTCCCTAGAAAGCTTTAACCAGCAGTTGGGATCTATTCATCGAAAATGATGTCAGATCCTGAATATCGCCGGCGGCTAACTGCCATAGAGGAAAGACTGAAAGATCCAAATTCAGCCGTTAATGTGGATGGGCTGTTGGTAAGTGGGGAAATGTCTTTATTTTGATTACACATTGGTTTTGTTTTGATTTATTTTTTGTTACAGATGTAGTGGTGTCTAATAAAACTGCTACTTTTGAAGTAGAGAAGGAGGTGTTTTTAAAGTGTTACAGAAGGTAGTATGCAGGGCAGCAGAGTTGGCACTTGTAGAAATGTAATATTTTTGAAAGAGTCAGGCAGTAGAAAAATAGAGGAACCAGAATCAGAAGGTATTTTGGATGGACTGAGCAGAAATGAACTGATGATGAAAAATCAGAATCGAAGATTTGATGTACTGACTCAACAGTTTTAGCATGAATATTCTGCATTTGCTATGTAGTGTCATTGAACAGCATTCTTGCACATTCCATGAGAGAGTCTCACTTGTGCTTCCAGGTAGTTTTTAACTCTTCAGTTCTTTGAACTAGTGATTGGTACCTACTGTAGTGAGATATCACATGTAAAAACAATCTGGAGGTAAGCACCACAGGTGAATGCACCTATGGAGCTGGAAGAATGATAGCCCAGTATTTTCTGCAAGACTGCCTTGCATATGAGGAGCAAAGGAGACACACATGGCTGTCACTAGTGCCAATCCAGACCAAGCTGTATGGCAGTGTTGACAACATGAGGCAGATTACTGTGTTATTCAAGGATATCCAAATTGATATCTGATAATGTTTGAGTTGATGCAATTTTATTTGGGTAAACCTTTATTCCGGCTAGGGGCCGGCTAGCGTAGTGGTTAGAGCACTCATCTAGCAACCAAATGGTCGAGGGTTCGAATCCCCAGCTGAGCGGGGATTTTTTTTTTCCGACCAATACGGCCCTCGCAAAATGGGTACCAGAGAAAATCTGGGAAGTAAAGGCAGCGAGGAAAGGAACTGGTCACCCTACCTCATACGCTGATGACCCAGCATAATGAGGTCTCTAACGCTTCACCCCCTACGGCATTTGAAATGCTATGGGACTATCTTTACTTTACTTTTTTAAACCTTTATTCACAGGAATCCTCCATATCTGGAGGAGTTTCACCATCCGCCACCTGTGACTTGCTGGGTTGGGGGCTTTTAACATTATACAGTTTTGCTATTTTCAACAAGTTGTTTTTTTTTTTTTACACTTTTTCAGGATGGAGTCACAGCTTTTGTCACTGATTTGGATTTTCCTGCCATAAAGAGGATTAAGAATGTAGAGAATTTTTTGGAAAGATGTAAGTATCCAGCTTGCCATCACACATTTAAATACAGGGTAAATGACAGAAATATTCTTTTTTGAATAGTGAAAAAGGCAGTGGCATTATGGAAATTTACAGTCACACTTTTGGGAAAATATCCGAGTAAGAAAATACAATTTTCATTTCTTCTGCTGTCATTTTTAAAAGATACAGCTTGCTATTATCATAATAACCTGTGCCATAGGCTTCAGTTTGTTGGATGAAAAGCTTTTGACTTTAATACATCCTAATAAAATGAGGGCTTTTCTTGTGACTTCATTTTGTAGGATCGTTATGGTGGTATTAAAGCAGCATAGATGTTTAATACAATCATTCAAGTTGTTTGGTTTGCATATATTTTTTTCTCATTTTCAGTTGGCTCTGATCTGTATAATAAATTATAAGATTCAGAATTTGTTAGTGCCTTTATATGCCATGAATAATTCTATCAGTTTCATTTGTAATTATTATAAATCTGTAATGGGTCTTGTTTAATTATATATCTTTAAATTTTGTGTGTACTTTACTGTACTTTATACTTTCTCTTGTACTGTGAGGAGTTGAAGAGAGATGCATTTGGCATTTTTGGGCCACATGAATGGCCTCGGTGATGTTCATGCCATAAGTTGTGAGTGTTTTTGTAACTTCATCTACCCATATTTGCCGGGCCTTGTGCTCTTGATCTGTGTCCTGTGGTTCTGAGGTTGAAGGCCCTCACAGCTGGCTGTATATGTGTCATTCTCATTAAGTTGCCAAACTACTTAATTCGTTGTTTCTCTGTATACTGTAGACATGGTGTAGTTCCTACCAAGTGTTTTATGTTGTCATTTCTTATCTTGTCCCTTCTAGTGACATTTGCTGTTTTTCTTAGGCATCTTATTTTGCATACTGATATTTTGTTGTGTTGTTTCTTGGTTAGTGCCTATATTTGGCATTGGTACCTCAACATTGATTTTGTGTATAGCAAGACCAAAGAAATTTGTGTGCAGCTTTGAGAATCTGATCTCCTACTTGTAGAAACTAGTTGAAATTAACTTGTGTGTTCAGTGTTAAATTTAAAAAAGAAAGGATTCAGTGGGTGATATCTTAAAAGCATTACTGTTGTTTTTTTTTGCTTGTGTCACGGAGGATCACCTGCTAATGGGATCATGTTTTATGGCCCATAGATACCTGCAGTGTTTTTCAGCTTTCCTTATAATTTATTGTATTTGTTAAGTAATGGAAAGAAAGAATAATAGTTCTGGAGTCTTGGACAGTTGAACAACTGGTGGTTTAGTTTCACATAGGTATTTTCAGTAAAGGCATGGCAAAGCACGTGGTGACAGTATTCTTTTGGTGTGACTGTTTCTAGCAAAATTATTTGGTCTGATGTTTCTTTTGTTTTTTTTTAAACTGCTGATGAATTCATGTTTGGACTTGTCATATAGTTGAAAGACTATCTCCATGTATTTTCTATTGCTTGTCTGTTGGGCCAGTTCTCTTTGTGGGTTGTATGAATGATTTGTTCCATGCTTTTTAGTGTTATGTGCACATGCATCTGTTTTTGTCTAGATCTGGGGTTCTTAACCTTTTTTTTTTAACGATTACAGACCCCCCAGTGGATTGTCCACTGGACCTCCTTCACCATACTGTTGACATCATCATCACTATCCATCAGTTCTATTAGGTATCAGTGTGACTCAAAAGATGTTAATAGCTTGGTTTGACTTTACTTATGGAACAGATCAGCTGATAGAAAATCATAAGGATTTGATATTTATTTATAGAAAAATGGCAAATGACGGTCAAATAAACTAGCTACAGCTGGTGAGATTTTTGTTATTTGTAGACTGAAAACATGGAGTCCCATACTCTGAGCACTTGATTAAGAATCCCTGGTCTAACCTAGATCCAGTATTGGAAGGTGTTTCTGCCCAGTAATTTATTTGTGTGTATTTGAATGTCTTAGGATCCACTGCGTTTCCAGCTTGTAACACTGGAGTTTTATGATTTGATCAGTGTCAGTAATGATTAGATTTCCTGCTCTCCAAGTCCTGAAAGGCTGAATCTGAATCAGAGAAGATATTGTTTTTAATAAGCAGGTGTACATTTCATATACAGTCTCAACTGGTGTTACATTTTATTATAGATTTCATTCCTAAAATACTGTGTGTACTTAGAAACTTTTATAAAGAATCATTTTGTGAAGTTTTCAGTGACTGGATATTATAAATATGTGTTTCAGATTCAGGCGAAGTGGAGTTTATTAAGAACGCACGCATGAAAGAATCAGATTTTGATGTGATTAAGGTCATTGGCAGAGGAGCTTTTGGTGAAGTTCAGCTGGTAGGTTTGTTTTTGAACAGTTTGATTCATGTTAGTATTAAGAAAAAAAAAAGGAGTCATGGATAGAATTCTCTCCACTCACTCATTATGACATAGTATAAAGAATGCTTGTCAGTTGTTCAAATCTAATATGAACAAATGATGTCACCAGGAAAAGTAGTCTTGGAAGTACCAGTAGCTGCAGGAGATGATTTATGCTGTAGTCAGGGGAAAACTAAAATAAAAATCTCAACCATAACCCTCTATAGAGTACAGAAAAAGTGCATCAAATATGGTTAGAATGACTAGACAAAGTGCAAATCTGAGATTACTGATGTAATTTTTTTTATATCTGTAGTTTGGCAGAATTTTTTGCCATTTCTTCCTCATAATCAGTGTTCTGACTCTGAATCATCAGAAGGTCAGGCTATTCAGTAATCTCTTGAAGAGACATGAATCTTCTCTTTCCTTGATTCCTAGACACTTGTAAGTGAAATGAAAGTAAAGGTAGTTCCATAGCAAATGCTATAGAGGATGAAGCGTTGGAAACCTCATTATGCTGGGCCATCAACGTATGAGGTAGGGTGGCAAGTTCCATCCCTTCCCAGATTTTATCTGGTACCCATTTTACATTAATTTGCATACCTTGGCAGCTACATAGACCAGGATGGTGACATCAGGAAGGAAGTTAGAATTGCAAAAGCAGCATTGTCCTTAAAAAATCTTGAGAACATATGGAATTCAAAAGTTATAAGCACAAAAACCAAGTTAAGATTATTCAATTCAAATGTGATATCCACCCTCATTTATGCATGCGAAAGCTGGAAATCAACTAAAGAAATAGAAAAGAAATTAGACTCTTTTGAAAACAAATGCCTCAGGAAAATACTTGGTATAAAGTGGAACGAATTCAAGAACAACACAGAGATAAGACAGATGAGCAAACAACAACCTGTCTCATGGGTGATCAGAAAAAGAAGATGGACATATGTAGGCCATGCAGTGAGAAGAAACAATCAGAGAATATCAAAACAAGCTATCATGTGGAGCACAACAGGCCAAAGAAAAAGAGGTCAACCACGTGAAACTCTAAAGAGGACATTGTTAAGAGAAGCCAGTTTAGTGGGCATAACATCCCTGGATGAAGTTGAAAGACTCGCTGAGAACAGGAAAACTTGGCAAATAACTATGTGAGCCCTATGTAATGTTTAATGGCACAGGAAGGATGTAAGATGTAAGATTTTACAAGGCTGGGTTGACCTCGGGGGCCATATTGGTCAGAAAAAAAATCCTGCTCAGCTGGGGGTTTGAACCTTCAACCATTTGGTTGCTAGACAAGTGCTCCAATCACTATGCTAGCTGGTCCTTAGACACTTGTAATGGGTGAAATAAAATGCTGTAGTGCCAGAGAGCAGTTATAGATATCCTACCACCAGACAATGCAGAAAAAGGCAGTGACAGATCCACTGCTGTCCTATAATGGCAGTATACATGCCAGTTCCTTTATGAAGGGATGACAGTAGTCATTCATTCATTATGTGCCACATCAAATAATGTTGGCAGTGATCCTTCTTCATCTTATGTGGGTGGTCCTTGGTACTTCCAATCAATTTCCCATGTCATATGGTCATCCTATTGAGATTGATCTGAAACATGATTTGGCCAGGGAATAGAAGAATGCAGCTGGTGTCCCTTTCCATTCCATTCTGTTTGTATTCAGCTTCTCCATTAGTCTTTGTCCGAAAAGATGAACTTACAAGACATCAAGGATACTTGTTTTGATTTGCAGCTTTCTGTTCAGATATTAGCATTATTAGTCACAAAAGAAATTCTTCACAGTAGAATGTTAAAAAAAAAAAAAGAAATTGGCCAATACTGAAAAGTAGACTTAAATATATTGTCATGCTGATAGCACATAACAGAATGGACAGCACAGAAATGAAGAGCAGAATGATACAAATATTGGCAGGATCCCAGAAATTGAAATGGATTCATTTAGGAAACCTATTTTCAGAGAAAACAAAATTGGTGACGATGCAGTGCTGGTCATGCTTCTCCATTTTGTGTAATTCTTAATGTTTACAGTCACTTCAGATGCCTTTTTCCAGTGTTACATGGTCATTCCACTATGATGTCGTTTTATTTTGCCCTTCCTGCATCCTTTTTTTCCCCTTGAAGTTTTTCAGTTATTACCAAGTTCTCTAATTTTGTCTTCACATAACATGTCCAAGAATTTTGATTGTCTTTTCTTATAATTTTAACTAGTTTTCATTGTTCAGAATCTTCTCTGAGGACCTCTTTATTTTTTCTGGTTGTCCAGAGTATTTGTTTAGAAATAGTACTCTCCGGTTTATGTGAGATTATGATAGGCTGCAAGCAGTCAAGTATAAGATTGGTAGCTGGTAAAGCAGAAGAGTTTCTAGAATATTATGGACAGAAAAAAAAAAGTATAATAACCATAGGTCATAAAAGAGACCAAAGTGAAATGATAAATAAATAACAAATCTGAGAAGTATCAGATAGCTGAATTTTGCACAAGTCTAAGGAACAGTGTGAAAGCAGGTAAACTGAATGGTAGATGTTGACATGTATTAGAGAATGCTGTTGTTTCAAATCAATGTCCTCTGTTTCTGTGGCTCCCAAATGTTTTCATTCATAGACCCCCCCCCCCCCCCCCCAAGCCAGTGATAGTTTGCGGCAGCCTGCTTACCCTCCTCCACCACTCAATATTAAATTAAAAGCCTTTAAGAAAACAGATGTGACCAACACTATATTGGTTCAGGAGAAGCTATATGGGGATGCACACCCACTCCAGCAGATCCCTGATCACATCAGACATATACAAGTTGACATCTGAGAATGATCAAAGAAGAACTTTCACACCGTTTCTAGTATTCTACATAGTCTAGACTTGTTACTTTCTCTCTCTTTATCTTCCCCCTCCCCTCCCCCCTCTCTTTTTCCACTAACAAACACTGCTGCTCTTCCCACAACCCTTTGAAGGCCCCCATTTTGGTAACCACTAATCTGTCATTCTTTGCAACACCTGAAGAAGTAGAGTACACCATGCTGACAGCCAACATTGGCATATCTTTGGCATATCCTTTGTCTGTATGATAAAAATGTCTTTTGAATTGTGTGTGTATGTAAACACCATATCCCCAATATGCCTTAATGGCATGGAAATAGAGATTTTATCTTTATGCAGTTTTTTTTTTACTGCTTCAGACAAGGATAAAATGTCAGTCTGCATGATCAGCATTCTCACATTGTCTCCCCAAATATTCACAAAATGTGCATCATCAAGGCAGATTGGGAAACCATCAGATATTAATTCAGTGCATGTATTTTATGCTTTACGAACACTAACAGAAAGAACTTTAGAAGTACAGAAAGATCTCTACTTATGCTTCATTGATTACACCAAGGCATTTGACAAGGTGAAACATAATGAAATTATTAAAATGCTTGAAGACATCAATATAGATGGCAAAGACCTGAGGATTGTAAAACATCTATACTGGCAGCAAGATGAAGCAGTTCGAGTTGAAAATAGAATTGGAAAATATCAACCTATAAAACAAGGGGTGCGACAAGGATGTGTACTATCTCCAGACCTTTTTTCTCTGTATAGCGAGAATATTCTAAGAACAATCATCACAGAACCAGGCATAAAAATTGGAGGATACAATATTAACAACCTTCGGTATGCTGACGACACAGTACTGATAGCTGAGAACCAACAAGACCTGCAAAATCTCTTGGATAAAGTCGCCAAAGAAAGTGAACAGAAAGGCCTTACTTTGAACATCAAAAAGACAGAGACTATGGTTATATCTAAGAAACAGAATCCACCAACATGCAGTATTAAATTAAACGGAACTGTTCTAAAGCAGGTGCAGAAATTCAAATACCTTGGAGCAGTAATAACTTCAGATGGGAAATGCAGAACAGAAATTAGGAACAGAATAGGCCAAGCAAAGACCGCATTTCAGAGAATGAGAAACATATTGACCAACACATCTTTATCAATGAATGTTAGAAAACGAGTCCTAAAATGCTCTATTGAACCTATCTTGTTATATGGAAGTGAATCATGGACAATAGGCAAGTCTGCACAAAAATCATTGGAAGCAGCAGAAATGTGGTTTATTAGAAGAATGTTGCGAATCCCCTGGACAGCAAAAATAACTAATGAAGAATGTAGGAGAAGAGCTGGAGAGACAAAAAACCTTGTCAAAAAGATAAGAGAGAGACAATGTACTTTCATAGGACATGCAATGAGAAGAGGGGGCATTGAAAATATTATAACAACAGGAAAAATAGAAGGAAGAAGATCAAGAGGAAGACCAAGAGAAATGATACTGGACAGTCTGACGGGATGGTGTGAGAGAAGATCACCAACTGAGCTGATGGCCTGCATGAAGGATCGGGTACTCTGGAGAAGCATAATAGCCAACGCCAGTCGGCACGGCACATGATGATGATGATGATGATGCATGTATTTGGGTGATCACAGAAGAAAATTGAATTTTATTATCACATATAATCTTGAGCCATTGGAAAATGAAATTGTGCTTTGTCTGCCTCATTCATTCATTCATTCATTCATTTGCATGTCCCTTGCGGAACTTTGCCTCCCAAACAGCACTCCTGTAGGCCTCTCAGTTGTGAGCAAGATGGCCTGCTGCTGCTGCATCCATTTGCAGATCATCAACGTTGTCTTGCAGCCATCTTCGTTTTGGTCTTCCTCTTTTTCTTTTTCCCATTATGTATCCTTCCAATACGGTCTTCTCTAAATTATCATGACGTTTAATGTGTCCAAAATATTTAAGTTTTCTCTCTTTAATCCTCTTTACTAGCCAGCCTTCTTCAAAATTAAGCTCTTGTAGTATAGATATATTTGTTCTTTTTTGTGTCCACGATATTTGGAGAACTCTTCTGTAGCATTTACATTCAAAGGCATTTATGTGTTTCTCAGCTGTTTTTATCTGCCTCATAAAATACAGTATTTGAAATGTTGCTGTTTTTAAACTGAAAAAAAACAAACATTTGCAACGAAATATAGTATGTTAATGAAGGATAGATAAAATTCAGAACAACTGTTTTATGTCTTCTGGTCAATATTAGGTTCGACACAAGTCAACAAGAACAGTGTTTGCTATGAAACTACTTAGTAAATATGAAATGGTGAGTATTTCAGTTATTATTTATTATTTTTTGGCTGTGTTCATTCATCTGTTGTGTATTTTGTGTGCAACTTTTCTTTCTTTCTTTTTTTTTCAGTGTAAGTGTAAGCTAAAGTCATTCTCCTTAAGTCATTGTACAGATGCTGTAAAATCTGAATATAATGTGCTAAGTTGTGTAAAAACTAAAATACACCATGTCTTTGTCAGATAATTTGCAGCTATTTTATTTAATGTCAGATATGGAAAAGATAAAACACTGATGGAGGTTTGTTTGTTTGTTTGTTTGTTTGTTTGTTTTCAATTCATCCTAAGCTATATATGAGCATAAGATGCATAACGTCTCTCCAGGGTCAGTCATTATTCCAGATTCCCCCCTCCACCCCCTCTTCCCCTTCGCCCTTCAGCATAATTATTAGTAATTGGTATTGAGGTAAAGACAGAAATCCTACACCTGACCTATTCTTTGGTATTTTCCCCATCTCCTGTCATGGTGGTTCCAAACCTTCTCCAGATTGCACAGACCGCTAAAACCAATAATCCACGGTGATTCCTTCCACTTCCCCTACTGCTTTTGTATTGAATTAAAACACCTTCACACTCACCTAGTATGTGCTACACAAACCCATACATGATTCTTTGTGGATACCAGCTTGGGAACCAGTGCCGTATCTGAGTTGTATGATGATCAGCACAAGGACTGTCAGTCTCTAACTTGCTTCCTTTAATTTCAGGATTTGAGCTGTTTATTCATGTGTTCCATCATATAAATGTTCCCTATTTTTCAGGTTTTTTTTTCTGAACTTCAATGTATATTTTATAACATTGCTTTCCAGCTGAAAACCAGTGACCCAGGGCAGTGGTTCATAACCTTTTTTGGCCATGGGCCCCCTTTCAGACCAGAGAACAGCTGTGGACCCCATATTAAAATTAGAACCCAGATAATGCTAAGAATTTTTAAAATTGAAACATCCATTTACTGGTCACTGGACCCCGAAAAAGCCTTTTGTAAACTCAGTGAGGTTCCATGGATCCCATGTTGGGAACCACTATCACAGGGGACTATGGGATCATATGGTGGTCTATGTAGCAGATCTTGGTTATGTAAAATGTTAGATTTATAAGGTTTTAAATTTAAAACTTAGCGGTGAGGAGGTTATGGGAGAGCCATTGTGAATTATATTAACTTCAGGGATTTGTGACCTGAAAAAATTAATTTGGTGACCACTGTTTCTGAATGTTTTTAGATCAGGGTTCTCAAGCATTTGGGGATGGGGAGAGGGGGGTTGAAATTTGGATCAGTGATTGACAGACCCATAGTGTTGAAATGAAATATTATATATATGTTTGTGGAATGCACCTTTTGAGTCAGACAGTTTTTGCTTGGGGGGGTGGGGGATTACATTCTGACATTTGGTGAATAAGGGTCCATGGGGGCAAACAGGTTGAGAATCATTGTTTTATTTTAAAAAAAAAAAATTTTTTTTCAGTGATGGTTAGTGAATGTAATCATCATTCACAGGATGTGTAAGAGAAATATATGCATGTTTGCTGCAGTGCTGTTCTATTGTAAACCTTCCCGTGTTAGGTGGAGAAATAGAGGAAAATGGTTTTTTTTTTTTTGGAAGGGGGGGGGGGTGGGGAAATATCATTAGTTACCTGAAGTTGTTCTATGTTTTACATGCTTCACATGCAAGAGTTTGCTGTTTCCATAATTATCTTTTACCTTTGTGGCTTTTGTACCACTTAAAAAAAAAAGTAAGTAGAATTTATAACTTGTAGCTTTAAAAATGAACAGAATATGGAAGGGAAATAACAGTGCACATTTTAAAAAATATGTAGCTTGAATTGGCAGGTGGAGAAGCCTGCGTGTTCTCAATTCTGCCTTGTGCTTGTAGTGTTATTGCAGCACTGAAGTAGTTGAAGTTTCTCGTGCATCATTTATCCAAACTGCTTGTGTTTTTATGCCCATAGTTAGTCATATTCATGAGATCTCTGCTGGTATTTAGATAGTTTTGTCACATTCAGTGGTCAGAGCTCTGGTGGCATTTAAATAGTTTTGTCACATTCAGTCAGTACCCCTGTGGTGGTGGAATAGGCGAGTGATGAAAGAGTTATTGGCTTTTGATAGTTATTATTTTTCATGATATAACACAGTGTTGTTTGGTTGGACATGAAAAGGGTCTAGACATGAGACAGAGAAAAAAAAAAAGGGAATAATCGAGATGGCAGAGTGGATAGTGGCATTGTTTTCTCGCAGCTAGGTGGTCACCTGTCCATCCTTAGTTCATGGTTTGAGTCACAGTGATCTCTTACTATTTTTCTTATCTCTAGTATCTGTTCTCTTATCTAAAATGCTTCATATTTTTGTAGGCTAACTATACAACACTGTTGAATCACTTTACTATGCACAGGCCTTTTTGTTTCCTTATTGCTAAAAATCTCGTAGTGATAATATTAATGGTATTTCTAGTATTAATCATCATCATCATCATCATGTTTTCTTCATAGAGGATTATCTTTTTTTTGAAGCATTTATATCTAAGTTTTGGGCAGCTTGCCAAGTATTAGTTTTATTTTTTAGCTCCATCCATGACTGATTCTACAAATGTTGGATCTGTATAATTGGCTACAGTAAAAGTAAACAATGTTTATGTTGCATGGTATTGCTCAGTTGTTCATAACCTGGGGCCCATAGACCAGCATATGTAATGGCATGAATACAATAAAAAACTCAGCATTATGTGGGTTATGTTTATTATTTTATTTTTAATGAAAGGACTACAACTGTTTTTAGATGAGAAAGTGGTCCATGGTTGTTCTGAGGCCAGAAAGTGGTCCACGGTTGTTCTCAGGCTAGAATGGCGGTCTACAGCTGTTCTAGGGCAGAAAGGGGGTCTACAGCTGTTCTTAAATAAGAAAGGGAGTCTACAGCTGTTCTTATATGAGAAAGGGGGGCCAAGGCCAAAACAAGGTTAAGAACCACTGATCTGGTTTCTTTGCACTTGCGTTTTCCGTCAATTTGGCCCGCGGTTCATCCTCAAATAACCGCCACATTTTTGCACACTGCAGCATCCTATGTGGCTCGGTATTTCGCCATTTCTTCAGTCTTCGTGAGTGATAAGGGGAATCTCTCGTGGTTGACTTGCAGATCTCCAGATTTGTTTTACCTCGTGGCTTTCTTCCTTCCAAAAGTTCGTCATGCAGTATCTGTTTTCTGATGTGGCTTTATTGCGTGCCTCAGCTGTCTTAATCTTCTGCTGCTTTTTTTGTGCTGTCATCATGAATGAAAGCTGAGCACTCTGCTGATGTTGATATTATTATTATTATTATTATTTAAAAAATGATTCTTTCTGTAACTAGTCGTTATAGCTATCTAATTTATGTGTACTTCCATCGCCATATTCCAGCATACTCTCGCTTGTCACAGCTTACCACCGTTTCTTTTCTCTTTCGGCGTGAACTATCATATTTCAGCATTGTTTCGTCTTAAGCTGAAGATGGAGGTACAGACAAGACATTTTCGTACGGTCTATGTATCGAGTGTTTTTGTTAAGAGCAAGGTAATTTGTATGTGTGTCAGCGTGACTTGTAGTCGGTGCCAGTGAAAGTGAAGTGGAGTGGCAGAAGCATAAGAATTTGCTGTTAAATTATCCATCTGTACCTGAGCATGATACCTGTCCACGTTAATATCTCAGTAGATTTTTCCCCCCTTCACGTCTCTTATTCCCTCCCCCATCACCTGGCCCTTATTACATAGGGACTTTATGTATGTGGAAGTGTTCGCGTATAATTGATATGGATGAAGTCGGCAATATTATGTGAATTCACAGTGCCGCCTAGACCGGTAATTTACAGCACAAAGTAATTAACTTTTTTCTGGCGGTGATGAATGTTAACGTTAACGCGAACACAGCTCTTTCTGCCACGCCATCTGTCATGGGAATGCAAGTGAGGTTTCCGAGGGTTTTTCCATTTGAAAGTGCTTGATGTTCGTTCTTTTTCATCGGTGTGGAAAGTTTGAAACTTTTGACTTGTCCAGCGTCTGATTTATCCCGAGTTTGTTGTTGCACTGTTCTACAGCATGAACACTGCGCTATTGGCGGCGGTTTGGCGGGGTGGTGGGCGGGGGAATTCGTGTGATCTGTAAGATGTTAAGGCGGATCTGTATACAGATGGTTTTGTGTGTATCATTTTTATGTCTGTTCCGCTTTGACTCATGCAAAGACCCATTTTTATAGGGCCAAATTCCACATTATATCATTCTCTATCTCCCTCTCTCTCAACTTAAAAGTTATCTTAAACTGCTCTTACAGACACCGAATACAATTAATTGTTTTCTGAATGGTTCCGAAAATTTTGTTTAGTAGTCATTTATAATGTATGTAGTTACTTCTGTACTGAGTGAATGTTTAAGAGCGAAACGTAAATGTTATATTTTATTTTATGTCTCTCAGCTTCAGTGTTAGTTATGTTTGTTATATGAACAGCATATTTGTAGAATGTCTGGAATAGAGTGAAAGATGTATGATAAAGGGCAGAATGTTAGACGGGCCTGCGTGCCCAATTCTTAACCCTTTTGAAATAAAGATCAATCAATCAATCTCTCTCAGTAATAATAATAATAAAAAATAAAAAAAATCACGTGTGCAGGTTAAGCCAGCATACAGACAGACATTCAGAGGCTGTGTTCCTGGACACATTTTTTGCATCCCGGCTGACTGTAAAACTCCGGCAGCGGGAATAGAATCCAGTGCCTTCAGCGCCGCTATCAAGTCAGGCATTCTTATCCTCAGCGTGTAAGACAGTGTCCTGCGAATTCTAGCAAGGAAATGACATTCGAACACATAGTTAAAAGGATGCATGGGACAAAAAAAAGAGAAAAACTTGAGAACCACTGAGTTGGTAATTACTTGAGAACCACTGAGTTGGTAATTGCATTACATAGTCTGCACAGTATTGATTTTGTGTAGTGGTTTTAAGATTGGTAAGTTGAGTGGACTCAAGGATTGCAGATTCAGTCAAGTCGCATTATGTGGCGAATTAATAAAAATCTCATAACATTGCATATGATATTGTTCTTGTGTGGGAGTAAATGCTAGTTCAGCAAAGCCTGGCATTGAATTAAGGATTTAAGTGTTTTAATTTATGTTTGGATCAGCCAAGCTGTGTATAGCAGTATTTTCAGCAGTTGTTTATATCAAATAAAGAACGTGTTGTTGTACAGCGTTTTGACATCATCTTATATCCTTCCCGTGCCGTTAAACGTCATATAGGGCTCGCAGGGTAGTTCGCCAATTTTTTTCTGTCTTCGACGAGTCTTTCAACCTCCTCAAGGGATTTTATGCGTATTAAAGTGGCCTCTTTCACATCATCATCTGCATCGTTCGTGGGTGCATAACACTGTATTATTGTCATTCTTCCGTGTCTTAGGTTGTATTTTGCTCTTATTATTAGACTATTTTTAGATTAGATATTGTTATTATAATTAGACTGTTTTGAAAACAAATGCATAAGGAAAATACTCGGCATCTAGTGGAACGAATTCAAGAACAATGCAGAGATAAGACAGATGACTGAACAACAACCAGTCTCATGGGCGATCAGGAAAAGGAGATGGACTTATATTAGTCACTTGATGAGAAGAAGTGATCAGAGAATCCCAAAACAAGCTATCAAGTGGAACACAAGAGGCCAAAGAAAAAGAGGCAGACCGCGTGAAACTCTGAAGATGACATTGTTTTGCCAAATTAACAGGCATAAAATCCCTTGTTGAGGTTGAAAGACTCGCCGAATACAGGAACAATTGGCGAACTACTTTGCGAGCCCTATGTGACGTTTAACGGCACGGGAAGGATATAAGATAAGAATTTGGCCTCTCTTAACAATGTCCTCTTCAGTTTCACGCAGTTTGCCTCTTTTTTTTCTATGGCCTGTTGTATTCCACTTTATAGCTTGTTTTGGAATTCTCTGACTGATTCTTCTCATCACGTGACCAACATATTTCCTATTTTGCTAGCCAGTGAAGACATTGTTGACTTAAATATCTGTGAGTAGAGTTAGATGGAGGTCATTCATTCATTCATTTGCATGTCCCTTGCGGAACTTTGCCTCCCAAACAGCACTCCTGTAGGCCTCTCGGTTGTGAGCAAGATGGCCTGCTGCTGTTGCATCCATTTCCAGATCGTCAACGATGTCTTGCAGCCATCTTCGTCTTGGTCTTCCTCTTTTTCTTTTTCCCATTATGTATCCTTCCAATACGGTCTTCTCTAAATTATCATGACGTTTAATGTGTCCAAAATATTTAAGTTTTCTCTCTTTAATCCTCTTCACTAGCCAGCCTTCTTCAATATTAAGCTCTTGTAGTATAGATATATTTGTTCTTTTTTGTGTCCACGATATTTGGAGAACTCTTCTGTAGCATTTACATTCAAAGGCATTTATGTGTTTGTCAGCTGTTTTGTTAAGTGTCCAGGTCTCACAGGCATATAGATGGAGGTAGGTGACTTAAATATCTGTGAGTACAGTAGAGATAAGAACAAACATATCCATACTACAAGAACTTAATATTGAAGAAGGCTGGATAGTAAAGAGGATTAAACAGAAAACTTAAATATTTTGGACACATTAAATGTCATGATAATTTAGAGAAGACTGTCTTGGAAGGATACATAATGGGGGAGAGAGAGATATAGAATGGAAGACCAAGGCGAAGATGGCTGCAAGACATCGTTGATGATCTGCATATGGATGCATCAATAGCAGGGCATCTTGCTTACAACGGAGAGGCCTACAGGAGAGCTGTTAGGGAGGCAGAGCTCCGCAAGGGACATGCAAATGACTGACTGACTGACTGAGAGTTAGACGGAGGTAGTTGACTTAAATGTCTGTGTGTAGAGTTAGACGGAGGTGTATGGTACAGTTTTACGAAAACAGGTAGCGAGTGGAAGGTAAAAAGGAATGAATGAATGAACGAACATTGACATTTTTATGAAAATAACCCAGTATTTCGGCAAAATTGTCTTTATCAGTAACAGCAGAAAAGACAAGACTCCAAAAAAAAAAAACTTAAATGCGATCCGCTCCCTGAGGAAACTGGGCGAACTATGGTCGTTGACGGGAAAGGAAGTCTGAGGAGTTAGAGAGGTAGCCAAGCGTGAAATATGGTCAGCAAGAGCAGCAAGGAGGGAAAAAACGAGGGAATAGTAAGGGAGCAGCAGTTGCTCGCAGGGATGGGACAAACCCTGTCACATAATGGGGAAGCATGACGTGGCATCTTATAATAACAACGAGTCTGCTGTTTTAAAGATGTCATTCACATTGGGACTACTTTACTTAAGAGTTGAACTCCTAATACACGTTATCAGACTGCTGATATAGGAGTATATTATCTGCTTTGTTGTCATTGATGTTTATAGTGCACACGTTGCATTTTATAGCTGTTGTAGTGTTTCTATAATTGTAAGCATTTACGCATTCATAATTCATTAAACAAAGATTGCTTAGTCTGATTTCACAGCCAAGCCAGTTTTCGTGATACTTTGAGCGTGCGTACGCTGAAAAAGCCCACCAATTCGAAACGCGGTTGTTCTCGGATCTGCGATCCGACATCCGGACATAAAGCTGGGTGCAAAGCTCTTTTCTCAGCTACCATCCCATCATCACGGGTTACAGAGCAAGCAGAAAAGACATTCATTTGTTAAACGGTTATCAAAAATAGTGATTCCCACCCCCACACCGCTGCGTCTAGCTTTAACTGTTCTACCTCAGGTACAAACACTGCTGGGTCTAGCGATTTCCCGATTCACTTCGCAACGCTTTTTTTTTTTTTTTTCACCCCCCGCGTTGGTATTTACACTGATATAGTACGCCCACATTCCACGCAAGTCTATGTTGTCTTACCGTGTGTCATAAGTGGTTGGTTGTAGGATTTCTCCAGGGTAAATGGCGTGACTGTTCCGTCGCGACCTCTTTGCTAGTACGCTCACAGTAGCCGTATCCTCACTGTAAATGTTTGTGCAGTCGCACGTTTCCTTCGGTGTTAAAGGGTAACTTTGTTGCAGGTGTCCTTATTGCTGCGTGATTTCTGTTTTGCATGTGGTTGACTGGGTTCATTTAGAATAAGCCAAAGGGAATTAATAAGATATACGCGCTTTTGGAATCGACAGGTGGCAAGAAAAGATAAGAACAGAGAGGAATGGAGACGTGTCTTGTCAGCAACAGTGATCTTCAGTGGCTCGGAAATCTACAGCAGCCACTCAGAGGAAGAAAGAGAATTAATGTCCGGACATTTTGAATTTGAGGGGAAAAACAAAACATAAGTAGTTTATATATTAAATGGCGCACAATCTTATAATAGATTGTCCGCTTTTATAGTGTTCTTTTCTTAATTAATTTAATGACGCATTTCAGTATATTAAAGACAGTAACTACCAGGGATAATTTTAATTTTAAATGACAATTTTACTTTGAATTATTCACAACAGCCAGGGGAAGGAAATACTGGGAAAAAAATCTTATAGGTCAAGTTGGTCCTCTGCTGTCTGGTTGAAAAAAGGGGGGGGGGAGCTGATGGGAAAATCCAGAGGAAAGACCCGTAAGGAGGTTGATGGCGAGTTTCATTTGTACAGCTGTCTTCTTCTGAGATTTATTTTGACCCTGTCAGATGTTCAGAATTCTGGATCTGGTTCTTCCTTTAAGGCAAATCAGTAGAAGCGAGGAACATAGGTAGGTAGGTAGGCATATTTTGTCCACAAAACTGCTTATGGTGGCTAATTTGAAGAGGAAATCAGTACCACATTTGAAAACTGAAGACGCAAACGCAGTTAAGACTGGACATTGCTATACATATATATTTTTTTCTAATGTCGCAGTGCCCCTTTGTGATAGTGAGATAAAGATAGAAGGGGCCCAGAAACAGCTCAGTAAAGTGATGCCCAACAACTTCCACAAACAACAACATGCTCCTGCTTCTTAGAAGACTTCCAAAGCTAAAAAAAAGCCATTATCTTTTTTTTTTTTTTTGAGGGGGGGGGGTGTTCTTGTGAGGAAAGACGAGAGCTCTGGAGAGGTGGAGGCTGAATTCACTTACAGTGTGTGAAATCAGTCTGCTATAAAAATTCACGGAAACTCAACACAGGACACCGTCGTCAAGAATTGTATATCCATCAGAGCGAATACTCAGTACTACCTGAGAACCAGCATCACATAACATTTTGTCGTGGAAGAGAGGGGAGAGAGAGAGTGAGGAAACAATTGTCGGAAACTGATGTAAGCGGTGTTTAGCGTTAATGGTTTTGATTTGGAGGTGGGGGGAAAGATTGAAGAAGAAGATGTAAGGAGCTTGTTTCGTGTAAAGGGAGGTGGGGGCAGGGGTAAAGTTAAACAGGAAAAAAACAAATGAAAATGCTGTACGCAAAATAGTGTTATTTCATATTTAGAAGATCTCGTATTGCAGATGTAGTATCTAAACAGGAAACAAAGATAGGTTTTTTTTGGGGGGGGGGGGGCGGGAAGCAACTGTGGTATCTCCTGGCAACTCTGATATTGCGAGGCTGGTCTTGGGTAAGGATTTATGAACTCGTTGTATTCTGTTCTCTCTCTCTCTCTCTCTCTCTCTCTCTCTCTCTCTCTCTCTCTCATGCCCTCCCACTTATTGAAGGGAGATGCAGGGAGAAATAAAAATGAAGGCGCGGTGATATGAAGATTGTACCTTGTGTAATAAAGGTGTGTTTAGATGCGGCAATGTTAGCACATCCTGTTATTTTCAATGCATTTTTATATTTGATCTTTATTTCTTGGTAATGGATTCACAACATGTTGTTGTCGGCGTCTGTTATTTGAAGGTGTTATTTGCTTTCGGTGGTTGCTGGCCATGCGCCCGGCTCTCCCTCGGTCTTGTAGGGAAGAGAGAGAGAGAGAAGGGGGGGGGGGTGTTCACCTTGTGGAGAGAGAAGACAAGCGCTGGGCCACGAGGTCATTTCCGTGGAGACGGAAGAATGAGAAAACAAAAGAAAGGACGACGAATAAGATGATAGAGCGCGTTAATTCTGAAAGCACTGAGCAGCATCCACTCACAAAGGAGTTTAGACCAAGCTGTCCCAAGGTCTTCAGAAAACCGTTGTGATACAAGTGATACCGTCGTGTCGCTGACATCAGGAAACTAAAATGCAGACCAGTTCGCAAGATGAGAGAGGAATCTGAAACGAATGACAGGCTAAAACAATTAGATAAGCGTTTAGAAACAAGTGAGAAAACAAAGGGCGAATAAGTGGGAACGCAGGCCTTTCTGGCTACTGCCTTTTCGTCTTTCGGCTTACATTCTGTCGCAGAAATATTCAGATTAGTACAGGTTCACTGAGTGTGTAATGATATTAGTAAAATCTGAACTGACAAAACGAAACCACCCAAGAAGCCAAGGTCTACACAAGAGCTGAAAAAAAGTATTGATTTATCCAAGGGGCAGGTATAGACAGGAAATGCACACAAAGTAAAAAATGACACCATTTTTGCGTTCTACCTCTTATGGATACATTCAGCAATATTAACTAATTAAACTCAGACAGACAAGACAGAGACACGCACGAGAGAGAGAGAGAGAGAGAGAGAGAGAGAGAGGTCAGAAACACCAGAAAAATTATGTATATTATTAGCTCATCAGAAGAGAACATATTATAATTCATGTATATTAATGTCACTCAGAACATAAAGGGATACTACTACTACTACTACTACTACTGCTGCTGCTGCTGCTGCTATTAATTCTTCAAGCAAGACTTGTTATTGGGGACACCACCGGAGAGGTGGAGCAGTCTTGGTCAGCTTGCCGACCCAGACGTAGTATGTCATCTATGAGTTTCTGATTGTCCAACCAGATAGCGCATTCTCCCCCAACATAATGGGTCACTAGCGCATTCTCACCCAACATAACAGGTCACTTGATTTGGTATTACTGAATAGTGTCTTTGGGATACAAGAAAAATGACAGCAGAGAATACCCCGCTTATGATGATCACATAAAACTGGTTACGGTCTCTGCAAATGCCTTTCTGTGTTTCTGTGGCAAGGTTAATGTGGATATGAAGAGTCACCGCGGATTTTTTCATTGATCATGTCTCTTGCTTTGCGGTTACTTTTTAAAAATAGCCCTCTTACATGTACACACTTTACGCAGTACTGAGCCATATGATGGGAACACCCGGCAACGTTTGTGATCAGACTCTGTAGCTCCGAGCTTTAAGCGGTCGTACACCACATTCCACCATCTCTCTCTCTCTCTCTCTCTCTGCTTCCACAACCACTGTAGATTTTCTTATTAATTTCCACTGGAATTGGTTTTATTAATTACTCCAAAGATAAAGCAGTGATGTGCGGAACTTTAGAATGTTAACAAAATCCGTTTCAAAGTTTTAGCGATTAACAAATTGAAATGCAACTCTTTAATCTGTTCAAGCTGTGCTTATATCGAAAGGTTCCAGCTTTGTTTATGTGTTTGAAACACGCTAACACCCACAGAAGATGGTGGTGTGTCTAACGTTTTCTTGGCTCACATGGATTGTGCGCAGATAATCCCGCTGCTGGCTATTTCTGCCACTTTATCTCGCGATACAACCAGGAATCGTGTTTATGTTTATACTGTACTTCCTTGCGTCTTTACGATGTTCGTCTTGTTAGCCGGCCTTACCAGTATTGTACATTATATACACTCCTGGCCCGAATAGCGGGAAGAGGAAGGGAAAAAAAATCTGTAGCCGTTCAAATCCAGTTGGCGGGAAGGTGAGAACAGACTTCATCTTGTACATTTGTACCTTTATTTTATTGGAACAGGTTCAGGAAAACATTTTTCAGGTTAGCAGATATGTTAGTTCGCCTGTCAGAATGCATTCTTTGCTGCAGAGAAACAGGCGAGCAAAGAGGATGGGATCATTTTGTACGAAACTAAATTTTTACACGCACGTTTGAACAAGCAGAAGAGAATCTGCTTGGTGAAAGTTTGCGGCAGCGCGGTTCTTAACAAAGGAATGCCCGCACTCAGCGTGATGCATCGTATGTGAGGAGTAAAAACAATGACTTGTCAGTGTATGAATCCTGCCACTATCGCACACCACAATATATACATTCACTGTATACATTTTTTCCAATACCTATGTAACACAACCTGATCATATCTTAGATAGGCTGTTGGTCTACTCTGTCCCGCAAATAAGTATTGATAAATTTAACCGGGCTAGATCATGACTCCGTGAAATGGTTGTTTCTTTTTTTTTAATCAGTGGACACTGGTTCTCAGAGTGTTGTATGCATATTATTTTCTCTTTTCCTCCCTAATTTTGAAAGTTTGATTGACGGAATGTAAGGTCTCGATTACATAAATTTACCCCTGACATGTCCCTCGCTTGTGTCTCACACATGACAACACTCCGCAGAAGAAGAATAAGATGGCTAGGGTCTGTTGCAGGAGCGGGCGACACCCGCGTGTAATGACCATTACACGACGAATCTGAGAGGGGAAGAACGCCACGAGTTAGATCAAAACTGAGCTGCCCTGATGTCTACAAGACATTCATGAGATGTTTTTTTTTCTTCTTTTTAAATAAACAAGTATCTGTGAACACGTGGGGTGTTATATCATTTTAAGGAGCAAAGGTGAGGACGGAAGAGGCTGGTCCATCCCACACAAACATGGCTAACTGTGTTTAGTAATGCCAGTCAAATACAGTATATGCAAATTCAGCAATGGAAGAAAGTTATCAACAGAATAATGGCAGCATCTCTAAGCATCTGACATGTACCTGCTTCAGAGATTTCGTGTAAGACCCTAAATTCACGCAAGAATTTCATGTTTGTTATGATCCTGTGTAATGAAGTGAGTTGCATCTATCAAATTATGACAGGTTTGTTTCTTGGTATTCAGTACATTTCTTGCACTCCCCTTCCCAGGTATTCAGTAGATTAATTGCGCTGGTCTTTCCAGATATTCAGTAAATTTATTGCACTGCTCTTCTAGGTATTCAGTAGATTTATTACCCTTCTTCAGGCCTAAAAAAATCCTCGTGATTTAAGTGGCCATCAGTGAAACGGTTTGGAGTAACCATGAGTGGATATCTATCAGCATCACAACTATCCGCAAGAAGGTCAAGAGCCAGTACTATTGCTTTGTGAGACGGGCTGTTCTCTTATTCTGCAAGTTAAAACTAGCCAAGTCTGAGCATGTTGCTTGTCTTCCCAAGTGTCTTAGATTAAAAAAATGCTGCTGACTCTAATTGAACCCATAATAAACTTGTTATCATTTATTTTTTGTTTATTGTTTTATTTGTTTTCACATTATACATTATATTCTTCTTATTATTATTATTAACACTTCCACAATTTTGGTTAATGCTTCTTCCTTCAGCATATTAAGAATAAACCATAAATCCCCTCTGACATGGCCCACCCAGGGAATGGAGTACTCCAAAACTGGCAGAGAAACAAGAGCAGTATTTTTTTCAGAGAAACAGTGGATTACTGTTTCTATTTCGAGCATAGAATAAATGCAGTTTGCCATTCAGCATGTTGGACTGTGGCCCAATGGGTTTTCTTTATTTGCCACATTGCTCGAAGTAGACATTGTACTCTTGGTTCTTCAATAATGTCAAAGGGAGGAATTTATTTACACTTGGAAGTGAATAAGAATTGGAAGAGATTTCATGGAAAGCAGTAATTGAAGGCTGGCAGAACATCTTCAAAGTGCCAGGGATTTAGCCTGAAGTATTGAAAAAAATCTGTATATCTTAATTTCTTAAATATTTAAATCTCTTGATGTTTTTCATAGAATATGAAGGACAAATGAGCTACTGAAAGATGCTATACAGATATGTAGAATTTTGATTAATTGGGTTATTGTGAATCATAGAGTAGATAATGAATTTGTGAAGCAACAATGAAAATGTGAACAACAGAAATGTACTCAGAGTAGATAGCATGCTAGTGGACTAGGTCAGTGAATTTGCATATCTTGGCGGTAGAGTAGTAGAAAATGGAGACAGCGCAGAGGACATCAACAGCAACTTACTAGAGCAAATCAGGCTTTTGTAATACTGCAAACTATATGGAAATCTAAAAAACTAAACATGAAGATGAAAATCAGGATATTTAAGAGTAATGTTCTAAGTGTACTACTTTGTGGAAGTGAATGCTGGAAAATCACCAAAACCATAGAAAACAAGTTGAATTCTTTCCAGACTAAATGTTTAAGAAGAATTAGAAAAATATTCTGGCTAAACTTAGAAATAACAACTTGTTGACAGAAATGAAGATGAAGCCACTGACAGCAATTATTGAGGAAAGACGCTGGTGATGGTTGGGAAATGTGCTCAGAATGACTGACAACTTTTTACCAAAAATAGCACTAAGGTGGACACCACAGGGGAACAGAAGTAAGGATAGACCAAAGGAATAACAACAGAGAGGATGTTAAGCTACAGGGGGCTCACCTGGGCAAGAGCGGAAAAAAGGGTGAAGGACAGGCATTTGTGGAAAACTCTTATTGAAGCCTTATGTGCCTTAGGCATTTAGGTTCAGAGAGAGAGAGAGAAATCAGTTCATGTTGATGTTAGGAAAAAAATTGTTTGGATAGTTGGATTAATGTGTTCAGTAAGTACTAGGTCACTACTCTTATGAAGTTTTTTTTTATAAACTCGTGAAACTCAAGACTGTATACATGCTTGTTTACTTATGCAATGAGCATTTTCTGTCCTGGAGTATAGAGATGTTTCAGACACCAGTGTGCTGATTCTGCTCTTATTCTGCTAGCTCTGGTTACTTTTTTTGTGTGTGTCTGCCCGTTGAATTGTGGGTCTTTGTAGGGAAGTGTATTAGTGTAACATGAATATAATGCAATACAAAAGTATCCGTCTGTGATGCATAAAGGATAAAATGCGTTCAGCATATTAAAAATACAACTGTGATGTGTAGCACATAAAATGTTTAAAATACAGTATTATAAATATCACTCTGTGATGCATTGTTAACATACAAAACATTTCATAAAAAAGCATTGCATTGAGTGCTTCCATGCCACATCATTGCTTTCTAAAGCAGTTGAAGGTTTTGCTGTTGGAAAGAGTTTGTCCATCACATCTTCCTTCTCCTCATTATAGAGCTCCTAATCACATATGCTGCTGTTAATTTTCTTGATCTGTCAAAATATGGTAACCCTGAAAAGCTTTCAGTACTAAATGTTAAAACAAACCACAGTGGAGCAGAATAAGGTGGTTTCTGAATCTTTGAGCATGTTTTGTGACATGTTAAAATAAGCCACAGTGGAGCTGAATAAGGTGGTTTCTGAATCCTTGAGCATGTTTGTGACAGGTTAAAACAATAAACCAGGGGCTGCCTTTGTTCAGTGACTCTGGAGATGTTGTAAATTTGGAAACAAGTTTGGAAGTTTGGTGAAGGAGGGAAGAGAAAGAGACTATCAGAGATGACATGGTCACTAGGGACTAGTGAAGCAGAACTAAAGATACTGACTTACCTCTACATGGATGTTATGACACAGCAGCTTAATCAGTAGCAGCAGGATCAACATGCTGTCTGTGGAAGTGCTGGAATTTGCTTGGAAAAAAAAAAAGGAAAAAAATGTTCACATATAAACAGTGACATAGCTCATGCCATGTCCAGTTTGATGACCATTATTCCAAGACTTCAGAATCCACCAGAACCAAAACTCATAAGCTAACATTTGCTGGCAAAACAATTCTTTCCAAACTAAGTGTTTTGGCAAAAAACTCTTTTCGGGGGTCACATACAAAAACAACACAACAAATAAAAGCACAAGAAGTAGGTGAAAAATTAAATGCTTAGCTCTATTTTTTTGCATCCTCTTTGTAAGAAAGATGAGCTTTTTTTTTTGTGTGTGTCCTTCTTGTAAGAAAAACAGGTAATTGTTTCCTAGGTATAAACCATAGAGTATACATTCAATTTCAAGTATTTGAAAAGCACCATATGTTGTCCATATGAGGTTCTGGTTCCATTCTGTTTGCTAATTTGAGCCCCCCCCCCCCCAAACGACTTCCCCTTCCCTCTCAAACTTTTTTTTTTTTGATACTTGAAATGGGTATGTTTTTACTCTGAGCAGATTGCAAGTGAAAGAAGTATTCCAGTAGTTAGCCTGCCTTGCTCATATCTTCTTTAATCCATGTATCATTTATAATCACATTTGGAATTCATCATAGAATCTTACATCATCATGAAGATTAAAAGAAGATTTTACTTTTCCTCAGATGTTTCTGTAGTTTATTTTTTATTATTATATTTGGAGTCCTTCGTTCTCTGCTTCCTTTATGATGACGTTTTTTAAATTTTGATGTTACTTGTAGAAGTTTTCCTGGATTTAAAGACAGTTGTTTCAGAAGTTATGTATTATATCCTTGTTCCATTGTCAGTGACAGCAGTCTTTTTCTGTGATTCATTTTTTAAGTCTCCCATCAAATAAATTAATAAATAAAGAGAGAAGTGACAGTTTGATTTGTATTCAGATTAGTCACTTTTCCCTGGATCATATTTTCACTGTCACTCACCTTCTCCTTTTCTACCGCCCCCCTTTTTACACAGACGCACACACACAGACACACACACACACACAAACACACACCCCCCCCAAAAAAAAAAACAAAACAAAAAGAGCCAACAAAACAGCAGTTTCAGAATTGTCTACATTGGTAAAAAAAATGTCAACTGAGATTATTATTTGAACAGAAAGGTTCCAGTGGTGGGTTTTTAAAATCTGCTCACACCTACTATCACCTCTGAGTAATCTTAAGTCAAGAAAATGATGTTAAATAATACATGCCCACATTTGCACACACATAAACCTCTCACTCTGATGTGATGGAGGTTTCAGCCTGATAGACAGAGAACATTGTTGTAGCTGTGTATAAGATCTGTAATATTTTATGTATGTTGGGAGGAAAGAAAATGATTTCTGTGTAGAGTACACAACTTTTCTTTTATATGTCTGTTTATGAATTAAGAGTCTTTGTTCATTTATTTATTTGCTTTCTTGCTGGCAGGTGTTTCTTCATTTAGCCTAGGTATCATCATCATCATTATCATCGTCATCATCATCATGTGCCATGCCGGCAGGCATTGGCAGCCAGGCTTCTCTACATATCTTAACTTGTCGTATTTTCCATCAGTTCACTTGGTGACCTTTCTTGTGCCTTTGCATGAGACTATCCTCTTCTTTTCTCCATTGGCCACACTCTGTTTTCATTTGCTTTTGTTAGGCATTCCCTGTTTGTCATCTTAGCTATTCATGGTACTGTTCTGAGAAATCACAGCAGTGTTGGTTCTAATGATCATTACATTGATGTGTTCTTTGTCCATAGAGTAGAAGTTTGTTCTTAAGTGTATCTAATGAGATCACCTGCCATTCTTTTCTTGTGCCAATTGATCAGTCTGTTCATATATTTGAGCTTTTTTCCTTAATGTGTAAAAAAAAAAAGTTTCGGGAAACGTTTTCATTGTTTCCATTCATGATTGTTAGGCATTTTGTTTGAATTTTTCAAAGCAGTTGTGGATTGACACTTGTGTTCCATTCAGAGTGGTCAGAAATGTATGGCTGACACTTGTCTCAGGAAAATTGTGCTACTGGAGAGGATCCACCTACAGAATGAGGCATATCAGAGTTTATGCATTAAGGAAGAGAAAGCATGTCCATGAAAGATCAATCTTCTGTGTATGAATTACATTCACAATGTTATTTACGTGCCAGCATTCAAACTATAGTATGTTGGAAGGTAATTGTAATGCTACCATTAGATACATTATTTGGCTAAATAGCTGTATTCAGTTTGTTATAGTGATATGGTAAATAAATGGCAACCTTGGAGTGTAAGATTTAAACTGTTTCATGTTTTATCTTTAGGTGTTGGGGAAAGGAAAGGATTTTTATAAAAAAAAATTATTTTGTCCTTAGTTGAAAGAGTTTGTTTCATTCTCAGTTAAAACGATCTGATTCTGCATACTTCTGGGAGGAGAGAGAAATTATGGCCAATGCCAACAGTGAGTGGATTGTTCAAGTAAGCTCTATAGGAACTTAGGTTACACTTTGTCCATAGTCATATAAAGGTATTGAAAGAGTTACTAAGAGATACTGTTTATACTATTGTGCTTATTTTATATAGGGCTGATTATATAATTTAAGCTAGAAATAAAGCACTCATGCAAACCAGTTATTCCTGGCACTTGTTAATATTTTTAAGGAAGGTTGAAGTATCTGTTGTTGATGTAATTGGTTTTCTGTGAAAATTTGCTATCATTTTTCTAGAAAAATGGTTGAAGTATCTGTTGTTGATGTAATTGGTTTTCTGTGAAAATTTGCTATCATTTTTCTAGAAAAATGGGGGTGGCATTGATGGTTAGTGGTATGAAGATTGATAGTATTAATATTGATTGAAGGTTAGTGGTATGAAGATTAATAGTATTGATATTAGGTAGTACAGGGAAATATAGAGAAATGCAGAGAATTTAATGTGAATCTATATTTATCTTTTATAGACTATTCAAAAGCATTTGATTGTGTACAACACCAGAAACTTTGAGAAAAATAATGAAAAAAATGGGATTTCCAACACATTTGATACATTTAACATCACTGCTGTTTCTAGACCAGCAGGCAGCAGTAAGAATAAATGGTGAAACAACAACTTGGTTTGACATAAAACAAGGAGTGCATATTGTTGCCTTACTTGTATACTGAAAATATAATGAAGAATGTTAGAGAAGATGTAGACAAGGAATATTATGATGCCATAAAAATTGGAGGTTATGAAATACCAGAGATTAGACATGCTGATGATACATTATTATTGTCCACAACACAAAAAGGAATGGAAAAGCTAATTATGTCAGTCCGTAAGAACAGCGAAGAACAAAACCTCCATCTTAATGCGAAGAAAACTAAATTGATGACAACTGACAAAACAAATAAGGCAGCTGAAATATTTATCAGTGAGGAAAAACTGAAAGAAGTGGAGAGTTTTGAATATCTTGGATCACTACTAACTAATAATGGAGATACAATGAGGGAAATTAAAAGGAGGGCATCTGTCGCTCTTCAGAAAGTAAAACAACTAAAGAATCTGTGGAGATGAACATACAGAACTACAAAAATGATTTTTAAGGGCATGCATCTTTCCCATCTCAACATATGCTTGTGAGACCTGGACACTTAACAAAATAGCTGAGAAATACATAAATGCCTTTGAATGTAAATGCTACAGAAGAGTTCTTCAGAGATCATGGACACAAAAAAGAACAAATGTATCCATACTACAAGAACTTAATATTGAAGAAGGCTGGCTAGAAAAGAGGATGAAAAAGAGAAAACTTAAATATTTTGGATACTTTAAACGTCATGAGAATTTAGAGAAGACCATCTAGGAAGGGTACATAATGGGAAAAAGAAAGAGAGGAAGACCAAGGTGAAGATGGCTACAAGACATCGTTGATAATCTGCAAATGGACACATCAGCAGCAGGGCATCTTGCTTACAACTGAGAGGTCTACAGGAGAGCTGTTAGGGAGGCAAAGTTCACAGGGGACATGCAAATGACTGAAACTGACTGAAGTACAGGGATTTTAATTTGTGATGTGAATGAATAGAGAGTGGAGGATGATATGGGATGTGAAAGTGATAGAGCATAGTTTGAGAGCATGGTAAGTATGGTAAGATAAGTAGAGTGATGTTCTTTCTCCCCACCACCCCCCTTCTTAACTTTTATGACATCCCACTTATCTCTCTCGTAGTGGTACTCAAGTCTCAGACTTCTCTCATCTGTATTGAGTTTCTATCTTGGATGGTTGGCAAGGGTCATGTAGCTGATGTGTTTATTGGGAGTCGACACTATTGCGACTCCTGTATGGTGTAGTGGTTAGTGCATTCATTTCCTGGTGAGATAGGTAGTTTGAAAACAGCCAGAGGCCAACTGTAGAAATGGCTACCTAGCTCATTCTGGAATAGAGAAAAATACAGGCAGCCTAGAGATCATGTTGACCACATCTCTCTCTAGTGTGCTGACATATCAAGGATAATTTGGGCACTAAACATTATATCTCCCTAGGTGCCTTTATGGCATGATAGGGTCTACTTTTACTTTCACTTTACAGTGCAAGTTTTCATTTGAAAAGATGATGTTGTTTCATTTTACAGTGACCAAGAATGATTGTGTGTGCAGTGTTGCTGGTGAATGCTTTGATGGGACAGTAGTGTTAGGTAAAGGTAAATTCCCCACTTCCATGCCATTAAGGCATATTGAGAATATGGTGTTAGGCCCATATTTCCAAGACATAGGTACATGAAAGTCTGATGTGGTCAGTATGATGCCTGGCCGCAGTTACTTTCCCAGATTTCTCTGGTACCTATTTTTAGAGACTGGGTGGACGCCGTGGCCTTTCTGGTGTGGCGGTACCAGAAGAAAAATCACCACTGCCAGGACTTGAACCAGGTGGCACTAGATGAGTAGCTTGAGCACTTGACCACTCAGCCAACAAGCCTTCAGTAGTGTTAGGACTGAATGTAAATCATTTTCTGTGTGGAGTCTACTTTTATTGTTGTCCAGTATAATGTGCACATTAATTTGGCATGTGATTTGTATGTTTTATTTCTAAGTATTTTTCTTCTGTCTTCACAGCTGCACTATGCATTCCAAAACAGCAAGTTTCTGTACATGGTTATGGATTACATGCCTGGAGGAGATCTGGTGAACTTAATGAGCAATTACGATGTGCCAGAAAAGTGGGCAAAGTTTTATTGTGCAGAGGTTGTTTTGGCTCTTGATGCCATTCACTCCATGGGATTTGTACACAGGTTAAAAAAAAGACCAGTTTTTTTTCTTCATGAAATTTTGCTCAGATTGTGCTGTAATTTAGGTAGTGAAGATATTTTTTGCTTATTTAAGACTTCTTTGAAAATGTGAAGTTATTTTACATGTTTGTGAAATACATAATTAAAACCCATTTTCATGTCTTGTAAAAATGCATCAGTGCCTATTTTTCCATTGACTTCTCAGCACATTAGAAGGTTATGTGCTTTGCGTCAGACCTTGCCACCTCTTATTAACTTTAAATGAAGTCAGGCACCTGTTTTTGCAGCTCAGTTTACTGTATTGCTTTTGACCAGAGTTGAACTAATAGCTGCTTACACGAGAAACAAATTTTCACAAATAGGTAACAACAAGGCAAAAGTTCGCACATTAAAGCAACAGAGCACAATGTTGTATGGAAAGACCTTGAAAAAAAAATCACTTTTAGACATGAGATAAAGAAAAATGACAGGAGAATTACTTGGGACTTGAACCATAACTCTGGTAGGATAAGCAACCGTCCAGCCATGAGAGAACAGCACATTAATTAACTCAGCTAAGGGGTGCTAGATGGGTTAAGTTGACAAATGCACTATATTCTCATGGCTAGATGGTTGATGATCCTACTGCGCTCCGTAGTTCAAGTTCCAGGTAATTGCCTTGTTAAATTTCTTTCCCAGTAATTCTCTTGTCATTTTTCTTTTTCTCACATCCAAAAAGTGCTTTGTTTGTGATTTTTTTCAACGTCTTGCCATTCGGCAATGCGCTCTGTTACATGAGAAACCAGCACACTAATCACTTAATAATTTGGGTGAATATAGCAATGCAGCAACATTCTTATAATTAGAATATTGGAAATTTGTAAATAGGATGCAGTAAGGCAGCATGGAAAATGCAGAGAGAATGGAAAGACTGTTCATTCAGTCTGTGTTGATTCTTTAGCTGTGTGGACTATTATCATCTGTTAGTTCTTAACTGTGACAGGCACAGCAATGGCCATTACCTCTTCCCGTGCCAGCATCCTAAAGGATATTTTCTAGTTTGTCCTGTTTTTGCCAAGGTCCCTATAGAGACTCTGGCTTCATTCGAAACCCAGTGTAACTTTTGATTGTAAACAGTTTAGTATGCATGTCTAGTGACCTTCGTCACCTTTTTGAAAGTGTCATAACAACGGGGGTCAAAATACAGTGTTTCGATCGAAAAAAAATATCAATATTTTTGTGACTTCAGAGGCAAACATGTCCCCCTACGACTAGACCACTGTACATGAATGTACCCCAAGTAGATTTAGACTATTAGATGGACTGGAGAAGTAGTTAGAAGGTTATTTCAGGCATTATTTTAGTGAACATGCAACATAACTTGCAACACAAGATGAGATCGGATAAAACAAAGTCAACAATCGATGTCAGTCCTAGACCTACCCGATGGACAGTAACACACAATTATCAGCTAAAATCATCACACTACATCTTTTTTTCCTAAAAAAAAACTCTTTAATTTATGACATCTTCTTACATTTCTCTCTCTCTCTCTGAACCTTAAGTGCCCAGGGCACATGGGGCTTCCACAAGGGGTTTCCACAAATGCCTGTCCTTTGCTTTTTTTTTTCTGCTCTTGCCCAGGTGAGCCCTCTGTTGCTCAACATCCTTTCTGCTGTTCTTCTCCATGTCTCTTTTGGTCTACCCTTACTTCTGTTCCCCTGTGGTGTCCACCTTAGTGCTATTTTTGCTAGTGAGTTGTCAGTCATTCGGAGCACATGTCCCAACCATCACCAGTGTCCTTCCTCAATAAATGCTGTCAGTGGCTTCATCTGCGTTTCTGCCAACAAGATGTTATTTCTTGTGGTGTTTGGCCAAAATATTTTTCTAATTCTTCATAAACATTTAGTCTGGAAAGAATTCAACTTGTTTTCTATGGTTTTGGTGATTTTCCAGCATTCACTTCCATAGAGTAGTTCACTTAGAACATTACTCTTAAATATCCTAATTTTCATATTCATGCTTAGTTTTTTTTATTTCCATAAAGTCAGCAGCATTGCAAAAGCCTGATTTGCTGTAGTAAGTCTGCTGTTCATGTCCTCTGTGCTGTCTCCATTTTCTACTACTCCACTGCCAAGATATACAAATTTATTGACCTAGTCCGCTAACTTGCTATCTACTCTGAGTACATTTCTGTTGTTCACATTTTGCTTCATTAACTTTGTCTTTCCTACGATGATCTTTAGTCCTATGTTGTTTGCATTCTGAGTTAGATTGTTTATTTTATCTTGCATATCTTTGTGGCTGTTTGATAGTAGACAAATGTCATCCGCAAAGTCAAGGTCCCCCAGCACTGTGTCAGGGGTCCATTGTAATCCTCTGCATTTGTCTAATGTTGTCTCCTTCATTAACCAGTCTACTGCAAAGATAAATAATGTTGGTGATAGTACACATCCCTGCTTCACTCCTGTTTGTGCCCTAAAGCTGCTGGAGGTATGTTCTCCACAGATCACTTTTCTTACATTTACAGGTATTTTAATGCATAATACATATACATTTTAATGTGGAAATCATTTGTTAATTCACTTTTACAACTGTAACCCCATACAAGACCCGCGCTTTTTGTCTGGCACAGATCGTAACGTCTGCGTTTTTTTTCTATGGTACAGGAAGAGTTAATGTTCCACCTTCCCCTTCAGCCTGCCCTGATTTAGTTTCATTATGATTTAATCTGCAGGCCAGTTTTCTTCTTTTATTGTCTGTTGTGTTATGCTGTCTTATTGCTCATTTGAAGTAAAGTGAAAAGACAGAAATACAGATTTTCACCAGTAGAGTACTGTATTGATACACTATTTGACAGATTGAAAAAAAAAAAAATACATTCTTCTGTGATGCATGTTCAAGTTTGATACATTGAAGTAAAATTACTATATAGAGCAAATTGCAAGTTAATAATAAATATTGTTCTTTGGAGGAATCTGGGATGTTCATTGATACCTGCTTTCCCTTTGTATTTCAAGGGATGTGAAGCCAGACAATATGCTTTTGGATGCCAGTGGCCATCTGAAGTTGACAGATTTTGGAACTTGTATGAGGATGGACAAGGTAGAACATGAAAATGAGAAATTTACATTTCTGTATGCACAAATGAAACTTTTCTGTCTTGCTGTACAATCCACAAGTGTTTTACTGGCTTTCAGAAAATGGTTAAGAATATATACTTCTACCTGTTTAGAATGTGGTTTGTTGGTGTTCTTGCTTATTTCTGGTTGGCAGTTTGTATTACAGTATGTGCCTGATGTAGTGAATGGTGTTGATTCATCAGTAAAATTATAGCTTTTTTTTCAGTCATATTTTATTTTTGTAGAAAAAAGTGCATTTTGTAGATGACTATCAATGTTTTTCCCTTGCTTCTGTTTCTGTAGCGGATAGTTATTTTTACCAGATAGGGTTGCTGGCCCTATGCAAGGGGAAAAAAACAAATGCAGGTGAAAAGAGAAATGCTTATCAGGAAACTGAGCCCATGAAGGTTGTGGATGAAAGCCAGCCACTGGAAATCCCCAGCCCACCTGCAGACCTCTTGGAAACCAAACACAAGATGCAAATAGGCAACTGGAATGTAAGAACACGTAACCAGACTGGAAAACTAGCACAAACCATCAAGGAAATGCACAGATACAAACTAGACATACTAGAAATACAAGAAGCAAGATGGACAGGACAAGGCAGAAGGAAATTAACAACACAGCACACAGAAGATACAATAATATGATCAGGTAAAGAAGATCATTATGAAGGAGGTGTAGCATTGATTATAACAAAAGAATCATCAAGAGCATTGCTGAAATGGACCCCTATAAATGAGAGATTATATGCACGCTTCAACTCAAGATCCATGAAGCTGTCCATTATAGTTTGTTATGCACCAACAGAAGCAGCTGAAGAGGAATTAAAAAAAGATTTTTATAACAGCCTCCAAGCCACAGTAGAAACAATACCCAAGCATGATATGCTACTCATCTTGGGTGACTTCAGTGCAAAAGTAGGTGAAGGAAATGAAGATAGAAGAAGAATCATGGGAAGAGAAGGAATCAAAGAAATAAAATAGAGAAAGACTGTGCAGTTTCTGTGAAGAAAACGTGATGACTGTCAGAGGAACAATTTTCCAACATAAAAACATCCATAAAGTGACTTGGAGGTCCCCAGATAAAACCACAGAAAACCAAATCAATCACATACTAATAAACAAGTGGAAACGTTCACTACAAGATGTGCAAGCATGGAAAGGAGCAGATGTAGGAAGTGATCACAACCGTATGGTAGCAAAAATAAAATTAAAATTAAGGAAAGCCAAAATCGGAGAACATAGATACATACATTTTGATACAAGAAAACTGAAAAGACCAGTAAACAAGAAATGAATTCTCAATAATACTTAAGAACCGCTTCAGTGTCCTACAAGACAAAGCAGAAATGTCCATGCTAGAGTTCAGTAAAACACTACAGGAAACAGCAAAAGGGGAGCTGGGATATCGGAAATGGAGAAAAGAGGAATGGATAAGCAAGACCACATGGGAAAAGATAGAGCAAAGAGAAGAAATCAAGAAAAAATTACTGAACACCAAAATCACAAAGGCTAAAAGAACAAGTTTTAAGTAATTAT
This sequence comes from Achatina immaculata, assembly GCA_009760885.1. Lineage (NCBI taxonomy): Eukaryota > Metazoa > Mollusca > Gastropoda > Stylommatophora > Achatinidae > Lissachatina > Lissachatina immaculata. Next base: position 52,219,566 of record CM019720.1, on the reverse strand, counting down.
GCACAAAAAGACAAAGAAGTGAAGGAATCATGCCGTCAAGATAAACGTCAATACTATGACAACTTAGCAGAAGCAGCAGAGAAAACAGCATATGCATATGACATGAAAACCATACACAAAATCACAAAGCAGATGACAAGTAACTTCAGCACAAGATGTGAGAGTGCAGTAAGGACACATAAGGGACAACTGATCAGTGGAGAAAGAGAAACAATTGAAAGATGGAGGGAACACTTTAGCACCCTACTAAACAGAACACAAGCAGCACAAACAATAGACATACCTGAAGCAAAAACGGAACTAAACATCAATACAGGACCAATAACAATAAGTGAAGTAAAGGAGGCAATAAAGAAGCTAAAATTAGACAGGGCACCAGGTGAAGATGAAGTGACTGCTGAGATGTTGAAAGCAGAAGAAACAGAAACACCAAAACAACTTTGCCGGATATTACAACAAATTTGGGATCTAGAAAAAGCTCCAGAGGAGTGGAAAACTGGCCTTATAGTAAAACTACCAAAGAAGGGTGACCTCAGAGATTGCAGGAACTGGAGAGGCATTACCCTACTGCCACTCACCAGTAAAGTATTTTGCAGAATAATTATCAACATAATTTTACCAGCACTTGAGGGAAACTTCGGAAAGAGCAGGCAGGATTTAGGAAAGGAAGATCATGCATAGACCACATATTTATACTTAGACAAATATTAGAACAGGCAAATGAGTGGCATAGCACAACATATGCATTGTTTATAGATTTTGAGAAAGCCTTTGACAGTGTCAACAGAGATGCACTGGAAAATCCTAAGATGGCATGGCCTCCCCCATAAGATAGTGAATGTAATCAAAGCCCTATATGAGGGTTTTCAGTGCAAAGTTATCTGTGGAGAACATACCTCCAACAGCTTTAGGGTACAGACAGGAGTGTCTGTCACCAACATTATTCATCTTGGCAGTAGACTGGTTAATGAAGGAGACAACATCAGACAAACGCAGAGGATTACAATGGACCCTTGACACAGTGCTGGGGGACCTTGACTTTGTGAGCGACATTTGTCTACTGTCAAGCAGCCACAAAGCTATGCAAGATAAAATAAACAATCTAACTCAGAATGCAAACAACATAGGACTAAAGATCATTGTAGGAAAGACAAAGTTAATGAAGCAAAATGTGAACAACAGAAATGTACTCAGAGTAGATAGCAAGTTAGCGGACTAGGTCAATAAATTTGTATATCTTGGCAGTGGAGTAGTAGAAAATGGAGACAGCACAGAGGACATGAACAGCAGACTTACTACAGCAAATCAGGCTTTTGCAATGCTGCTGACTTTATGGAAATAAAAAAAACTAAGCATGAATATGAAAATTAGGATATTTAAGAGTAATGTTCTAAGTGAACTACTCTATGGAAGTGAATGCTGGAAAATCACCAAAACCATAGAAAACAAGTTGAATTCTTTCCAGACTAAATGTTTATGAAGAATTAGAAAAATATTTTGGCCAAACACCACAAGAAATAACATCTTGTTGGCAGAAACGCAGATGAAGCCACTGACAGCATTTATTGAGGAAGGACACTGGTGATGGTTGGGACATGTGCTCCGAATGACTGACAACTCACTACCAGAAATAGCACTAAGGTGGACACCACAGGGGAACAGAAGTAAGGGTAGACCAAAAGAGACATGGAGAAGAACAGCAGAAAGGATGTTGAGCAATAGAGGGCTCACCTGGGCAAGAGCAGAAAAAAAAAGCCAAAGGACAGGCATTTGTGGAAAACCCTTGCAGAAGCCCCATGTGCCCTGTTCACTTAAGGTTCAGAGAGATCAGTGTTTTACTTATATATCTTGATTTATCTGTTTTTCCAGTTCAAATAGAAAGGAATTTTTTTTTTAATGAGACTAGCGAGGTGTCAGAAAAAATATTATCTGCTTGTCCAGTTCTTTAAAATATATTGTAAAAAAAAATTTTTTTTGTGAGAGTGACAAAACAAAATGTTCTTTTTATGAGAGTGGCAAAGTAAAGATTTTGTATAAAAATGGCATGGTGTCCTGATACATATCTCTGATTTTGGTTTCTGTTCTTGATCAGTAGATGCCTGCTTGAAAGTGTTTGAAAGCCAGAGCTTGCTGATTTAACATTCCAACACTGTTACTTTTGCAGGATGGGCTGGTCCACTCTGACACTGCAGTAGGCACACCAGACTACATCTCCCCAGAAGTTCTCAAGTCACAAGGTGGTGAGGGTTGTTATGGTAGGGAGTGTGACTGGTGGTCAGTTGGAGTTTTTCTCTACGAAATGCTTGTTGGTGAGTAAATTAATGTGACTTTTCTTAGAGAATTCAGCAATTGTAGAAGCATCTCCTCATATAGAGACTATATCTGGATTTGTTTAACTTTTCCCGTGCTGGAGGAAGAAACACAGACATGTTCTGGAGTGCTAGACTAAAAACGCGGGTCTTAGTCTGTAAGGGGGTCTAGTTGTAAAATGTAATGGAAAACAGTATTTCCATGTACTTCTGTATACTTAATATGTTTCAAAGTATAGCTAAATGAATGAAAATTTCATAAATGCAGAGTATTTTAGGAAAAAAGAAGTAGTGTGATGTTTTTAGACATTGATTGTGGCCAGCTCACCGTCGGCTAGGTCTAGATCTGCACTACTTACCATCTGAGATGTGTAGATCTACTTGTCGATGTCATATTCTGATTCTATGTTGCATTCTCGCTAAATTAATGTCTGAAATAACTCCTAACTACTTCTCCAGTCATCTAAATATGTCTAGATCTACTTGGGATACATTCAAGAGCAGTGGGGTGGTCACAGGCCATGTCCATACCCCTATCTACATCATCAACAATTGAAAAATTTCGGTCTTTCTCTTCCTTTTTCTCGCTCGGCATCGCTCGTAACTAGGCACTCTATCGCCATTTTGAAAAGTGTCACTGGAATCATGGACGAAATATGTACAGTCTAAATGTTACACTGGTTGTTTTATTGAAACAAACCAATGATCATTATAATGACCATTCGCACGCACCAGGTATACTGGAAGCGTCATTATAATGACCAAAAGCACAGAAAGAGTCTTCAATGGTCTCTTTCCTTTGTATTTTTAAAAATTCTTCAAGGTTTGTAATTACAGGTATGTGACTTAAGTGAACTGTATTGTAGTAATTCTCCTTCATGGAGCTGTAGAGTTGAATCTCTAGGCTTTCAGATTGCCATAACGTGTATAGTTTTAAAAAAAAAAGGATATTTTACTTTTTGAAATCTCTTGTACCTCTCCACAAGTGTTGAGTTATTATTGTCAGATTTTGGTTGGATGTAGTTGCTGGGTAGATTGTTCAAGATGACAGATAAAATAACTTGATGACGCAGGCAAATCTTAGTCCTGAAAATTTCCCTTGGAACAACTGTGTTAAGAACACACTTATCTTAACATAGTCTTTGTGAGACAGGAAAAAAAGATCTGTTTGCTTAAAAATTCTAACCTACTTCTGTAGCCCAGAAACCCGCAGCAGTTAACACAAACTGTAATTGTTATTTTTGTAAAATGTAATGTCAGGTTGATGGTCAAATGGGGACATGGAGATTGCTGGCAAGAATGAGGAAAATCTGGTGTGAAACCAATGAATCCAGGCTGTGACTAGCGTATGGGTCTTTACAACAATGGCTGTCAGAATGATGTACACAAAACAGAGCCAGCAGACTATAGGTGGCGGGGAATGGATATCATTGAGGCACTCACTTGATTCCTCATTCCAAAAGTTAGAGTGTCCCTGTGAAAGTGTCTCAAAGCTGTCTGATCATCCAGCATTGCATGCTGGATCTGACATGGAGAAGGGGCTTAAGTACAGCCATCAGAGGCTGGAAAACAGTTTTGGCCAGGCCACCCCACACCACTGTCTTCACGACAGTCTGAGCAAGACCACAGTCTGCCAGTGCTGAAGTTGGAGGTACCCAGCCAGAAGGTGCATTGCAAAAATCAGGGTACCACACATCATCGCCAGTGTACTTATGAAGAAGAAGAAGAAGTCCTGAAAGTTAAGTGTTGTATAAAATGTAGTACCAGGTGTTTGAAAAGAGTTTAAAAAAAAAAAAAGGTTAAGATTTCACAGTGCATGCCGTATGGAGATGTGGTGTTGGTGCCTATATATTTTTCTTGACCTCCTGGCACAGTAGAGGACAGTGTTGCCAGTATCATGCCATATTATCTGTACTTACACTTTCAGGAGGTGATAAGTTTACATTTATACAGCTGGATTGACTTGGACTACTTCGTCATGAAAAATGACTACACTAGCCAGCTTACTACAGAAACCATTTTAACAGAGGATGGACGCGCTTATTTTTCAGGAGCTGTGTATTCAGTATACATGTGTGCATCCACACTTTGCAGCACATATATATATATATGTGTGTGTGTGTGTGTGATTATATAATATGAACATATATAAGTATACAGATAGACTAATACATGAAGGTAATATAAGAGATTGGGTCAATTTAATTTGTTTTCCCTTGCAGGGAGATATCTCTCATTTTCAGAGTAATTTTCTGTAGCATAAATATGAGGTAACCATTTTGATAGCTTGGTTGACACTACATTCTTCACATGCGAGGAAACTCGCTGACTCCTGTACAGTTCCAGTCCCTGAGCATTGTTAAAATAATGGCTATTCAGAATTATCTAACATGTCTTGTCTTTTTTCCATACTTTTCAGGTGATACACCTTTCTATGCAGACTCCTTGGTTGGGACCTATGGAAAGATCATGGATCATAAGCGTTCACTCAGCTTTCCAATAACAGACCCATCATTGACAAGCGAGTCCAAAAGCCTTATATGTGCCTTTCTTACTGATAGGTAAAATTAATTCTTATGTGTTTTCTGTCAATGCTAGCATGATTGTAGCCCTGTGTTACATATAACAAACTGTTCAGGCTATTTTTCGATTGGTCATTAAATTGCAAAATCAAGGCAACAACCGTCACATGATGACTATCACATGCTAAACAGAAAGGGACAACTCACCATTTTCTATATCCCAACGGAGCACAACTTGACTCCAAAGTATATGCTTACAGAATTTAAGTTTGGTACTTCTAATTTTTGTACATGTGCCCTGGAGCTTAAAACTCTGGAACATATCCTCCAAAAATGCACCAACTTGAGACACTGAGAAACAGTTACTGGCCCAATGAAACCACCCAAGAAGTTAAACTTTACAGTTCCGTACATGAACTACAAAAAAAAACAAAAAACAGTGAAGTTTATCCAAGAGACAGGACTGCATATATAGACAGAAAACATGTACAGAGAAGAAGCAGCAATATCAAGGCAGCAGACTGTATTTGGGACAGTTGGATAGTCTGCCTTGTGATATCTGGTATCTGCATTACTCAAATCCCTGTTGTAACATCAGCCATTTACTTATACATAGTATCTGTTTTATATGGCAGCTGTTAAGGTTGTGCTGTTTCAGTGTACACACATATTGCAGTGTAGCTTTATGTCCTGTGGACAAACTACCTTTTTGAGGATAAAACAGTAAGACTAAAGGCAAGTCCTATGTGTTTCCATTGCCAGATATAATGAACAATGCATGTCAGTTTGCAGTGCGAGCATACTGCCTCACCAGAAAGCATAAAGCTCTGCCATCAGGGAGCTGCAGAACTTTGTGTTGTTGAACAGTGAAACCCAATACAACCACCACCACTTTGTCTTCTGTGACACCATATATAGATGCAGGTGATAGAAAGGCTAATAAAACATTGTTCTTTCATAGCATTGCCAGATACTATGCAGCCTATGCATACCAGAAGACATTTTTTTACTGTGCACTAAAACATTTGACATGTTGGCTGGCTGTAGTCATAAGCAGTGTTCATTATCTACCAAGATAGCATGTTGGTTCCCTATTCTTCATTAAGTGATGAAGCTGTGGATTGGCTTGCTTCACAAGCAACAGCCATCTTTGTTTTGTTGAAGTATCTTCGGTATCAGATTAAAGTGGGATTTTTCTGGTACATGCCCGAAGGTCCCGGGGTCCATCCAGCTTTAAAAAATGGGACCAAAGAAATCTGGAAAGGTAAATGTGGCCATGTGCGATACTGACCGATCACACTGTCATATGCTGGTGGTTGTGAAAGTATGAGCCTAACACTGCATCTCCAGTGTGCCTTAGTGGCATGAGAACAGGAATTTTACCGTTTATTTTTTTCCTTCAGTATACACAGCTATCATAGCAATGGTTATTAGCATGCATAGTTAAGGGTGTTTTACCTTTGAAATCTCTTGTTTCTCTCCACAAGTGTTTGGTGGTGAGTTGTCGTCAAATTTTAGTTGGATGTAGTTCCTGAGTAGATGTCCTTAATCAAGATGATAGAGAACCATTGAAACTCAAAATGCAAGACTGGGATATAATATGAGCGCATAATGTATGCAGCAAACATGTTTGATGTGGTTGTTTTAATAAGAGTGAGGGATATTAAGCTGTAATGTGTTTTCCAGTTAGTTGAATCCAGATGTGATTTTTAGCAAACTGTTTTCATATCAGCGTCAGGGTTAGCGAAACATATTTGACCAAGACCCTGTCTCACCTCTCCATGATACCCCCAGTAACAGGCCTAGCATGGCTAACGAATCAGGGATCGCCATAGTCCACATGGTGGTGGAGTCTGCTAAAGAAGCATTGCACAGCCCCTGCTTTTTAGCTGTACTCCGGAACTGAAAAAGTAGCTGCCATAACCTGCTCCCACGCCGATAGATGCTGTGCCTCAGCATCTCTACAGCATCGCCTTCAAGGATTGACAGCTCACAGTTACAGCGAGTTTGTACACGTTCTAAAATATAATTGTTCTGAAATCTCTTTCACTGTCCTTGTACACTGATTTAATTGTTTTAATTGCTCCGAAATCCTCTAAGTGTTCCTATATACTGATTTAGCTGTTTTAATTGTTCTAAAATCCCCCTTCACTGTCCTTCTTTTCCATTTTAACTGTTTGTCTAATATCCTCTTTCTCTCTCTCTCTCTGAACCTTAAGTGCCCAGGGCACATGGGGCTTCCGCAAGGGTTTTCCACAAATGCCTGTCCTTCGCCTTTTTTTCTGCTCTTGCCCAGGTGAGCCCTCTATTGCTCAGCATCCTTTCTATTGTTCTTCTCCATGTCTCTTTTGGTCTACCCTTACTTCTGTTCCCCTGTGGTGTCCATCTTAGTGCTATTTTTGGTAATATCCTCTTTCACTGGCCCCTAAATTTTCTAACTTGGGCGTTCTGTTTGTGTCTTTAGGACAGAAAGACTAGGAAGGAATGGGGTAAATGAGATCAAGAAGCATCCATTTTTCGAGAATGACACCTGGACATGGGAAAACATTCGCCAGAGTAAGTGATCAACATTAACAAATCTCTTGTTTTGGACACTGTTCCTAAGCATCAGCAAATGTGATTCTTTTCTGTCCTCTGCTGCTCCTAATGTAACAACTCCTGGAAGGTCCCAAAAACATGGAGCTAATGGCATATTACAGTGTAATATTTCTCTACCTCACAACACTGATGAGTGTGCATGCAATGTATTTTGATGTATTCCACTGCACAGGCTGACGTTCTCCATTTTCAAAAGCAGTTTATCTTTAAAAAAATATGCCAGATACCCATTTTGAGACTGGGTTGGCTGAGCTGCTGCAGAAGTGAGTCTGCTTCTCATGAGAATGTATTTCATTATCAGCAGCACTGCATCAACACTACTGTAACTGGTAATTATCTTTTGATATCATCATCATCATCAGGTTCTGTGCTGACTGGCGTTGGCTGTTGTGCTTCTCCAGAGTACACGATCCTTCATGTAGGCCATCAGCTCAGTTGGTGATCTCCTCTCACAATCCAGTCAGACTGTCTAGTATCATTTCTCTTGGTCTTCCTCTTGATCTTCTTCCTTCTTTTTTTCCTGTTATAATATTTTCAATGCCCCCTCTTCTCATTGCATGTCCTATGAAAATACATTGTCTCTCTCTTATCTTTTTTTACAAGATTTTTTTTGTCTCTCCAGCTCTTCTCATACATTCTTCATTAGTTATTTTTGTTGTCCAGTGGATTCGCAACATTCTTCTGATAAACCACATTTCTGCTGCTTCCAATGATTTTTGTGCAGACCTGCCTATTGTCCATGATTCACTTCCATATAACAAGATAGGTTCAATATAGCATTTTAGGACTCATTTTCTAACATTCATTGATGTGTTGGATAATATGTTTCTCATTTTCTGAAATGCAGTCTTTGCTTGGCCTATTCTGTTCCTAATTTCTGTTATGCATTTCCCATCTGAAGTTATTACTGCTCCAAGGTATTTGAATTTCTGCACCTGCTTTAGAATAGTTCCGTTAAATTTTATGCTGCATGTTGGTGGATTCTGTTTCTTAGATATAACCATAGTCTCTGTCTTTTTGATGTTCAAAGTAAGGCCTTTCTGTTCATTTTCTTTGGCAACTTTATCCAAGAGATTTTGCAGGTCTTGTTGGTTCTCAGCTATCATTACTGTGTTGTCAGCACACCAGAGGTTGTTAATATTGTATCCTCCAATTTTTATGCCTGGTTCTGCGATGATCGTTCTTAGAATATTCTCGCTGTACAAAGAAAAAAGGTCTGGAGATAGTACACATCTTTGTTTTATAGGTTGATATTTTCCAGTTCTATTTTCAACTCGAATTGCTGCTTCTTGCTGCCAGTATAGATGTTTTACAATCCTCAGGTCTTTGCCGTCTATATTGATGTCTTCAAGCATTTTAATAATTTCATTGTTTCACCTTGTCAAATGCCTTGGTGTAATCAATCAAGCATAAATAGAGATCTTTCTGTACTTCCAAACCTCTTTCTGCAAGTGTTCATAAAGCATAAATGGCATTGTGTGTTACCTTTCCTTCAACAAATCCAAACTGTTCATCTGCTATTTCCATTTTTATCTTTTTCCTTGTTCTTCTCATAATGATTCTCAGAAGTAGCTTCGTTATGTGACATGAGAAGCTGATAGTCCGGTGGTCGTCACATTCCTTTGCACCTGGTTTCTTTGGTAGTGCTATAAACGTGGATTTAATCAAGTCACTGGGAATATAACCACTGTTGTAAATGTCATTCAGTAACTTGGTTATTATTTTTATTCCTGTCTCCTCTAGTGCCTCTATTTCTTCTATTGTTATATTATCAGGCCCAGTTGCTTTTCTTTTCTTCATGTGTTTGATGGCATCTATGATTTCATCTTCAAGTATTGGTGGTCCATCACAGTTTTCAGTATCTGGTGTTAATTCTGGTCTTTCTCCTCCATATAGCTCACCGATGTACTCTGTCCACCTGTCCACAATGTCTTCTTTTCCCATTAACATTTTACCTTCTTTCGATTTCAGGCATCCTGTGGTATATTTTGTTTTCCTGCCTGTGAGTTCACTAATTCGTTTGTGCATGTTTTTGCTGTCTTTATTATAAGGGTCCTCTATCTGTCTGCACTGTTCATTTAACCACACTTCTTTTCCTTCTCTGCATTTGCATCTTATTTCTTTATTTATCTTGCTATATTTTTTCTCATTATTTTTACTCCTCCTTCTCTTGTCCATCAGTCTTAAGATGTCGCCTGTCATCCATTTATTTTTAGAGGCTTCTTTTTTTGGTGGTATTATCTCCTTAACAGTTTGGCGGATAGAATCTCTTAACATTGCCCATTGTTCATCTATACTATTTATCTTTGTTATTGCATTGTATCTATTTGTTATAATAACTTTGTATTGTTCTTGCAGTTCTTGGCCATTTTTAAGGAGTTCTGTATTCAGTTTGATGTTTCTCACTTTTCTGCATGCTTTCTTTAGCTTTATTCTAATTTTTCCACAGAGTGGGTCATGGTCACTATTGCAGTCGGTTCCTGTCATGGTTTTTGTTGTCAGTAATGCATTGCGGAATCGTTTGTTGATTAATATATAGCCTATCTGGTTAAAAGTCTTTTTGTCTGGGCTGCACAGCATTGGCAGTCTTTGATATGTTGTTTAAACCAGGTGTTTCCTACAACCATGCTATGTATTATCTTTTGATAATGAACCATTATTTGCATTTGTATTGTTTAAGTCCTATTTACAATGGGAAAAAAAAAAGTGTTCCTGTCATTTCTTATATAAACACGAATGTTACTAGTATTATTTTTAAAAAAATATTCCTGTTTCTCAATCTCCAGCTGTACCCCCAGTTGTGCCTGAGCTGAGTAGTGATGTGGACACAAGTAATTTTGATGAAATCGGAAAGGATGAGACACCAGAGGAAACCTTTCAGCCACCCAAAGCTTTTGTTGGCAATCACCTGCCTTTTATTGGTTTTACTTACAGCAGGACTTGTGGGTACGAACTTTCTGTTTTTAGCAGAAGATATAAATAGCTGATCACACACATTAGAATTATTGCTTGAGAGTGCTTTCCCTTCCATATGTTTAAAAATAAGTTGAGTTTTTTTTTTCTTTTTTTGGTTTTGTTTTGCTGTTTTTTAAAAAATCATTTTTGTTATTTTTTTTTTGTGTGTGTTTTCTTCTGGATGTGATATATTTATTTTAAGCTGACCTTTTTGTTGTTACATTTAGTTTATTAAGTTTTATATTTGTTGGCAATGTTATAGCTTCAGCTGCATATAAGCTGCAAATCAGTGGGCATCTGAGTTGTGTAGTGGTTAGTGCACTAGTCTCTCATGGCAAAGGTTGATGGTTTGATTTTGACCAGAAATGCCCATAGTTGACTATTTTTAGAAATGGGTACCTGGGTTCTTTTGTAGCTTAGGAAGGAAAGATGGCCAGGCAGCGGTGCTGAACTCATCATCCTCTAGTGTACCAACAGATCAAGGAAGTATGGCCAGGCAACGGTGCTGAACTCATCACCCTCTAGTGTGCCAACAGATCAAGGAAATATGGCCAGACAGCAGTGCTGAACTCATCATCCTCTAGTGTGCCAACAGATCAAGGAAGTATGGGCAGGCAACGGTGCTGAACTCATCACTCTCTAATGTGCCAACATATGAAGGAAATATGGCCAAACAAGTGCTGAACTCATCACCCTCTAGTGTGCCAACAGATCAAGGAAATATGGGCAGGCAACGGTGCTGAACTCATCACTCTCTAATGTGCCAACATATGAAGGAAATATGGCCAAACAAGTGCTGAACTCATCACCCTCTAGTGTGCCAACAGATCAAGGAAATATGGGCAGGCAACGGTGCTGAACTCATCACTCTCTAATGTGCCAACATATGAAGGAAATATGGCCAAACAAGTGCTGAACTCATCACCCTCTAGTGTGCCAACAGATCAAGGAAAGGAAATATGGGCAGGCAACGGTGCTGAACTCATCACTCTCTAATGTGCCAACATATGAAGGAAATATGGCCAAACAAGTGCTGAACTCATCACCCTCTAGTGTGCCAACATATGAAGGAAATATGGCCAAACAAGTGCTGAACTCATCACCCTCTAGTGTGCCAACATATGAAGGAAATATGGCCAAACAAGTGCTGAACTCATCACCCTCTAGTGTGCCAGCATATGAAGGAAATATGGCCAAACAAGTGCTGAACTCATCACCCTCTAGTGTGCCAACATATGAAGGAAATATGGCCAAACAAGTGCTGAACTCATCACCCTCTAGTGTGCCAACATATGAAGGAAATATGGCCAAACAAGTACTGAACTCATCACCCTCTAGTGTGCCAACATATGAAGGAAATATGGCCAAACAAGTGCTGAACTCATCACCCTCTAGTGTGCCAACGGATGAAGGAAATATGGGCAGGCAACGGTGCTGAACTCATCACCATCTAAGGTGCCAACAGATCAAGGAAATATGGGCACTAACAAAATATTCCTCCATGGCAAAACAGAGCTACCTTTCCCCTCTTCCTTTGCAGATCAGTGCAGTGGGGTTAGCAAATATTTTCCATATTTCTTCTATTTGTCTGTACTACGAGATGTATCAGTTTGGTCATGGATGAGGAAAAACTGCTGTAATGTTATCATTGAGAACTGAACTGTAAACTGCACGATAGTTTATTCTTTCATAAAGATATAAAGACATAAATGAAAATAATGTGAACAATAATGTTATAAACACTAGGGTTATGGTTTTAGGCCTGTATTTCCAAGATCTTAGGCACATAAAAGAGTGATGTGGTCAGTATCATGCCTGGCTGTATTTAGCTTCCCAGATTTCTCTGGTATTCATTGTCAGAGGCTGGGTGGACCCTGTGACCTTTTTGGTGTGTACCAGGAAAAAAATCCCACTGCTGGGACTTGAACCTGGTACCACTAGATTAGTAAACCAAGTGCCTGACCACTCAGCTAACTAGGCATACATATATATATTTTTTTAAAAAATTTATCTTTAAGTATCATCATTTGAGGAAGAACATGTAAAGGTCACACATAGTAGTTCTGATTTTTTTCCCCCTTTCTTTTGGTAAATTTCAGTTTGCTTCAGTCAGATGGATCACAGTCACAGCTTGTAAGTTATGTTTCATTTTCCCCTTTCATTAATATCTAGTTCAGAATTATTAGGAACTATCTTGCTAGGGCATTTATTTCAGGTGTCCTTTGTATAGTGTTCTGAAATTGTAATAGTATTGTCTTCTTGTGTATAATTATCTGCTGTGCTCTGTTATTTGCAGTGATTCACCAGTACATTTTATGTAACTTAGAAAGCTAGAAAAGACCATCATCTTTGCACTCTGAAATGTCCTTAGACACTCCTAGCTCTTTTCAGTATCTCCACCAGCATATGACGACTGATAACACCTGTTATGTGTTGATTAGCTATCCTTCTGGTTGCTCAAAATAACCATAATTAAAATTTTAATTAGCCTGATGTAGAAATCTTCTTAGATTATATTGAAGTTAGGGGTGGCTTAATAATAGATGCTAAATTGAGTAATTTTTTTTGTGAATATGCCGTATCACTAACAGATGATTTAGACTTACGTGTAGTATGCAGTTATGGACATGCACAGAGCCCAGATTATAATTCAGCATGTTTGACATACTCACTCCTAAGCTCAGTGCACCATTGTCAATGTTCTGGTAATTTCCGTATATTCTCACAGAACCAGCCTTTGGGGGTACTGCACACCCGCTGTTGGACAACCTTTGTAATTCTTCATTATCTTTGAAACTTTGGCCCCTCAGCTGCTTCTTCGTTAGCTTTAAACAGTGCATAGTCATTAGGCTCAAGGTTGGGAGAATATGGTGGATGTGGCAACATTGTGAATCTCAATCAGTTTTGCAGCTCATGTGCAGTCATACATTGTCATGCAGGAGCAACACATGATTGGAGCACTTTTCCTAACGTCACCGTTGGATTTTGCATTGTAACCTTAGTAATGATCCACAGTAATGTGCGCAGTTGGTTATCCCCTGCAGAAGCCAGTCAGCCAAGAGTACGTCACAGTCATCCCGAAAAACCATAGCCATCTTTTTCCGCGCTGAAGGAGCTGCACGAAATTTCTTGGGTGTGGGACTTCCTTTGTGTCTCCATTGCATCGAATGTTGCTTGGTCTCCAGTGTATGATAGTGAAACCATGACTCATCACCAGCTAAACAGTGATGGATATTCACTGCGATTTCACCTTCTTTCCAAAGAAACTATGCAGTCTACCACTGTTCCCTTTAAGCTGCACGGCAGCACATAGAAAAAAATCATACTGCGCACAAAGTTTTTGGAGCTGTGCAAAAAAAAAAAGAATCTTTTTGTCTGTGTATGCATGGGGGCTGGCAGGAAAATGACTCACAATTGCTCCCCCCGTCATGCCTGCCTGGAAGCCTGGGTGTGCATTGATTACCTATAAACATGTCCTTAATTTGCATACATTTTCATTTCTTTAGCAACAAGCACCATTGGAAAAACAATGCCTGACTAAATCATTTGTTAGTGACCCTAGTAATTTTAATGCTTTGTGTGCTTTGGTGATGCCTTGGGAGGCATATTCTTAACATGAATCTGATTTTCAGTGTGTCCCTTATCTTCTGCAGAATGGCAGTAACTCCTCAAGCAAACTTGAAGAAGAGATTAAACAGTTAAAAGAGTATGCTAAGACTATGAAGTTGAGCAAGGATGACATGGAACAAAAATTCCAGTATGTTTAAATGTTTTAATCTCTCACAGTTTTACCCTAATTTCATGGTTACTACACAATAGTGGAGGCAAAAAAAAGGGGCGGGAATAGGGTTTAAAGAGGCGTTATAAGCACAGTTAAGCACCTTTTTTTTTGTTTGCTGCCTGATCTTCAGGATTTATTTGATATCTTGGCAGCAAATAGCAAAGTTTATAGTTGTATGTTTGATGTGAAGGAAAAAAACTGATATAAAGAACAGGCAGAGCACATAAGCACAGAATTTGCCATCCACCCACTGTGATCAGCAAGAGGTGAAAGATAATGTTTATGAATTCAAAGAGCGAGAAACAGTGCAAGAGATGTTACAAATGGAAATTTTTATCTCGTCCAGTATAAAGTGCCTTGCTCTGGTCATAATTTCAGACAGAGTGTTTGTCATATGGATCTGCATAACAATTCCGAATGGTATAATCTGTCATTGTTAACATAACAATAATTGATATTTTGATCGAAGGAATGTTGGAAAGTACAGTGGTGCAGATATGTTTTGAAAGTTATAAAGAACTATAACCATTTTCAGATAGTGACAAGAATGAATTGATATCATGAGGGAGCACAGATTTCATACTGACTTAGCATTAGAAGACTTTTGTAGTAATGAGATTATTATAAACAGAACATTTATTAGGAGAAAAAAAAGAGAGAGGAAGCCAGAACACCTGATCATTTAGAAAATAAAATAGACACTGCTTTGTACTAATGAACCTTTAATGGTGTGCAAATGATCTAATTAATAGGCATAAAATCCCTTGATGAGATTGAAAGACCCGCTGAAGACAGGAAAAATTGGCGAACAACCTTGCGAGCCCTATGACATTTAACGGCACAGGAAGGATATAAGATAAGAAATGATCTACAAAGAAAGGAGATTTATCTTGAATAGAAAAATAATAACACATACAACTGTATGTTTACTTAAAAATTATGCCTTTCAAATGGTTTCCATTATGCTGCATACGCTGCTGGAGTTGATTTTGACAGCTCAACAGTATTTGCTTTAGCATGTCCTGTGCGGTTTTCAATCTTCTGCATTATGCATTGTAAGAGATCATTAAATTGACTGTTAAGATGTTTTTAAAAAGTCCTGGAGGGGAAATGTCCAGCAAACAAGATGGCCGATTTGTATCTCCAACACATGAAATGACATGCCTTCAGATAAGTCATGCACAGCAGCCATGCTCATTTGTTCAGTGTGTGCTGTAGCCCTGCCTCCTCCTCCTCCCCCCCCCCCCCCCAAGATTTTGCTAGAAACATAAGTTCTCTTGATAAGGGACAGCAATGATCCTTGGGTGTGAAGAAATTGTTTATCATCATGCCTATGTAGTGTTTTACATTCAGTATTCCCATCATGATCTTCAAAAAATTAAGGCCTGGTTATGCAAGATGATGAAACACACCAAACAATTAATTTCTCACTATGCAAAGCCTGATAATGCAGTTCATGGGCATTTTCAACCATTAAATAGTGGCAGTTCTACTTGTTAACTGCACCATCAAGATGAAAATGTGCTTTATCTGAACAAAACAAATTTTCTAATATTTCAGAGCCATTTTTCAACAGATTTAATAATGGGTGCACAGCTTTTAGCTCTTTGTTGTTTGTGTTGATTTGTCAGTGACTGTACTACCTTAATTTTGTAGGAATTGACATGTAGCTCCTTAAGTAACCTGAAAACACTTTGTCTGGATGGTTTCTGAGCTGCATCATGTTTTGTAATGGACTTCCTGGACTTTGGGTGACTTCTTTAAAACTCAAGTGGTATTTTCTTCTGTAGGAACATGTCTACATTGACCTGGTGGTTTTGTGTCAACAGCAGAACTTTATTCTTGAAACTTTGATACCCTCATAAGAATAATGCTGTGTGATGGCGCATCACATCGACAGACCTGCCTATGAAGCTCATTAAGCCATTACAAACTTTGTTTAGATTAGTATCTGGCAACAGCATGGTCATGCATTTATCTTTCCTGTTATGATGTTTTCAAGCCATCTGCATCTCATTGTATACTCACTGAATGATGACTGTCATTTTCTTATGGATTTAATTAGATTCCTTTCTACATCTGCTTTTCTTAGATATTCCCTTTTTGTGAGCTGTCCATGGTATCTGTAAAAATTTTTCAAATAAACCACATCTCTGTTGCCTCTTTGCATGAAACTCACTTCCAAAGAAACAGATAAGCTCAATGTAGCATTTTAGAAGTCTCATTCTGATGTTCAGTGTTAGAGATGCAATGCACATGATGCTTCTCATTTGTTTGAAAGCTGTTTTGACCTAGATGGCATCATATGCTATAATGTGATACAATGTGGGGCACTGTTGCCATTCTATAGCGCCAAAATTTACTGTTTCAAAATCATTAGGTGTTTCTGCTCTGCTTGTTCATATTTGCAGAAGGGTATGCTAATTTTTATAAATTTTCAATTTTGAATCTTTTTGTATGATAATAGTGTTAATATGCTATCAGTTTTCATGTCATATATTGATCCACATTTAATGCTGAGGTTGCTACATTTATTGAATTCTAGATTATTTCTGTCTTTCATCATCATAGGCACAAAGTTGAAGAACTCAGCCAAATCTCGCATGAACTAGCAATCCTGAAGCAAGAGGGCATGGAGTATGAGAGAAATATTGTATTAATCAGGCATGACTTGAAAGAGGTAACTGAAGCATTAATTATTCATTTTTCTTATATTTGATGTTGATATATGCTTTATATATCAACCACCCTGAAATTTAATATTTGTAGTCAGTCAAAGAAAAATTGGAAGAGGTGGAGAGTTTTGAATATCTTGGATCACTGCTAACTAAAAGGAGGACATCTATTGCTCTTCATAAAGTAAAATAACTAAAGAATCTGTGGAGAGTAACAGACAGAACTACACAAATAAGATTTTTAAGGGCATGCATTTTTCCCATCTCAACATATGCCTGTGAGACCTGGACACTTAACAAAACAGCTGAGTAACACATAAATGCCTTTGAATGTAAATGCTATAGAAGAGTTCTTCAAATATCATGGACACAAAAAAAAAGATTAATTATATCCATACTACAAGAACTTAATATTGAAGAAGGCTGGCTAGTAAAGAGGACTAAAGAGAGAAAACTAAAATATTTTGGACTCATTAAATGTCACAAGAATTAGAGAATACCGTCATGGAAGGGTACTTAATAGGAAAAGGAAAGAGAGGAAGACCGAGGCAAAGATGGCTGCAAGACATTGTTGATAATCTGCAAATGGATGCATCAGCAGCAGGCCATCTTGCTCATAACCAAGAGGCCTTCAGGAGTGCTGTTAGGGAGGCAAAGTTCCACAAGGGACATGCAAATGACTGACTGACTGAGTCAGTCAAATGTTTAAAATTTGATAATCAGATTGTCTGATAATTTTACTGTTTTTTCCCCAGTTGCTTTGATCTTGTGTAAGACTCTTATGTAAATACGTTATTGAAATCCTGACAATTGTCACATATTCTTCATATTTATAGACACAGCGTAAGCTTGAAATGGAGGCTGACAACAAGAAGAAGTTGGAGTTCATGCTTAAGAACAAAGAAAAGCAGCTAGAGGCAGAGATCATTGCCAAACAGCAGATCTCCAGCAGCTTCAGTGAGAAACTCTCCAACTTTGAGAGATCGGTAAGTCTAAATAGAGCTACGAAGATTCTAGGGACGAAAAAAAAATTGATCGTATAGTTAATATGTAAGTACAGCTTAGTCACATGTTTTAGTTTTCGAACCTAAATCTAGTTATCTCCTTATCTATTTTCCTTCTCTTTGTTTGCTCACTTGCAGTGACTCATGAAACTGAATTGCATATGGTATCCTTTTTTGTCCCTTCTTCTATTGGCAGTGATGAGTGCAGTCAAACAGTTTTACTCAACACATTGTACAGAGTACCTATCTTTACAACCAGGCTGATTAGAGGGTAATGAAACAGCATTCCATTGCATTTGGTCTCAGAAAAGCATTTTGTTACTGATTCCCCTACTCTGACCCTTAAAATCTGTGTTGGTCAAATGTATTCAGTGTACTGATCAGTTCACTTTATTAAAGAGCATATTTTGGACTGAAATGACTGAAACTTTGAAATACAAAGACTGCATTTCGGAGAATGAGAAACATTATGCAACACATCATTATCAATGAATGTTAGAAAATGAGTCCTAAAATGCTATATTGAACTTGTCTTGTTATATGGAAGTGAATCATGGACAATAGGCAGGTGTGCACAAAAATCATTGGAAGCAGCAGAAATGTGGTTTATTAGAAGAATGCTGCGAATCCCCTGGACAACAAAAATAACTAATGAAGAATGTATGAGAAGTGCCGGAGAGACAAAAAATCTTGTCAAAAAAAATAAGAGAGACAATATACTTTCATAGGACATGCAATGAGAAGAGGGGGCATTGAAAATATTATAACAACAGGAAAAATAGAGGGAAGAAGATCAAGAGGAGGACCAAGAGAAATGATACTGGATAGTCTGACGGGATGGTGTGAGAGGAGATCACCAGCTGAGCTGATGGCCTGCATGAAGGATCATGTGCTCTGGAGAAGCATAATAGCCAACACCAGTCAGCATGGCACCTGATGATGATTTTGAAGATTTGTTTGTTGTTGTGAGTCCTTCTGAACTGGTGCTCAGAATTTAATGCCTGCTAAAGTCTTATGCTATTAGGCTGTTCTTCTTCTGCATTCGAGATTGTTGGTCACTTCAGATCCCAATCCCTGTCAACATGGCACAACACACAGTCCTCTCCAGATCCTAATAGGAGCCCCAAAGCTTTTGCCCCAAGCTTATGTCCTCTGGCCATGTCTCACGGCTCAGTTCTGCATGCTGTTAGGCTGTGCTTTACCATTTCCCAATGACCTAGGCTGTACCTTACTATTTGCCAATGATCTATTGCATTAGTCATTCCTACAAGTAAGAGTTTCTTATAATCACTAAGTGATAATTTGTTTTTCAGTTTTTCTTTTCCAAGTACTGCATTCATAATTTATCATTCATATTTATAACAGTAAGTGTATTTGTGCAGTTATTCTGTATATTTATTGCTGGTGTCTATCAGTCAAGTGCTGTGCCGCATGGCGTAGGCGATCATTTCTCTCCACAATTCCCTGTCTTTAGACTTGATTATGAGATCCGCCAGTGACTTTCTTCCTAGCCACACTGACAGCCCATCCAGTAACTTATCTCTCTGTTTTCCTCTGTCTCTTCTTCCTTTAGTTTTTCCAGTTGCTACAATGTGTTCCAATTTTCCGCTTCTCAGAAAATGTCCTACAAATCTCGCTTGTCTGCCTCTGATCTTTGCTGTAATTTGCCTTTTAACTACAGCCTCTCTTAAGCTTCTTCATTGGTTTTCTTGGCTGTCTGTGGTACCTTCAACATCCTTCTTATGAACCACATTTTCATGGCCTCCATTTCTCCCTGTACTTTCTTATTCATGGACCATGCTTCACATCCATAAAACAAAATTGCCTCGATGTAACATATAAGTACTCAGAATCTTGTTTCCATTGACATGGATCTGTTGCACAAGATGTTTCTCATTTTCTGAAATGCCTACTTGGCCTGAGCATTTCTGCTTTTTATTTAATTTTCCCATTAGCTGTTATAATTTTTACTAAGTACTTGAGTCTATCAATTTGTTTCAGTTCTGTGCCATTGATGGTATGTAACGCTACATTTTGGTGGTATTATTTTCTTTGAGATGACCATCACTTCAGTCTTCTTTTTATTCAGGCTGAGATCTTTATTTTTACTTTCACAACCACAATGTCCAGGAAAGCATGTAGCTCCCCTTCACTTTTAGCAATCAGAACTGTGTCGTCTGCATATCTCAAGTTGTTATGGTTGTACTTGGCAAACTCTCTATATTTCTCATTATGTTTTCGCTGTACAAGGAGAAGAGGTCAGGAGCTTGTGTCTGTAGTGAAAGAAAATACATTGTCTTTATTGTTCACTTTATATATGCTTGAGAAATAAGAAAAAAATTTAATGAAACAGACCTCATACGTTGTCTTGAATCCTTTATAGAATGATGTATGGGTTAAAGACATGAAAATTTGGTTTCATAGAAACAAAGTACATTGATTGTGGTCTGATAAGAGGAACATCAGATTCTTTTTAAAGTGCTATCTGCTGAGAGTCAAAAGAGGCTATACACTATGCAAAAACTTTATTTTTTTATTTGTTAAAGTTTGAGAAAGTTTTATTTTTGCTGTGCCCTTTCTTAAAAACTATTCATCTTTTCATTCTGTGCTAAAAATAAACCATGCAGAACTGATCAAAATGGTGTGTTTTTATCCATCGCATCTCCAAATATGTAGGTAACTGAATTGAAAGAGAAGCTACGACAGGAAACTGAGGCCTCCAGCAAGCAGAAGAAACAGTTTATAGAAATGCAGCAGCGCAACAGTGCCCTCGAGCACAGCTACAACGATCTCAACAATAAGTACCAGGAGCTGCAGTCTTCCAATCAGTCACTGCAGAATGATTATTTCACCATCCAGTCTTTACTTGATAATGAGAGAAGTGCTCTGTCACATGAGTCTTTTCAGTCACAGGAACTGGCAGGTAGGCAGCTGCTTGTTGTAGTTATTGATGTTGTCTCATCTTCAGGGTATCCCAGTCTTGCCACAGAGGCAGGAAGGAAATTATAATGTTAGTGCCTGTGTTTTCCTTGGGTGGACAGTGATGTAGTCAGTGTCACACCTGGCTGCACTTCCATCCTCAGAAGTAGCCAGGTACTCAGTTCTGCTGCTGGTTTGACTGCCACACATCTGACTAGATTCCATCCACCAATCTTTATGAGATAAGCGTGATCGCTCATGAACACGTTTCTGGCCAGCATTGTAGGTACTGAACCTACAGATATAAAGTTGGGTGAGGAATGGATTACAGGAGTTCTTTTTTTTTTGTTGTTGTTGTTGTTAGTCTTGTTGGTAGATTTCAGAAGTGGACTTCCCAGCAAACACAGAAGAAGCACAGCACTATTTCTAGGACTGTGAAGAGAGATGGGATATGGTTTTGCCAGGGCTGGTTTGCTGATTCAGAAATCTGCATTGCCTCTCATTGATGATCATACACCCTTTACTTCAGTAAGAGAAATGAAATATTTAGTTCTTAATCACCTGTCTTTTGTTAGTATTTAGAAAATTCACTGGACTCTGTCATAGCATTTAATTATATGTTCTGATTATTTAATTTCACATGCTTTTGTTTGTCTCATTTAGATTGTTTTTAGCTGTTAAGTTGTGAATTGTTTTAGTTGTTAAAGGTATGAGTTGTGAATCAGTGTAATTGCACACAGACAAACCGCAAGTGCTCACAAGTTGACCAGAAATTGCCGACTAGTGTTGCCGTCAGCACGAACTCTGTAGCTAGCAGCATCATTCCTCTTCCTTCCCAGAGCATTAACCCTGGTCCCCATATCTTTGAGGGTGAATCCTGGGAGTTTTTTGTTGTGAGCCATGGTTTGACTGCCACTGTGGTGGGTGGAAATCAAAACCAGGTCATTTGGTCAGCGAGCAAATGACAAATCCAGTGTCCTGACATGGGTTTTTGTTTTTAGTTGTTATTGCTGAAGGTTGGTATGCTCGGTTAGTTTCCAGAGTGGGAGTGGGCTACTCGCAAGCAATTTTATTGTGATAAAATCTAAGGATCCATGACATGGAACCTGGTGGATTGAGTTTGTTACATGAGTGGTCCAGTATGATACAGAGATTGTAATTTTCACACTGACTGCCAATCGGTATTGCACATATATGCTTATAGTTTAGTAATTAAGAGAGAATCGCTGAACTGACTGATAATTTGCAGTTTAAATAAAACGTGTAGTAGTCACAATACTGTTTACAGAATGCATGGACATAACAAATATAAGGCATCAGTAACATGACCAAAATAAACAGTCTAGCCAACATATGAAATTAAGGCTGAAAAAAAAATTAGGAAAGGGAATAGATGAACCGATGGAAGAATGCAGATGAAACTGTATGTACATTGTGATAAATGAACTGCCCCTAGTTATTTCCCTTTGACAAAAAAAAAAACAGTTCAAGCGTACATATTGGGTGTTAATTAAAAAAATTATATAGATAAAATTTAGCTCTTGTGTTTTTGAAATGTTAGGCTGAAATGTTTTTAGCATTTGTTTAGCTTTCTCATTTTAGCTTATTTGTTTGTCTGTAGGCAAAATGCAGGCTCTGCAAGAGGAACAAATGAGGTATCAAGAGAGAGAGAAAACATACACACAAGATATTAAGCAACTGCAGATGAAGGTGTACCAGTTAGAAAAGGTAAAATTAAGATCAGTGTGCCCCCCCCCCCCCTTTTTTTTTTTTTGTTGTGTTGCTAGATATAAAAGTTGACAAAGGTGCTGCTATTTCGGGGGCCAGTCTTCTAGCAAAAAAAAAAAAAAAAGAGATTGACTTAGTATCTATCATCATTACCAGATTTCTATTTCCTTTTTATTCTTACTAGAGCATTACTGAATTTATAGACCTTTTTTCTTTCATAAAATGAGTCATCATTTATAGTGAACAAAGGGCTCTTTTGCCTTTTACTTTCTCTGACAATATGAATTGTGTAGATAATTTTATATATATATATATATATAATTGGCTTGGTTAGCTGGATGTTTGGCCACTCGGTTTACCATCCCATTGGTACTAAGTTCAAGTCCCAGCAATGGAATTTTTTTCTGGTACATGCCAAAAAGGCCCTGGGGCCCACCCACCCTCAAAAAATAGGTACCAGAGAAATCTGGGAAGGTAAATGCAGCCAGGCATGATACTGACCATATCACACTTTTATGTGCAGAAGGTCATGGAAGTACAGGCATAATACCATATCCCCAGCATGCCTTAATAGCATGGAAATGGAAATTTTACCTTTATATAAAGTATATATAAAATATATATAGTACAGTTTGTTCATATGTGTTTGTATGCATACACATGAGTTCATTGATCGAAATTTCAGAGTCTGGC
Organism: Achatina immaculata; assembly: GCA_009760885.1. Taxonomy (NCBI): domain Eukaryota; kingdom Metazoa; phylum Mollusca; class Gastropoda; order Stylommatophora; family Achatinidae; genus Lissachatina; species Lissachatina immaculata. The sequence continues at coordinate 52,196,382 of CM019720.1, read as the reverse complement.
AGGCGTGGAGCTTGATCGTGATAACTTTAAGAGCAAGTGGGAGTCTGAACGGGAATCACATAAAGAAACAGTAGATAGACACATGGCAGACAGCTCTTACATCATGAATACAGACAAAGTACTCGCAGATGCTGTCAAAGGTAACATTTGTTATCTAGAATTTTCACTAATCATTGTCTGTGCTCATTTTGGCAATCAAGACCCATAGCTGACATGCTAGTGTCGGGATTAGTGAATCATAGCTGACCAAGACTTTGTCTCACCTCTCCATTGTTACCCCCAATAACAGGCCTAGCCTGGCTAATGGGGCAGGGATCACCATAGTCACTATGGTGGTGGGGTCTCTTAAAGAGGCATTGCACACCCCTGCTTTGTAGTTGCACTCCAGGACTGAAAAAAGTAGCTGCCATAACCCACTTCTATACTGATATGATGCTGTGTCTGAACATCTTTACAGCATCAGCTGCAAAGGACACCAGTTCACAGTTTTAAGGAAATACAAGACATGTAGTAAAAAAGTAGAGCTGAAATAAGTCATCGTAAAATCATGATTGTATTATTGCAGAGCTTTAAGGTAAATAGGTTAAAAACTGCAGTGTTATTTTGTTTATTAGGGTTAGAGATAGCTTGCAGATAATTGCTTGTAACAAATTAAAATTTCTGTTTCAGAGGTTCGAGCTCAGCTTGATCAGGAAAAGGCTCACAGGCAAAAGGTGGAAGCAAAGCTTCTGGAGGCTGAGAAGAAGAATAGCGACCTCAATGTGGATCTGATACAGCTGAGACAGACTGTTCAGTCACTGAAGACAGAACTAGGGGTGGAGTCTGACAAGGTAAGGAAAGAGTTAAATTGTACACATTTACGAGGGTCATACCGAAAGCTGTGAGCAGAAATTTTTTAAAAATCAGAATTAATAGAGGGAGAAAATATAAATTATATCACCTTAATCTTAATCTTTGCATTTCATGTAGAGGTCACATGACATCGCCATCATATGTCACAAGATCATGCGGAGCAGAAACAAAATGGCGGGTGCTGAAGTTTCATTTCGTCAACATGCTGTTATTGAGTTCCTCTTTACAGAGGAAATCCCCGCTGCTGAAATTCACCAAAGACTTCCAAGTTGCTTATGGAGATGTGTGTATGGGTGCTAGCAGTGTTAGGAGGTGGGTGAAACATTTCAAAGATGGAAACACAGAGCATCCAATACACTCCTCACAGCGGTCCACAGGAGAGAACGTCCAGAAAGCATTACGTCTATGCCTTCAGTCAGCTGGAATGGAATTCAGCAGGGAGGGTATTTTCAGACTTGCAGAACGATGGGAAAAATGTGTGCAGAGAAATGGAGATTATGTTGAAAAGTGAAGAAAAGGATACAGATTAAGGTGATACATTTATATTTTCTCCATCTATAAATTCTGATTTATAAAAAATTGTTTACTCACAACTTCTGGTATGACCCTCATAGATATAAGTTGGGGAACCAGAAGTGTAGGTTCTGATGACAGATCTGCATTTGGGCAAGACACCACCTTGCATCATTCATGTTCTTCCCGGGAAAATAGTCTTGTGTCACATGAGATTAACAAATAATGTGGGTATCAGTGTGTGGTAGCAAGGCTGACTGAGACTGCATTAGTAATATTTTTTAGTCTTACATCTTACATCATCTTACATCCTTCCTGTGCTGTTAAATGTCACATAGGGCTCATACTGGTAGTTCAGTAAGTTTTCCTGTTTTCAACGAAATTTTCAACCTCATGAAGGGATTTTATGCCTACTAAACTGGCCTCTCTCAACATCCTGTTAAGAGTTTAACGTATCTGACCTCTCTTTCTTTGGCCTGTTGTGTTACACTTGATAGCTTATTTTGGGATTCTCTGACTGTTTCTTCTCATCACTTGACCAACGTATGTCCACCTACTTTTTCTGATCACACATGAGACTGGTTGTTGTTTGCTTATCTGTCTTATCTCTGCGGTGTTCTTGAATTCGTTCCACTTTATGCCAAGTATTTTCCTTAGGCATTTGTTTTCAGAAGAGCCTAATTTCTTGTCTATTTCTTTAGTTGATTTCCAACTTTTGCATGCATAAATGAGGGTGGATATCACATTTGAATTGAATAATTGTAACTTGGTTTTTGCGCTTATAACTTTTGAATTCCATATGTTCTCAAGATTTTTGAAGGACAATGCTGTTTTTGCAATTCTAATTCTAACTTCCTTCCTGGTGTCACCATCCTGGTCTATGTAGCTGCCAGGGTATACAAATTGGTTTACTTCATCAGCACTGTTCCTTCTATGTATATTTTTCCATCTTGATTAATGATAAGTTTCATTATTTTTGTTTTGTCTTTGTTAATTTAAAGACCTATTTTGCTAGTCAAGGAAGACAGGGTATGTTTTTTTTTTGTGTGCATAGAATTCACATTGTCATTGATAAGAGTTATGCCATCAGCAAAATCAAGATCTTCCAGTTGGGTCCCATGTGCCTAATCAATGCACGTTTTACCTGTGGAGCATTTTTTTCATGACGAAATCTATGTCTATTCCAAAAAGCAAGGGAGATAGTATGCATCCTTGTTTCACGTCTGTTTCAATCTGGAACCATTCACTCATTCCTTCTGTGTTGACCACACAAACATTTCCAGTGTAGAGATCCCTAATGATGTTGATCTCAGGAAATGGAGATACTGAAAACAACAACTTGTCAGCGTTACCTATCACCTTAAACACTTTCAGCACTGAGAAGCACTGTGCTCTTAGCAGTATCATAACAAAACTGATGTTTTAGCATTTTTATACATAATAGTATTGAAAGTTTGTTGATATGTGAAAAAATTTTAACCAATATGCATATGTTAAATTTAATGGAGATTGACTCGTTCATAAGGCAGGAACTAAAGGTGCGCTAAACTTGTTTTCTGATGATTGCAGAACAAGAACTACCTCCTTCAAGTTGAGCAGGAAGTGCAGAGGAGGAATCTGATGAATGCTGACTTGAAAACCTTGCGACATGATCTACAGCGTCTTGAGATTAAAGAGAAACAGCAGCTCAAGGTAAGATAATGACTATTTGTGACTTATTTGTAAAGTTATTCAATATTTTGGAGATCTAAAAGAAGTGCTTTCAACACTGTTTATCAGAAGCAGGGAATTTAGTCATGGATGTTTAGTGGTGTCAGATGTCCACCCCTTGTCTTTGGCACTATCTGCATGTACTTATTTACAGATTACTAGTCCAGTTTCTTTATTTGTCAGTTTCTTTATTCGTTGTGTCCATTTCGCAGACCATCGGTTGCCAACAAGACTTTAGGCTTTTGTTAAATCCTTCTAGTGTCCCTGTCCAGTTCCCACACCACAAGCGCTTGGTATCTGTCAGGCACTTAACTGTCTTTTTATTCTTAGAGTTTCATGCACCAACTGTTTGTCGTCACCTGTTATTTCACTCACAGGCTGGTCATGTCAGCCTATTTTACTTATGAGTGTCTTTCTTCAGCATGACTCTTTCTTGGCGCCATTATGTCTGTCTTTTCTATTTGCCTGTTTCATCTGTTTACACTTGTCAGTGTCCAATTGTAATGGTCTATCACTAGTGTCATGGGAATCAGTTTTCTACCTTGTTCCCTAAATTTCGGATCTAACTTTCTCTTCTTATTTAATGTTAATAATTATAATCATAAAATTTAGGGCACAAGGAACCATGTTATATATTCTCCCATGTCTTAGTCAGAATGTTAACATTGTGACTCAAAAAAACTAGCAAAGTGCTTTGTAATTAATATATTAATTTGTACAAACAACACCCATACAAAAAAAAAGTCACTTTACACTCCCCTTCCCTTGTTATAATCAGAATGTTAATGATGGTGATTCTGGGCAGCTGGTTTTATATCCAGCCCTACCTTCATGCTGAAATAATCTGGATAGTTTTACGTGTGCATTGGTGTGAACCCTGTCCAAATATTCGGATGTGAAGCGGCAATGGCTCATATCCTTCCCTTATTATTCTGTCATAATAACTCCCTAGGGATACAGAGGTGCATTCGTTCTAGAGGCAAAAAATAAAATCAGAGAGAAACAAATTTCACCCAGAAAAAAAAAAAATGTGTTCTCACCAGGAAAGAAAATTACTCTTGTTCCAAAATGACAAAACTGATATGATTACACCAACATAAATGATACTACATTCGATCAGATCATCTGAAAAAAATGTGTTCTCACCAGGAAAGAAAATTACTTGTTCCAAAATGACAAAACTGTATGATTACACCAACATAAATGATACTACATTTGATCAAATCATCTGAAAAAAAAATTATTTCACAATGGGAGCAGTCAACTAAAATTTACATTTTCTCAAAGGTAAACCAATGATTTCATCAGAAGGAGTAACTGACATTCAATCTTATCAACAAAAAAAAAGTATGGTTTGGCACAGAGTAAATAAAAATTTGTACATATGTTCCAAATGAGGAAAGAAACTGGTGTCATCAAGAAAAAAAATACACTCAACTAGATTTTTAAAATAATACATTTGCCTCATGAATAGGCAGATTTGACATTTGTTTAAATGACAAAAGAAAAAGAAAACATGGTTTCACCAGAAGAAAAAAAAAAGGAAGTACAATCAATCACTTTGGAAAGAAAAATGTTTTCCCCCTGTAGTAGGGACATTTTTACATTTGTTTAAAATGACAACCAAACATAGTTACATCACAAGAAAGGAATGATTGCCCTAGAAGTAGAAACATTTTATGTGTGTTTGAAGTGATAAAAATGTAGTTACATCAAGATAAGAAAAACGGGGTTACATCCAGAGAAAAAAAGAAGTACATTCAATCAAATTTTGCAAAAAGTGTACTATTTCCCTAGGAGTAGGTAAATTTTACATTTCTTTGAAATGACTAGGGAACATAGTACAGTCAGCAACCTGTATCATGTCCTGTTCACCAAACACCTTTTTGATCTCATGAGTGATCTGCATTAACTACTCTATGTAAATCCTACTTTAATGGAACCCTCGGCATATAGCACACCCATTCCACAATAAAACTCAGTATGATGAGTGTGATAGCCATCCCTACAATACCCCAAAACTATCTCAGTGAAATTCCTATACTGACAAATTATTTCACCCCCAAGTCTTCATTTATCCAGGATAATTCTTGGGTCTCCACCCCTCTATGGCAACCTTTTTTTGTGTTGAAGATACCCTCGTATTGATAATTCCAATACAGCCTTCTCGGTTTCACTAAAGAAATATCGCCAAACCCCAACATCTCACCCTGCTGTTCTTACTATAGAGCAGAAGTTTGCCTCTGTGGCTCAGAACTGAAGGTATGTAAATCATCTAAAAAAAAAACTGTCTTGAGTGGTATAACATAGGCATCAAATTTGGGTGGTACAGTATTAGAAAATTAGTCTCGTATCATATAAAGATGAGAAAAAAAATTAGTCACAGTATCAGTGGTAAAGAAATACCATATATATAGTTTATGTATATATGTACATCACTCTGAAACCTTTGAATCCAAGAGTATTTTTGCCACTTCATGATTTGGTTTACATCACTGAATAATAGTAATATGTCCATACTTTGTCAAATGTGACTGTAGAGACCAAAATAGAATGTTTAATTAAGTCCTTCATCAATGTGTCCATACTTTGTCAAATGTGACTATAGAGACCAAAATAGAATGTTTAATTAAGTCCTTCATCTTGCCCGTCCCATCTGATGTCCCTATTTTTCTTTCTATAGGTCTGTCACTTGGAGTATGTTTGCTAAGCTCATTTCTGCTCTCTATAACATGCTTAGCATATTAACGTTGTTTGTCCGTCTATCAGTGGTAGGTGTGCCTATATCACTCTTATAACTTATTGTGCTACTGTCCTCTTCATACGACTCACTCTCACAGTGGTAGGTAATGGTGTCACTATCTGATGACAACGTCAAGCTATAAACTGATTGTTATTTTTGACTTTCTTCTTTGACCTCATTTGCTGAGTCTGCTGGTCCGCCCTATGACTCCTCGGATTATTTATAGAGGCATTCTTGTTTTGTCCTGTGCACTGTATCTTGTTCAGGGAAATGGACTGTCCGGTTTTGGAGTCTCTTTTCAATTTTTTTCCTTCCTTTGTAATTGTTCTGTGTGTCATTAACAGGGTCTTCCTCGGTATCTGTATTTGGGGTAAGTCTCTCATGCTACTCATCCTCATCTTCTGGAGGTACTACATAAGTTGATTTCCTTCGTTTGGAATGGGTGGGTGGGATCACCCAATCTGTGTCTGCTAAACTTAAGTATTTCACTTGTTTTCAAGGTGTGCCCCGTTAACTGTTTTTTTTTATTACATATGTAACTGTTGTTTGTTTCTCCAATACTGTATGGTATAGCTTCAATTTGCTGTCCAGTTTTGATGTTTTGTGGTGATTTCTATAATATACGTTATCTCCTACTTTGAACTGGGTAAATTTGGTACCTTTCTCCACATGTGTCTTCTGCCTTTTCCTTGCCTTCTTTATGTTTCTATATATGGTGAGAAATGCCTTATGTTGTCCCTGTAATGAAATCTCGTGCGCCAGTTCTCCTTTGTGCTGACACTTCAGTTTAAGGAGATTGTCTAGTGGCAGTACTGGATATCTTGTGTATAGGAAGTAGAAAGGAGAGAATTTTGCAGTTTCGTTACTATTCATTCTAATGGCTGCTAGGGTTGAATTTAAATGCATGTCACAAGTGGAAGGGTTATCTGCCACCTTCTTCAACAATATGCCATGAAAAGTTCTATGCTGTCTTTCGTTTCTAGCATTGCTCTCTGATCTGTAAAAAGATGTAGTCACATGATGAAAAATATTCTCTCCAACGTTTGTTTCATTGATTGCCGTGTCTTCTCTGGTACATTGTCAGATACTAGTTCTAAGGGACATCCATGGCGTAGGATAAACTCTTCAGTTAGAGGGTTAGCAGTTGTCTCACATGTCCTTTCTGGCACAGAAAAACATTCTGGCCAAAGACTATAGTGATCCACGAAATGAACAATGTGTTTGTCCCCAGCCACACTAGTGGGGTATGGTCCTGAAACATCTTCGCAAACTTCCGCCATGCTGTACAGGGGAAAATCAGTTTCCTGGAGTGGATCATATTGTATCTTCAGATTTCAGGTATTACATATCAGTCACCTATCGACATGTTCAGCATTGAATGCGGGTCGCATTTGACCATTTCACGCTCTCACAAGCGACGCTCCGATTGTTATGATGCTATGGAGCTGAATTTCTGCGCCGCCGGTTGATGGTGCTTGTGCCATGTTGTGGCTCTTCACTGTTTGATTGAGTGTGGTGCAAACAGAAATGCACAAACGTGTCAAATGAGCAGCAGTATCATCATTGCTCTCAAGATAGAGGTCGGTTCTGTATGCCAAGCTGCTGAACTTAGTGATACGACACCAGTGTGAGGTGTGAACTTTGCATAGATAGCATTGATTATTCTTCATTATGTCATAGTGACTGGTCTTTTGACCATTGGTGAGCTATGTTGGTCTTTGTGTATCCTGGTTTGGCTTGGCGCCTTAGCTATGGAGTTCGTGCCAAGAGCAATGCTGACCAGTTTTGCATTTGGACTGCTATAGTGATTTTAATGGCTAACAAGAAAGCTGCAGGTGAAGATGAAATAATCCCCCAAATGTTAAAAGCTATCAATAGTGACAACATGATGCAACTACAGAGAATGTTTAATAAGATTTGGAAAGAGGAAAAGGTCCTTTCTAAATGGAAAAAAGGAATCATTGTTAAAGTGCCAACAGAGGCAACCTTAGTGACTGTAACAACTGGAGAGGAGTAACCTTAGTATCAGTTGTGTCAAAAGTATTTAGCAAGGTCATTTTGAATATACCTGGAGATATATTGGATACAGCAACGAGAGAAAAACAAGCGGGATTTTAAAAAGGGAGAAGCTGTCTCGACCAGATCTTTACTCTAAGAATAATACTTGAGGAGTGTGTTGAAAAGCAGACATCATTAATATTGAACTTCATAGACTTTAAAAAAGGCATTTGATAGCATACACAGAGGTTCATTGTGGAGAATTTTAAGTCTATATGGAATACCATCTAAAATTGTCAACATCATTAAGGACCTCTACAATGGATATGTTTGTGCAGTCAAAACAGAAGAAGGGATGAGCGAATGATTCTAGATTGAAACAGGCATAAAACAAGGATGTATACTATCTCCTTTGCTTTTTGGAATTGCAATAGACTTTATAATGAAAAAATGCTGCACAGGTAACAGGTACCATTGGGTACATGGGACCCAACTAGAAGATCTTGATTTCGCTGATGACATAACTCTTATCAGTAACAATGTGAATTCCATGCAAGAAAAAACAGATCCTGTCTTCACTGACTACCAAAATATCACTTGAAATTGGTAAGGACAAAATAAAAATAATAAAACTTCTCATTAATGGAAAATACTTGTAGAAGGGATAGCTGTTGAAGAAGTCAATCAATTTGCATACCTTGGCAGCTACATAGACCAGGATGGTGACACCAGAAAGGAAGTTAGAATTGCAAAAGCAGCATCAATCTTCAAGAATCTAGAGAACATATGGCATTCAAAAGTTATAAGCACATAAACCAAGTTAAGACTATTCAGTTCAGATGTAATATCCACCCTCATTTATGCATGCAAAAGCTGGAAAACAACTAAAGAAATAGACAGTAAATTAGACGCTTTTGAAAACAAATGCCTAAGGAAAATACTCTGCATCAAGTGGAACGAATTCGAGAACAATGCAGAGATAAGACAGATGAGCAAACAACCAGTCTCATGGGTGATCAGGAAAAGAAGATGGACGTAAGTTGGTCATGTGATGAGAAGAAACAATCAGAGAATCCCAAAACAAGCTATCGAGTGGAACTCAGCAGGCCGAAGAAAAAGAGGCAGACTGCATGAAACTCTAAAGAGGACATTGTTAAGAGAGGCCAAATCAATAGGCATAAAATCCCTTGATAAGGTTGAAAAGCTCGCTGATAACAGGAAAAATTGGCGAACTACCTTGCGAGCCCTATGTGGTGTTTAACGGCACGGGAAGGATATAAGATAAGTTCTAAAGTGGCATTTTCACTGGGTGACTCATCATGAGGTACAATGTATGATATTCACTGGCACAGGCCGTGGAGGGATTGTGGGATTATCTCATTTTGGATGATACCGAGAACCTAATATTGAAACTAAAACAGACACTTTTCTTGGTTGTTGTGGGCTTACAATAGTTTATATGATTTCTGTGTGTATGTGTGTTTATCCTGTTCCATTTTTCAGGAAATTGACCATTTGATACAAGAGAAAAAAGGATGTGATGAGGAGATGAAGAAACTGAAAGAGTAAGTTTTGTTGTTTTTGTTTATAATAGAATGCTTTTTTCATTACTGCTTTATTTTAAGACAAAAATGGCAAGGTGCATGTTTGGATGAAACTTCTTCACATGTTCTTAGGACTGCGAGCTAGTTCTATTCTCAGCGACTGCTGTGGAGATGTTCAATCAAAGAATTACTGTCTCGTGTGAAAACTTAGTATGCTCCAAAGAGGCAGATTTTTCAGCATACTTCACCAGCATAGGGCACATTAGCTTCTACTCCTCATTAGCCATATTGATAAGCTACTCTGACCTAATTACAAGAAGTACCACAGAAAGATGAGATACAGTCTTGGTCAGTTTTGGTTCACAAGATTAGATAAATGTCTTCCCTTTAGTACCGTTATCATTGCTCATGTATAGATAGATCTAAGACTTTAACATCTCTCATAAATATAGACCAGAATAACAAATAAGAACCAGTGGCAGCTTTTTCATAAATCATTTTTCCTTTACAATATCTGTAGGATTAGAAGTTAGCTGAGAGATTAATATTCTTTTTGCTTCAAATGTCCTCCAGTAAACACAGCTAGAAGAAGAGAAGGGGCACCTGATTGATACACTAGTGCTTGGGAAAGCAGTCTGTGAAAAGTAGTATCTCTTGAACACATAAACTGAAAGGAAACCATTAGTATTGATGGTTAAAAGAAAGATACACAAGCTAAAATTTGTACCTGCTGAAAATGTGCAATTCAAAGGAGTAAAAAAAAAATTCTTTTTTGCAAATCAAAGTAGAAGAAAATACTTTGCAGCTGATCTCTGTAACATGGCTTCAATGAACTGAGTTGTCCTTATTTTTTTTTTTTTTTAGAGAGTTTTCAGGAAATGAAATGCAGATAACAGAACTACAAGAACAGTTGGAAGCAGAAACATATTTTTCTGTAAGTTATTGTAATTTTTAAAATTACTTTTTAAAGCTTGTGGCCCATTTATTTTTAGTGCATCTTGTGAAGTTGGTTATAAATTCTACTGAAAAACAGAGAAAAGATGATCAACAAATTTGTACCAGAAAAAAAAAAAAATAGCTTGCCAATCCATCATTGAGAAGTAGTTCTAGTTTTAATCACTTTTCAGTATAGAAGTGCACACTTCATGATAGAAGCTAGTGATGATATATTTCTAGTCAGACCTGAGACTGGCAAGCTGTGATATATTAGTTCTACCAGTAGGTCCTGCGTTCATTTGTTTAAGGGGGAAAAGTGCCTGAAATTTGAGAGTAATTGCTTTTGTTGAAGTGATAGCTGCACATAACCCCGAGAATTTCCCAATGCAGTAATGCTAGTATTTCATGAGAAGTAAAGAAGAAAAATTAAACAGTGCAAAGGGACAGCTGGTTTTGTGACTTACAAATGAATACTTCACTGTGATAAGTAATCATGGTGCACAGCAATCAAGAATGTGATAATTCTTTTCAGTTTGTAAAAATATGGTACCATTTCTTTGTTAAAAACTTTTTTTAACAGTGGAAAGAGAGTGATGCAATAAGAGCATGACACTTGCACTTAGTAAAAAGGGGTTTTCTTCATGCTCCAGAATTATCTGTTAGGCATCATTTTGTATTAATCTCTTTCTCTGGTAGTTCTGGGAAAAGAACTTGAAGGACTTTTCTGAAGATTGACAGAGTTTGCCACAGAACTGTATACACACAGAGTTGTACTGAAGTTTACAGGTTTTATCAACTTTCTGTCCTAGTTTTTTTTTTTTCTTTTCTTTCGTTTAATTTCAGTCTCTGTATAAGACTCAAGTGAAGGAGCTGAAGGAAGAAGTAGAGGAGAAGAACAAGCAGATCCAAGATCTTTCATCTGATGTTCAGAACATGCTGCAGGAGAAGTCAGTTTGTTTTGCAGTTAAAGGCTTTACTTTTTGTACTATCTTTTTTCTTTATTTTCTGTTAAGTCAAAGCTATGATAATTGTACACAGAAATGTGTTTCATGTTTCCTACATCAGTTTTGTGTACCTATAAAATCAGTGAGCACAGTATTAAATGGAAGTGAGTGATTTAGTTTATTAGGCTGCAGTTTTGTGGGCAAGTCTTTCACTGGGAACATGCAGTATTTATTTTTGTTGCTCAGTGGTTTGTTTTTCTGTTTGTTGTAAATGTATTTTAAGATAAATGTATATACATGCCTGACATAGTTGTTACATTGCTGCTTGTAGGATGCTGGTCATTCAGATGCAAATTATGAGTTGCCATGTAAATGAATTAGCATAGTCAGGAGGTTTGCAGGATCATTCTTCGTTATGGTTTTAAAATTAGCAGTCTGTAAATTGGATATTTCAGTCCCTTATATTTTCACTTTAGTGTTCAGAGTAGTATTTTATATTTGGGAACTTTTTTTTTAACGACTTTTTAAAAAAATTATAAAGTCGTATACGAAAATGTAAATTACATTTTTTTTTTTTTTTCAGTTATACAAATTTCAGAGGAAGGAAACTACAGAAAAAAAAAAATTACAATATAGTTTGATAGTTACAACTTTGCTGTTAAAAAAAAAATAAGAGTGTAGCCAAATTTTGTAATGGTTTAGGAGGTATCTAAATTCATTACTTTCCATTTTATTTTTATTGTGAACTTTGTGAGTACAGTAGAGTTGAAGACAGTGCATTGGCACTAAGACTGGACATTCAGAACATAAATGATGTTTAATGGAGAGTTATATTTCATTTGTTTTTGTGTAAAATCAGGTTCAGCCCTCTACTTTTGGAGGGACACTTCTGTGCTTTCTACAGATAAATAAAACTAAAACATGAGCATTTAATGTTAAATTTAAATTAATGAACAAGTTTTGATATTTTTCAGAGACTCAATTGGTGCTCAGCTTCAGTTAGCCCTAGCGAAGGCTGACAGTGAACAGTTGTCCAGACAGATTGCAGAAGAACAGCTGTCTGATGTAGAAAAAGAGAAGACCATGCTAGATTTGGAAATTAAAGAACTCATGACCAGATACAAGACGGATGTCAGCAAGAGAGATGCACAGATTAACACGGTATGATAGAATTTCATTTTGTATTTTTTTTCATTTGAGAATCATCCCATTGTGTTTGCTTGAGCTGCATAGACTTTACAGATTGGTTGTTATTCTTTTTTTCAGAAATAATATAACTGGATGCAGTGTTCTTATTAGACATATTATCACGGATGAAGATGCTGCCTGTTTTGGCAATTAGCAACTCATAGCTGACTAGCCGGCAGCAGGGTTGGTGAACCATAGCTGACCAAAATCCTTTCCCACCTATCTGTTGGTATCCCCAATAACATGCCTAGCACAGTGGTGGAGTCTGATAAAGAAGCATTGCATACCCCCTGCTTTTTAGCTGTGCTCAGGAACTGGAAAAATATCCACTTTAACCCTCTCCCAAGGTGACACAGTGCTGTGTTTCAACACTTTCACAGCATCGGCTGCAAAAAAAAACACCAGCTTGCACTTTCATGGAGATGGAAAAGACAAGAGAAATCATTCAAAGATTAGATTATATTCATTTATTTAAACCTTCTTTCCTCTTCCCCCATCATTACCTGGCACAAGGAAAAAGGAGTGAAAACTCGTAATCCCTGCGGATCAAAAATGTCAAAAGTAAAAAAAAAGTCCCTCCCCCCAAGAAAAGTATATGTAGTGTAAAAAAGGAGTGTATTTTATGTTGTGTGTGTTTATTTATTCATAGAAATCTTGTTTCTTAATGCTGTATGGAATTTTGTAATACTATGGTAAAGATATCTTGCATTTTATGAAAGAAGTTAGAGGGGGTTTAGATATACCAGAATTGTATATAGTTATTTATATAGTTATTTATTTTTATGTTTAATTTTGAAACATCAAAGCCTGTCCGTGGTTTTGGGAGGTGGGGGGAGGAAAGAGGAGAAATCAGTTCTGGATGGATTCACTCAATGTTTTCACATTTTGTACAGGATATAGAAGTAGCTGCTGTTGACACAGCTGTATGTAGCATATAATCTCAGTTATGGTACTGAAGTGGAGTAACATATGTGTAATTTATGATATATATGTGGTTTGTTTTCCAGCTGGAGAGCTTGAAGCTCAGTCTTGACAGAGATAAACAGAAACTGCAGGATGAGAACAAAAAACTGCATGATGAGAACATTGACTTGCATAACATGATCAAGACACTTAACGATGGTAGGAATATTTTCATCAAGGAGCAGAAATACAAGTTTTTTTTTTTTTTTTTAGATATTAGCAGAATAAGTTTTCAGATTGGTAAGTCATATTGTAAAAGAGCTCTGAGGTGCATGTTTGCTAATTTAATTTATACATAGCAATTGTTTGTCAAGTAATTGACTCCTGAAATGCGCTAATTATAGCAGAATAAAATGATGGCATAATATTGTTTCATTTCCCCAATCCAGCAGCCATTTGAGCTTATGCTTTTTGACTTGAAGCGATGGTAAAGTATCTGCAGGTCTTTTTTAATTGTACTGAGTTTGTATATAATATATTTTCAATGTTTAGATGTTCTGGCAGGTATTCCTGTCATAAATTTGTGAGTGCTGGACATTCTAGTAGATGGTGTGTGACTGATTTTTGGTTAATGGTATAATATCCAGAGACCGCGTGAAACTCTGAAGAGGACATTGATAAGAGAGGCCAAATTAACAGGCATAAAATCCTTTGATGAGATTGAAAGACTCGCCGAAGACAGGAAAAATTGGCGAACTACTTTGCGAGCCCTATGTGACGTTTAGCGGCACGGGAAGGATATAATATATAAGATAAGATAATATCCAAGCAAAGCATTTTTAGAATATATATATATCTGGTACATATTTGTGGTGACTGATAAAACTGGAGGAAGAAAAAACATATACCATTTTATTGTGTATAGTGAATGAAAGTGGTTCTCAGACTTGCAAGTTGCAGACCCCCTAAAACCAGTGATAGTTTCCTGCACCCCACCACTTGGCCTTAAAATCTAGACTTTCTGTGTAATCCTTTACAGAGCCCAGTATGAGAATCACCGGTCAACAGTCTCAAAAAGTAGAGGTATTCATAAATACCTCCTGTAAAGTACTAGTGCCTGAATTTCCTGGATCAATGTGACAGATGGAATATATTTATAATTAATCTTTGTTAAAGTTACATTTGGGCAGATTTATGTGTCAAAAGCACCCTTTTGTTTTGTTAGTTGCTAGTGAGGATATACAAAGTCATGTGAAAGAACATCAGAGAACATAGTTGTATCAGTAACATGAAAGTAAGAGATGAAATTACAAAATAAAAGTGCTTTGCAGGAGAGTGTGGCTGTTTGCACACAAATCTCTGTACCTGATTTGCTGTTTTATTTATTTTTCTTCTTTTTTTTTTTTTTTTAGGATAAATGTGTATATGAATGACCTTTAATCTTTCTTACTCCCAAACTTTTGTCTAAAATTTGACATCTGTAGATTTGAAGAACAACGCCAACAACACTTTGGTAGACAAACTCAAGAAGCAGGTGGAGGAGGAGAAGCTGAAGAAGATACAGGTACTTTTTTGGTTTTTCCTGCTACCTGTGGCTTTTTTTAAAGGGAGACACATACAAGTTTATCATTAGCTTTCTAATCAGTCATTTATTGTGTAAGACGTCAAGAGAAAAATCACTGCGAGGTAGATTTGTTCTTTTTAAAGTAACAGTCTGCTGCAGACCCCAGTTTTTGTTTTTTTTTAAATCTCAGTTTTTCTGCTTAGTTTCATTTGGCCATTATTTTTTTTTCTTCTCCTGGTAATGTGGTTAAAATATTAATTGAAAAATTACCTGAATGAATTGTCTTTTCTTATTTATAATTAATTTTTAAAATGTTTTCAAACATCTGCACAAAAATATTGGAATACTATAAGAAATTTTTGATAAAGTTTGAGACAAGGTTACCTTATTGGAATGTATAATTTAAATTTATCAGAGAAATCTTTGGCCTTCATAGATGTTTCATTACAGCATGCCCTCATGTACAAAGCAATAAGATTTCCACCTCTCCACCCACCCAGGGCACATTACAATAAATCACCAGTAAAGTTTATAAAGCATTAAAAGTAGCAGTTGTGGAAGAAAAAAAGTAATAACAGAGGGAATAATGAAGACAAAGAAAAGCCCAGACAAACGAGGGAAATTTTAAAAACTATCAGTCTGTGTCAAAAGACCACCATTATGTTTTCATTTGTGAATTTTTAATAAAAATTTAAATATCACAGTTTTTTTTTTTTAAATGACTTTAGAGAACCTTGATCATTGCTCATATTTATGCTGGCCTTATCTCTCTGTGTCTTGCTCAAGAGTAGCACATCAATAAAAGTTTTTAGTCTCACTTCTTATTTCTAAATGTTGCATTCATCATTCCATTGTTTTAGTTGTTGTGTATAAAGGTTGTTTTTGTGTAATTTTGTTTCAGTTCTTAAATTTAAAGGTTCCAGTTTGTGTCAGTTATTATTAATGCCATATTGAAGTTCTCATTCCTGTTGCCGTAATAACTTGTGTCAATTTTCGGACATTCTGGGTACTTTCACAGATTTAATTTTTTAAAAAATATTTATAAATGATAACCATTTTCCCCGTTAATGTAGCGGATTATGTAAGCTGGATATTGGCATGTTCGATTTTGGCATATTTTGAATTTTTTTTTTTCTGTAAGTTTGAATGATTTGTCATTGCATTAGTCAAGACTAATTATATTCGTTTTTATGGTTCTTGCAGAGATGTAATTTAATTTGTGAGCTCTTTATGACATAAAACAGTTCAGTTGATCAGCCATGATATTTGTGATTTACTCAGGCTGTGAACAAGCTGGCTGAAATAATCTACAAGAAGGGTTTTGCTGAACGTGCTGGTAAGAGCAAGGCTGATGATGGAGAACTGAAACGCAAAGAGAAAGAGAACAGGAAACTGCAGCAGGAACTTACTATGGTCAGTAGTGAGAAATTAGTTTTAGAATTTGTAGTTTTGAGGTACCCCAACCTTATCTGCTAAAAAAAATATGGTAGCTATGAAAACATCAACACAAGCTCCACAAGGAGAGCTCTTGTTGACTGCCTGTGCCCCAGATAGGGGTAAAGAAAATGAGGAGGGAGGTGGTGAAGAGTATCAAGAGTGACATGTTATAGTGGTATAAAGTCCAGCAGTTAAAACAGGTGGCAGAAACTAAGGCTGAAGTTATGACTGTAGAAGTGGGAGTGAAGAGGTCTAGTGGAGAATTGCTGTGTGACTGAGGGGTGATTGATAAGTTCTCAGCTTAAGGTACAATGGATTATTTATGGACAACTTTTTTGGGTTATTTCTCAACATAGTCCCGTTGCAAGTTTGTGCACTTAGTCCAGTGATCCTGGAGCATACGGATCCCTTATGTGTAAAAGTCAGCATCTTGTGTCATTAGAAAGTGGTTTACAGTATGAATGACGTCATCATCTGAAGCAAATTTGCGACCACTGAGCTCCTTTTTCAGTTTGATAAACAGGTAATAGTCCAAAGGGGCCAAATCTGGGGAATAAGGAGGATGATCAAGAAGCTGGAAGCTGTACTCATGAATGGCAGCCATTGCCACCGCCAACTTGTGAACTGGAGCATTGTCTTGCTAAAAGATGACTCCTCTCGTCATTTTCCCTCGACACTTTCCTTCAATTTGACCCGCAGTTGCTTCACAAGATTAGTGTAATAGGCCTCCATGACCGTTCTGCCCTTTTGAATATAGTCTACCAATAGCACACCTTCTGAATCCCAAAAGATGGAAGCCATCACTTTACCAGCAGACAACCACCCTTGCTTTCTTTGGAGATGGGGATCTGTGATGTTTCCACTGCTTTGACTGTTCTTTGGTTTCTGGTTGAAAATGATGAACCAAAGTCTCATCCATAGTCACAAATTGCTGAAGAAACTTTTCAGGATCTGCAGAAAAGTGGCCAAGACTCTCTTGACATGTTGAGACACTGTCATTTGTGATCAGCTCCAGGAAGTTTCGGGACCCATAGAGCAGAGACCTTTATCATGTGAAGATATTTGTGAATAATGGCATGAACACGTTCCTTGGAGATGCCCAACTCGGTAGCATTGTACTGCTCGGTTAGTCGTCGATCCTCCGTTATCATGTCATGGATTCTACCAGTGGTTTCTTTGGTGGTTACCGTTCTTGGTCTTCCTGGACGGGGATCAACTTCCAGACTATCCTTTCCATATTTGAATTGAGCTGCCCATTTCTTCACTGTGCTGTAAGAAGGAGCACTCTCCCCTAGTCTCTACCATATCCTCATGGATCTCCTTCGATGATAAATCCTTGATGCAGAGGTAGCGAATGACTGCTTGATGAGAAATGTTATCCATTTTCTCAATTTCTGCCACCCCTTACCACTTCATTAGCCTGTAAAAAAAAATTGGTTGTAGTTAATTTCTTGAAACTTGGTGTTTAATCTTACATTAACCAGATCTACAAATGTACTTAATATCAACTGTGCATTTCAAGTATTTGTACCTTATGCAGAGAACTTATCAATCACCCCTCGTATATTGCATATCAGTATTACATTTTCACCATGGAAAATTCATAAATAAAAACTGGATAAAAATAGGCCTGATGAGAGGGGAGAGAGCCAGGGTTGTTCACCTGGAAACTGGGCTGTAGAGGGAATTCGGCAGTCCTGCTTCATCCTTCTTTTCTTATTATTAGACAAATTATGAGTTACTTTCCATGTTTGGTGTTTTGATAGGAGGGCCTGATAGTAACTGATGCTGAAGCCCAGTGCAGCACTCCACAGCCCAGTCTAAAAAATACAAAAATGTTTCAAGTCCAAGAAATATAATGATATCTATCTTTTAAAAAATCTTTGAAAAATTTGGCAGAATTTAATGAATTCATGAGATTGTTATTTTAAAATCTTCCTTGCAGGAGCGAGAAAAGTACAATAAAATGGTTGAAAAGATGCAGCGGGATATTCTTGAAGCTCAACAATCTGTATATGAGGAAAATATGGCTAGACAGAAGTTGCAGATGGAAATAGATGCGAAAGACTCAGAAATAGAGCAGCTGCGGCAGAAGCTGTCCTTCTCTACATCAGATACAGTGTCTATACACAGTGGAACCATGGATGAGAGTGGTGTCAGCTTTTCTGATGAGTCTGGAAGTAAGTGATCTTTGATACTGAAGAATTACAACAGTAAAAAAAGTGTTGGCATCTATCTGCTGCCTACAAACTGTGGTGATTCATGAAGTTTGTTTAAGGAATTTGCTAGCTTGCAAGTTTTATTGCTGCTGATTCTTTTGATTTTTTTGTTTTTGTTTCTTCAGTATGTTTTCATCACTGGTTATTGTCCTAGGGCTAAATCACTATTTTGTTTCTAAAAGCATGTTTTCTTATGCTTCAGTGTACAATTTTACAGTATTGTGGAAAACAGTGAGGTTTGTGCACAGTAAAGTAAGGGATCTGAATAGGCAAGATTAGCCTTTAGATATAAGAGGGAAAAAAATTAGCAAGAAAATAACTGGGAATAAGATCTCATGCTGATACATTCATCCCCCGGTCATAAATAAGCTATTAGTGAACATAATTTACATTCATTCCCCCGGGCATAAATAAGCTATTAGAGAGCATAATTTACATTAATTCCCCTGGGCATAAATAAGCTGTTAGTGAGCATAATTTACATTCATTCCCCTGGGCATAAATAAGCTAATATTAGTGAGCGTAATTTGCATTCATTCCCCTGGGCATAAAGAAGCTGATTTAGTGAGCATAGTTTATATTTGTTCCTCCGGGCATAAATAAACTGATATTAGTAATTGTAAGTTACATTTATCCCTCTGAACATAAATAGGCTGATATTATTAGTTGTAATTTCATTCTTCCAGGTACTGCTGATACATATATGGAAGGGTGGTTAGCAGTTCCCAATCGCAACAACATAAAGAAATATGGCTGGAAAAAGCAGTTTGTTGTGGTCAGCAGTCGCAAGATATTGTTCTTCAACTCTCAGAATGACCGACAGAACACCGATCCCATCATGGTGCTGGATATAGAGTAAGTGCATGGATTTAGCTTTTTAGAATGTTCCTTCCCTATTTTTAATCATGGATTTAGCTTTTTAAAAAAAAAATAGGCAAGGATTTATCTTTTTTTTTTTTTTTTTTGGAAATAAAAAGCAGATGTGCTCAGGCCAAGTCAGCATTCCAGAAAATGAGAAACATGTTGTGCAATGAAATTTCCACATCAGTAGAGACAAGATTCAGAGTACTTAAATGTTACACTGAGCCATTTTGTTTTATGGATGTGAAGCATGGTCCATGAATAAGAAAGTACAGGGAGAAATGGAGGCCATGGAAATGTGGTTCATAAGAAGGATGTCGAAGGTACCATGGACAGCTAAGAAAACCAACGAAGAAGTCTTAAGAGAGTCTGGAGTTAAAAGGCAAATTACAGCAAAGATCAGAGGCATGCAAGCGAGATTTGTAGGACATTTTCTGAGAAGAGGAAAATTGGAACACATTGTGGCAAGTGGAAAAATCGAGGGAAGAAAAGACAGAGAAGTTACTGAATGGGCTGTCAGTGTGGTTAGGAAAAAAGTCACCGGCAGATCTCATAATCAAGTCTAAAGACAGAGAAATGATCACCTAAGCCACACAGCATGGCACTTGATTGATTAGTTTTTTAGAATGTTCCTTGTCTATTTTTTTTTTTTTTTAGTATTATTTGAAACGCCAGGCATGATAGTGACCAAATCACACTTATCATGTGCCGAAGGTCTTGGAAATATAGACCAAATACCATATCCACAGTATACCTTAATGGCATAGAAATGGGGATTTAACCTTTTTATGTATATTGTTTGAAAACTACTGAGCTTTTCTTGCGAGTAAAACCATTGTATACTAATATAGTCACTGTTGCGCTCACCCTAAACATTTGTTGTTTACATGCAGCTAGCTAATTTATGTTTGTTGACCACATCATCAGCCAGTTTACCGTTATCCATTCTCCACATTATTAGCCGGCATACTCTTATTTTCTGTCCTCCTTGTCAGCTAGCTTACCCTTATATTTTGTGTACATCAACCAGCAAATCTATACCTGTTGTCCACATCATCAGCCGGCACACTTTGTTTTCTCATCATTTTCAGCTTAATCGTGTGTATCTGTTGTCCACATCATCAGAAGGCTAATCTATATCTATTGTTAGCATCATCAACCAGCTAATGTTTACTTGTTGTCCATACCATCATGTATCTTAATCTTCATCTGCTGTTTACCAGCTTCCAGCCGTCCTGCATCTGATGTTTCATATTTCTGTTCTGACCAGAATATTTCATTCTACATTTCATTTGTAGGCTGTGTTGTAAGACTTCCAAATGCTTTTCACATGATCAGACTCTCTGCTTTTGCCCCTATTGTTCCAAGATTACATCAGAATGTGGAATATTTTTTTGGATGACTGTTTACCCGGGCATAGGGTAATAGACATGAACATTTGACAGCATTCATTTATTACAGATATCAGTTTTATTAGTCGGTGCAAAAATGGACCTGAAAAATTTATGAGCAAATTTTGGTAACTCTCTCAGTGTATAGTGTATGTCCTGTCATATTATTGTTTCTTTTGCAGCAAACTCTTCCATGTTCGACCAGTTTCCCAAGGAGATGTGTACAGAGCAGATGCTAAAGATATTCCTAGAATTTTTCAGGTAGTAAGATGTACATGCGAGTGAGAAAGGACTCATCCTAGATTTGAAAATGTCATTTTTCTGGACGTGATTATGAGATCCGCCGGTGACTTTCTTCCTAGCCACACTGACAGCCCATTCAGTAACTTCTCTCTCTGTCTTCCTCTGTCTCTTCTTCCCTCGATTTTTTCAGTTGCCACAATGTGTTACAGTTTTCCTCTTCTCAGAAAATGTCCTACAAATCTCGCTTGTCTGCCTCTGATCTTTGCTGTAATTTGCCTTTTAACTCCAGCCTCTCTTAAGACTTCTTCGTTGGTTTTCTTAGCCGTCCATGGTACCTTCGACATCCTTCTTATGATCCACATTTCCATGGCCTCTATTAAAGAGAGAAAAGAAAGGAAAAAAAAAGTAGTGATGGTGTTTTCAGTTTATTGTAAAAGATAAGGAGGTTTCATACCATCTAGACATTATAAATGAAATAAATTATTATGTTTGTCATTGTTCATGTTCTGAGTAGGTTGTATATTGTAAGATAATTATTTTTATTTTTTATATTCTGAGTAGGTTGTATGCTACAAAATAATTATCTTTGTTATTGTTCATTTTCTAGGTATATTGTTTGCTATAAGATAATTAGTTATTTTTGTTATTGTTCATACTCTGTATGTGGTGTATGTTATAATTATATTTGTTGTTGTTCACACTCTGAATATACTCTGTACACTATAAGATGTTGTTATTGTTCTTACTCTGGATAGGTTCTGTATGCCAGTGAAGGGGAGAATCGCAAGCCTGATGAAGCAGCACAGGAAACAGCTAACTCAGCAGCAGATCGTCCTGGTGTGACTAATTACAAAGGCCATGACTTAGTCCCAATAACCTATCGCACACCTACATCTTGTGACTCATGCCATAAACCTGTCTGGCATGTTATACATCCACCAGCTGCCCTTGAGTGCAAACGTAAGCAGTTTTACTGATTGCATTTATTTCAAGGTGATCATGATTAACTCTTCCCCTTCCGTCATCGATATCGTGATAACTTCCTGTTAGTCTTGTGACTGCCATGTTCGCTATAGTGATTTTGTTTCGTTGCAGCGTAAAACTATTGTAAAACTTTTTATTGTACACGATTTATCTGCACATGTCTGGTGACCTTTCATAGTTCAATCAAATGTGTGGCTAACAACCAAGCGAAATGGTTGTTTTACCGGAGAAATTTCAGTATTTATTGTGATTTCGGAGGCATGTCCTATGACCCGACCACTGTTCCTGAATGTACCCCAAGTACATCTAGACCTATTAAATGGACTGGAGAAGTAGTTAGATGGTTATTTCAGACATTATTTTAGTGAGAATGCCACCACACGACGAGATCGGACAAAAATTTAATAGATCTGGAAATCGCCAGTGGTAAACATTGTACATCTAGGCATCACCGATGGTAAGCACTACACAATTATCAGCTAAATCATCACACTGCTTCTTTTTTCCTAAAAAAACTCTTCATTTATGAAATCTTCTTACATTTACAACTGTTTTCATGCATAATATGTATACTTATAAAGTGGAAATACTTTGTACATTCACTTTTACAACTATAGCCCCTATACATATCAAGACCCACACTTTTGTGTGGCACAAACAGAAATGTCCGTGTTTTTTTTCTGCAGCACGGGAAGAGTTAAATGCTCACTAGTTGCATTCATCCATGTGGTACCCGGGACCTGGACACATGCCTGGGAAGCAAAGAATATGACCACTGTACCCTACCACACATGTTCGTAAAAGGCAACTAAGGAGTATTCGGCATAAGGCCAGCAACTCTATCTAATAAAATAACCATCAGACTGCTACAGTAACACAAGCAAGGGAAAAAAACAAATTCAGGTGAAAGGAGAAACGCTTATCAGGAAACTGAGCCCATGAAAGTTGTGGACATGGAGAAGAACAACAGAGAGGATGTTGAGCAATAGAGAACTCACTTGGGCAAGAGTGGGAAAAAAGGCAAAGGACAGGCATTTATGGAAAACCCTTTCGGAAGCCCTATGTGCCCTGTTCAGAGAGGGAGAGAGAGTTACATTCTTAAAAATATACTTGAATCATTTGTATCCCCAAGGATTTTACCCCTTTATGAAGAGAGGATTGCAGTGTATCCATCACATAGTTTGCTCTTCCCAATACACCTAAATCATTACAGTAGGTTTTATTAATTTGGTAAGTTAGAACATTTTGAGAAAAAGAAGTGAAGTTTATAACTGAACATTATAATAGTGTTGTAAACGTTAACTTTCCTATGTATCCACTTGAAAGTAGGATATTATTTTTAAAAGCAAAACAGAGTTCACCACAAATTTTCACAAAAATAGGAGTGATAAACTTTGAGAAAGTTATTATACATTCAGAAGTTATTTTTATATGAAAAAAATTAACGAAAAAATAAATTATAAGCTCGATCTTGTAAGCAGATAGATATTGTGAAATAATGAAACAAGAAAATGCATGCAACTGTTATATTATGAAAGTTTTGGTGCATAGTTCTTTAGCAGTCCAAGCAGTTGAGAATTGATTTCTTAACAGAGAAATGTTTCTTGTTTCAGGATGCCATGTTAAAGTACATAAAGAGCACTATGACAGAAATGAAGAGTTTATTGCTTATTGTAAAGGTTAGTAAGATGTTTATAACTTATTTAGTCTTTCATAATTTTCTGATAATTTATTTTACCCATGACTGACTTCTGGTCTTGAAAAATATTTCATCAGATATTTTGCTGCTGTTCGGCCCTGGTAAAAAATCTTTCCTTTATTCCTGTTCAAGTTCTCTAATCTTAACGATTTCCTATTTAATCGTATTATTCCTTGTGTTACCATTGAACATTGTTATTTCGGAGAAAATATTTATAGAGACACATTATCTGATGTGAACATCTCGCTCAAAGATGCTACTTTGTTTCGCTGACTTCCTTCTGTCATTGTCTTTCTGTTGTCGTCTTGACACATTTCCATCTGTCAACATTTCATGTATTAATTCAGTTCAGTTTGATGTGAAAAAAACTTTTAATGTAAAATTTAAAGAAAAAAAACAGAATGTTGTACTCTGCAGTTGTTATACAGCATATCACCTTCATGTACTGTAAGTTGAAGTTGGCAGCACAATACAAAACAGAACTGATTTTGGTTTTTTTTTTGGAGGGGGGGCCGTTGTTCTGATGCATAATATTTTTCTAGATGGAAGAGATTCTTGTGTCGTTTATGAATTGCATGTAGGAAGTCAGATATTTCCAGAGTAGCTTGCTGTTATGTCTCCCTGTAACTGCCTAGAGCAGCTTGCTGTTATGTCTCCCTGTAACTACCTAGAGCAGCTTGCTGTTATGTCTCCCTGTAACTGCCTAGAGCAGCTTGCTGTTATGTCTCCCTGTAACTACCTAGAGCAGCTTGCTGTTATGTCTCCCTGTAACTGCCTAGAGCAGCTTGCTGTTATGTCTCCCTGTAACTACCTAGAGCAGCTTGCTGTTATGTCTCCCTGTAACTGCCTGGAGTAGCTTGCTGTTATGTCTCCCTGTAACTGCCTGGAGCAGCTTGCTGTTATGTCTCCCTGTAACTACCTAGAGCAGCTTGCTGTTATGTCTCCCTGTAACTGCCTGGAGCAGCTTGCTGTTATGTCTCCCTGTAACTACCTAGAGCAGCTTGCTGTTATGTCTCCCTGTAACTGCCTGGAGCAGCTTGCTGTTATGTCTCCCTGTAACTGCCTAGAGCAGCTTGCTGTTATGTCTCCCTGTAACTGCCTGGAGCAGCTTGCTGTTATGTCTCCCTGTAACTGCCTGGAGCAGCTTGCTGTTATGTCTCCCTGTAACTGCCTGGAGCAGCTTGCTGTTATGTCTCCCTGTAACTGCCTGGAGCAGCTTGCTGTTATGTCTCCCTGTAACTGCCTGGAGCAGCTTGCTGTTATGTCTCCCTGTAACTGCCTGGAGCAGCTTGCTGTTATGTCTCCCTGTAACTGCCTGGAGCCGTGTTTGCTATTCTGAGCCTATTTATTTTTTGGCCAGTTCTGGTTTTTGCTAGCATTGGTAACTGCACCATCACTCATATAAAGTACATAGCACACTATAGTTTTACAAGAACATGGAATTGAACAGAAAGCTGTCAAAATAAAGAAAAAAAGGCTCAAAAGTTTTTTAAGTTTAGTAATTGAACATGTCAAAGAACAAAGTAGTAACATACGCCTGTTTTCAGACCAATTTCTTTTTATCTTTGAATTCAGTGACTTATGACTCAAGTATTCAAGCCAAAGAACTGCTTCTGCTGGCTGAATCTACGGAGAAACAGAAGTCTTGGGTGCAGCACCTTAGTAAAAAGGTGTCCAGGAAGGGAATAGTCAGTACAGGAAATCTCAGGTACATAACCTTTGATATTTTGCATTTTCTACTCAGCTATAAATTCTTGGTTGACAGGTTAATGTGACTTTGTATTGTTTGGCTAGAACTGTAAATAGGGTACAATGCCATTTTGATAAAATACAAGAAGTTTATGCAAAGTTGTTATAGTAGGAAGTCATGTGGTAAATTATGTTGAAGTTCGGGTAATTAGCTCAGTTTTGCTAACAACTAGCGGCCTGGTTAGTTGAGTGGTTAGGTGCTTGGTTTACTAATCTGGTGGTACTGGGTTCATGTCCCAGCAGTGGGATTTTTTTCTGGTATGTATCAAAAAAGGCCTAAAAAAATGGGTTCTGGAGAAATCTGGGAAGATAAACCCAGTCATGTGTTATAATGACCACATCACATTTTCATGTGCTGAAGGTCTTGGAAATAAGGACCTAACACGGTTTTCCCAGTATGCTTCAATGGCATGAAAATGGGAGTTTTATCTTTGCTAACAATAAACTGACAGTTGTTCCAGTGTATAAATTTAATATCTCATATTTCAAATGCGGAATTTTTAAGGGAACCATATTTTAAAGATGTAATGCATTGCTAGTCATAATCACGTAGTTAGAGTAGTATGTTCAACCTTGTAATGGGGTTAAAACCAATCGATTGGAGACCCTAGAGTTCTAGAAGTTCGAAGAGCTGAATTATTTGCCAGAGGGGAAGTAACTCATGATCTAAGGCATTGTGTAGTTGTTGTGATCTTTTGATCTTTATAGTAGAGTTTCCTGCTTGGATGTAAATGTTATCATGTTTTTATAAATGTAATTGATTGCATAAAAATAGTTTATAATGGGGTTTCTAGAGGAAAGGGGGTAATTTGTTGTGTATCAGTTAATTTTGCTCTTAGCTCTGTTGCTGCATATGTGGATTTTAACTTCACAATTTACTTGTAAATAATGGAGTTATTTCAAAATGCAGAAAAAAATCATCAGAGACATACATTGTATATTTACCTTTTTTTCCCCTCCCATTCTTGCATATCAGCCATTGCACACAGATTAACATATATCTAGGCTGAAGAATGCACTAACAAACTGGAGAATATGTGTGCTCTGTTATTATAGATAGGTATTCTTGCAAGGGTTAACTGTTTGTTTTCTATACTCATTTATTGTACTTGTACGAACTCACTGTAACTGCAAGCTGTTGTTCTTTGCAGCAGATGCTGTAGAGGTGTTGAGCCACAGCATCGTATCAGCGTGGAGGCGGGTTATGGTAGCTATTTTTTCAGTCCCGGAGTACAGCTAAAAAGCAGGAGGTGTGCAGTGCTTCTTTAGCAGACTCCACAACCATGGGGACTATGGCGATCCCTGCCCCGTTAGCCAGGCTAGGCCTGTTAGTGGGGGTACCATGGAGGGGTGGGACAAGGTCATGATCAGATATGGTTCACTAACACTGACGCTGGCATATCAGCTATGGGTCGCTGATTGCCTTATCGCTCCAGGGTTGGTGAGTCAAAGCTGACCAGAACCTTGTCCCACCTCGCTGTTGGTACTCCCACGGGGCAGGAGTCACTGTAGACCCATGGTGGTGGAGTCTGCTAAAGAAGTATTGCACAGCCCTGCTTGTTTAGCTGCATTCAGGGGCTGAGAAAAATAGCCGCCATAACTTGCTCCCAAGCTGACGCAGTGCTGTGCTATATCAGCTGCAGAGAGTACTAGCTTACAGTTCCAGAGAGACTGTTACTGTGGATAAGACAGCTTTTATATTGTAATGGTTTTTTTTTTTAAATCTGGTTTTAAATTTATTAAGCTGGCCACAATATTATTTGTATGTGCATATTGAATATGCATCCATTTATCATAAAAATGACTGAATACATACCCAGCGATTCCAGAAAATTTACGTTTAAATACAAATTTAATTTGTTTCTCTCCCCTCCAGTTCTGCTAGAGGCTCAAAACAGTATGCTTCATTTGGTCCTCAACAGCGTGGCCATCTCCAGGCTGGAAAATCTGCTACATTGCCACCCCAGAACCGAAACTCATAATGGCTATTCTGTAAATGTTCAGTTATTTGTTAAAGCATAAAAAATTTGCTAGAAACTGCAGCGACATAGATTTTTATGTCCTGTTACTGAAAGAGTGACTGATGTTTGAGCTTTGTGTTTACCCAGACATGCAGTTGGTTTTTTTTTTTTTTTTCCCTAAAACCCAATGTGCCTGTTAGATCAGTTTTATGTAGTTTAGAGTATTTATCTCTTCAGATGTTAATGATGAGGGAAAAAAAAAGTGAATTCCTTCCAAAGAGTAACTCTTTGTTTAGCACATAATGTTAAGCACTGTTTCATATAACTACGTTCATCATCATCATCATCATCACTGTGCTGTATGGCATGGACAGTCATGATTCTCCACAGATCTTAGTTTTTGGAGATTTTTGATCAGGGCATTTGGTCATGTCATCATGTTTTATATTCTCTCTGTCTTTCATTAATGCTTTATCCATTTATCTTTCTAGTTAACTTCCCCCCCAGTTTCTGCCCTTCTCAACACGTGTTCAGTAAAAATCTTGATTTTATTAGGGGGTTTTTTTTTAAAAATTATGATCAGTCATTTTTCTTTCGTGGACTCCCCCCCCCCCCAGACATTCCATTAGTCATCTTACCTATCTTTACACTCTCCTAACAAGTCGCATTTTATTTGTCTAGTGATCCTTGAACTGGTCTGTCATTGTCCAAGGCTCACTGTAGCATTATGAGATAGTCTCAGTTCAGTAGCATTATGAGATAGTCTCAGTTCAGACTGACTTTTTCAGCATCACAATGGGCTCAGTGTAGCATTTTAGTGTTCACTTTTGTGTATTGATTGAAAAAAATAAAAGATGTATGAATTATTTTTTGGGGAATATTTTCTTATTTTGACATTTTCTGGTCTTAATCTGCGTGATGCACTTCCAATCTGAAGTTATGAAGGTTATCATGATTGTAAGATCATGATTCTAGGTTGCTCTTTCATGTGATAGTTAAAGGTTGCTCTTTCATGTGATAGTTGAGTGGAGTCTTGACAGAGCCAGTCTTTCTATTTTACTATTTAGAGCAGACTTTAAAAAAAAAAAAAAATTCTGTTACTGTTATATCTGGTAATGCTTACAGACTCCCTTCACTTTTGGCTAGTAAATTCATTCTTAGTGTATTGCAAATTGTTCATGTTGTAGCCTTCAACTCCTGTTCCTCATGTCTCACAAAAGCTTCAGCTGTTTCAGAAGAATAAATACAGAGAGGGTGCAGATCCATGTTAGTACTTTTCAAAATAAACACTAACATTACAGGGCAGGAGCCTTGTGGAATATGAATGCGCTGACTTTCAGGGTGACGTACTCTATTGGTCATTTTCAAAGCTAAGGGAAGTTTGCTGCAATGTTGTACTTTTTTAAAGGGTTGGAGTGAGTTCTTTGTGTGTTTTCAACTGTTTGTTCATTCAGATGTATGTGTTCATTATTCTTTGTCACGAAGTTTGATGATGTAGGTGGTTTTGTTCATTTGATGTGAGAGGATAGTACCTCATTATGCATATATTTATAACATTTACTGTGTATTATTTATCCTTGTACAGTGTACTTTATTGATAATCATGAATCTTGTAACATCTGGTTTTTTTTTGGTTTTTTTTTTTTGTGAGTTGCTGGAAGTGTTGTGAAGTGTGCGAGTCTTGTGACTGAGGTTTATGTACATGGAGAAGTGACAGGATTGTTATGAAGTTTGGTGGTAGAATGTCAGAGTATAGTGGAATCTGCCTGCAGTGAAAATATACAAGCATTTCTGTGTAAAACAAGCATTTCGGTTGTCTTTTTTCTTTTGTTTTAGTTGTTATTTTATGGCTGACTTGAAGGAGTGGCCTCATGTGAGTCATTTGTGATGCACCGCAGCAGAATTGGTTACTTCTTGAGACCTAATTTGTAGCTAAATTGTGCGGAGAGGAAGTTGGGGGGGGGGTTGGGTCCTTGGCGTTACATGCGAAGTATTTCACTTCTTTACACATTTTTTAACTGTGGGACTTTTAGATTGCTGTTTACAGGAAGGATGTATAAAAAAAAAGTTTTTTTTAAATCATTAGATAGGGTAAAAAATAGTTGTGTATCTGCTCTCTTTCAGCCTCATATTTTTGTTCCTTCAGTATTTGTGGATACTATCCACAGATAACTGAGTTAGGTTTAAAGTAAGATTGCTTTTTGAGGCCCTGAATATCTTGGTTATACCTAAGTGGTTGTAAGTGTCTCCACATAAATTTTCTGCTGCTGAGGACACCCATGAACATTTATGCAATAATGTTAGTTACTTTTTTTTGGGTGTTTTTTAGCCTTATTTTTTAGCAGGTGTAGACTGACTTTTTTGTGAAAGTTTCCAAGCATAGTTTTTCTTTATAGCTCCAGTAATGGCAGATTCTACCATTGCTTATGTTTGCCATATGTAGTATCTGCTTGTCTTTTTCATGTAATGATTTCTTTATCTAGAGAAAAGTTGATTATAATTGTAAATCCAAGACCATGAACTTTTCCACTGATTCAAGAGGACATCATTCACATCTACACTGATCAGTATCTCTTGTCCATGAACAGTGGTCTTTTTTTTTTTTTTTAATGTCAGTGAGAGTAAGCCATTCATAAATTGCAGAATAACCTCTCTGGTGTGCCACAAGGTCTGCATCATCAGCAAACGTTAGCTTCTTGATTAGAGCTTTGGTTGTTTTGTCTTGGCTGTAAGTTATGCTAAAGTAAAACAGTGAGCCAACATATTTATATTATAGTAGATGGCTATGGTAAAATCTAGTTTATATGGTGAAATTAGATACTGTATGTGGAAGAAGATCTTGGAAGTGGAATCTTGAACCTGGTTACAGAACAATTAAAAAAGTTGGCAAAATGAAATGTTTGAATGTCAGGTTAGCATGCAGGGTAGGCAGTGTCAAATGTTAGGGCCAGGTCTTGGAGATAAAACCATACAGAGAAATATGTTGGGGAGTTATTTCCAACAGGTTTACCATGAGAATGATACTGGAATAAAAGACTCATAGCATGTAGAGTGACACAAGGTGGGAGATCATGTCATTAAATTAAGGGGGGGGGGGGGGGGGGAATGAATTGAGGTGTAGTGAAAACTGAAGGTCAGAACAGATGGAGAAATTAGTTTTTCCTATAACCAAGAGCATCCAGGTTTTCTGTGATAGACAGATTTCTGATGTAGTGATGTATGGTGTTGTTAACAGTTGGGATGAGAGGTAGAGAGAGATTGTTAAATAAATGTTACTGTATATGCAAACATTTAAACCCAGCATCAGTGCTGAATCGTATCATTGACAGATAATTGCTTGACATTTTTACCTTTTTTATTTTTGAGGATGCATTTTGTTTGTTTGTTTTTTTCCTGATGAAATGAATTGTTATTACATTATTCTGAATTTTATGCTTTTGTTTTGTGAACTCCAGTAAATACAACTATTGCTCCCTGACTTCTGTATGTGAGTGGCTCTTTTCTCAGTGTGTCCTGGGTAGAGTAACTTCATGTCCTCCATTACATGCCGGCTTAGATTTCTTATTGTATGGTATCAGTATGTAGGTGAAAATCCAGAATGTGTGTACAATAAAAGTAACAGAGTGAACACAGACATGCACATGAATGCAGACAGAGAGATATTAATACAAAAAACTTTGCTAGAATCTCAGGCACTTTTATAGTCAAGAATGAAATTTTGATTACTTTCCCCCCTGTCTTATCTACAGTAATCATTCAGGCCAACATCACTGTGGGGGGGAAATATTCTAAGTTAGTGTTTCCCAATGTGGGGGCATATGCCTCACAAGAGGGGAGTTTGAATATTTTGAGAAGTGGTAATATGCTATAGTTTTTCAGAACTTGATTGACTGTTGTGCTGCAAGAGGGAAGACATAAGAGTCTTTGAGGAGTTAAGGTGGGGCATGATCAAAAAAAGGATTGGGGAAACACCATTCTTAGTGAACCAATGTGGCAGATACACATGAATGCTAAGTGGAGGAGAGATGAGATATCAAGCTGACATGGTTTAGACTTGTGGCAGGAATGAAAGAAAAATAAATGCATGTTACAGTTTGAGTAATCTGTGTAAGCATTTTATATGTCAGTAGCCTGACCGAACGACATGAGAGAAAAGCACAGCATTTGAATTGACAGGAAACACCAGACACTACACAAGATGAAGAAACAAATTGGCATTAGCTGTTTGGTACATCACATAATGAATGAATGAATTTTTAGACATCTGACTTGCTCACAATTATTCACCTACAAAGGGTATTTTATTTGCATCAGAACTGCCATTGTACGCCCCCCCCCCCCCCCTTCCTTAGGGAGGCAAAGTTCCGCAAGGGACTTGCAAATGAGACTGACTGACTGACTGATCCTCTCTTCCCCCCCTCCTTACGGAGGCAAAGTTCTGCAAGGGACTTGCAAATGAGACTGACTGACTGACCCCCCCCCCAATTTAATTTTATGTGAAAGGAATCTTCTGTTTAATTAAAAAAAATAAAGACAAATTAAAAAGCATAATTTCTTAATCTTTTATTTTTTTTTTGTGAAGCATCGCAGGACATATACATAAACATCCACACACACACACACACACGCACACATAAAAATGGGAAACAACTGCTATCTTATCTTTGGTCATAAAACTTCAGTGTAATACCTAAAGTTTCAGGATTTTTTTTTTTTGTCTCCTTAGCTACAGTGCAGTGTTTTGTAGGAAGCACCATGTGTCAGTAAATGTCTGCGTGTGCATAGCTTCCAGTTTTTGGAGCACCAGCAACTCACCTCTCATTCATTCTCACTTTAGCGAGTATGGTTCTGTCACATGACAGGGAAAGAGCAAAACTGTTCTGTCAGAAATCTCTCTCTCTCTCTCTGAACCTTAAGTGCCCAGGGCACATGGGGCTTCCGCAAGGGTTTTCCACAAATGCCTGTCTTTCGCCTTTTTTTCTGCTCTTGCCCAGGTGAGCCCTCTATTGCTCAACATCCTTTCTCTGTCAGAAATACTTGACTGTAACTGTAGGGCCTAGCTCTATTTCTGGTTCTGGTGAGCGGGCTCATTACACTGGGGGCATCCCCATCTTATATCTTATATCTTATATCCTTCCCGTGCCGTTAGACGTCACATAGGGCTCGCAAAGTAGTTCGCCAATTTTTCCTGTCTTCAGCGAGTCTTTCAACCTCATCAAAGGATTTTATGCCTGTTAACTTGGCCTCTCTTAATAATGTCCTCTTCAGAGTTTCACGCAGTCTGCCTCTTTTTCTTCGGCCTGTTGTGTTCCACTTGATAGCTTGTTTTGGGATTCTCTGATCATTTCTTCTCATCAAGTGACCAACATATGTCCATCTCCTTTTCCTGATCACCCATGAGACTGGTTGTTGTTCAGTCATCTGTCTTATCTCTGCATTGTTCTTGAATTCATTCCACTTGATGCCGAGTATTTTCCTTAGGCATTTGTTTTCAAAAGAGTCTAATTTCTTTTCTATTTCTTTAGTTGTTTTCCAGCTTTCACGTGCATAAATGAGGGTGGATATTACATTTGAGTTGAATAGTCTTAACTTGGTTTTTGTGCTTATAACTTTTGAATTCCATATATTCTCAAGATTCTTGAAGATTGATGCTGCTTTTGCAATTCTGATCCTAACTTCCTTTCTAGTGTCACCATCCTGGTCTATGTAGCTGCCAAGGTATGCAAATTGATTGACTTCTTCAATATCTGTCCCTTCTATGTGTATTTTTACATTTTGATTGATGGGAATTTTCATTATTTTTGTTTTGTCCTTGTTAATTTCAAGTCCTATTTTGCTAGCCAGTGAAGATAGGCTATCTGTTTTTTCTTGCATGGAATTCACATTATTACTGATAAGAGTTATGTCATCAGCAAAATCAAGATCTTCTAGTTGGGTCCCATGTACCCAGTCAATACCTGTGTTACCTGTGCAGCATTTTTTCATTATGAAGTCTATTGTAATCCCAAAAAGTAAAGGAGACAGTATACATCCTTGTTTCACGCCTGTTTCAATCTGGAACCATTCACTCATCCCTTCTTGACTGCACAACCATATCCCCATACATAATAATAAAAATGCTGGTCTACGGAGTATCTGTTTCATGTTTAGCCAAGTGACATTACAGAATTTCTCTCCACAGCTGGTTTTGAAAAATGTGCAGAAAGATCCTCATCCTCTGGTTTCTTCAATTAGTGAAAAATCCTCTTTACTTGGGAACTGCTTATTTTGCTTTTAAAAAAAAAAAAAAACCCACCCAGAAATGTCATATTCAAGTACTGTGCACAGGAAAGGCATATGATTGGTTAGAGTGATTTTTTTTTTTTCTCTTATGTGAAGTTGTAATTCATAATTGTAAGAGTTTATTAATGTACATAAGATCTGAACTAGTCGCACTCTCAGGTTCTGTTTTTTTTAGAAAAATTTAAAATAATCTTTTATGCTTTTTAGTTGTTATCCTGTGTATTCACTTGACTACAGATATCACACTTCCTTTCAGTGAGTACTTTCAGCTGACTGGGTAATTTTGTAGGACATATCACATGTGTAGGACATGAAAGAAGCAGGTTTTTCTATTTTGTTTTGTTTTTTTTTTCTTTAAATCATATACATCATTGTGGTATTTACGGAGCGTTTGTTGCTTGTAAAGAATAGTCCCAGATAATTGCAAGCGTTGATCTCATTATGATATTCTTTATCCATACTTGGCACTTCTTTTTTTTTTTTTTCCTCTTAATTCTTGCTCTATGAATACTGATATTTAGTATCATAGCTGTTACAGGGTTTTTTTTTTGGTGCTAGATTTTTTTTTTTTTTGTGTCTCTTCACCAAAACATTTGTAGTAAATTGATTTAATAAAACATGGGCAAGTGTTTCTGATAAATTGATTTAATAATATCGGGTGTTTGTAACAAATTTAATAGTACGTAATTTGTAACAAATTTGATAATACGTAATCAAGTGTTTGTAACAGATTTAATAATACTTGAACAGGTGTATGTAAAAGATTTATAATACATAATCAGCTATTTGTAATACATTTAATACAACATGAGAAAGTGTCTTTATAATACATGGTCAAATATGAGAAATAGATTTGTTAAATAAATGATGTGGAATCTATTACAACAGTAAAGTAAAATCAATTTTAAAAAAAACATTTAAAAATCACATCCTTCATTAGTGAGATGATTAATTTGGCAGCCATGATGATTGCGTAATAGAGAAATCCCCAGCACATGTTGAATCACATTTCATTTTTTGTGCTGTTAAAATTGGGGAAAATAAAACATATGGACTGTTTTTCGAGTGTTTTAACTTGTCCAATGCAGGCCACACATGACATGGCACCATATAATGGCATGCGTGATATTGGTAGGTTGTGGAGTAGAGGTTGTGTGGAAGACTCTGAATTGTTTTTTTATCTTGCTGGCAGACCTTCTTCTTCTTTTTCGTTTGCTTCTACCACCAAGACCGCCCTGTGATCCTACGAGAAGACCACAAGAGATCCCCGAGAGGACCACAAGAGGTTCAGAGTATTGCGGGGCTTGGGCCTGTATTCTCTGTGGGTTGCAGAAGCGGGATTGCGTGACTCTGTGGTTTTCATTGCACCAGTTTAATCTAGAGTTGTAGTTTCTCACTGGAAAACCTCGACATGAGAAAGCCGTCCAACTCTGGACTGATGCAGCGAAAAAGAATGATATTTTATATTCTAGCATCTGAGAAGAGGGCAAGACAAGTCAGCCCATTGAAGGTTTTTCCACACATGGACATTGTAGTCTTGTGTAGTCATTCCATATGATAGTAGTTAGTGACATTGTAGTTGTAAATCCAGCCAGCATTCAAAATTTTGAAGAAGCTAGTATCCGACTTTTTTTTTTTTTTTTGAAGGGAGAAAAAAAGCACATTTCAGTCAGCAATAGATGCCAAATATTTACTCATCAGCAGCTGCATGTGTATCCACTACCTACAGAATTTCGTGCTTCTTACAATACCATTGTACCGCATTACATTTCCTGTGAATTTTATTTACAGAGAGATTTGTGTATATAGCACTTGTGATTCTGTGTAGTTTTGTACATCGGTTTAGTGTCTGATGCTACCGGCGCCAAAGTAGGCTAGAAATTTTAATATCTGAATGTTATGGAGCATAGACTGCAGCACAGATCAGTTACAGTTTGAAATACTGAGGTTATTCATCAGTACATGACTAGATCTTGAAGTTAGACCATGTTATTTTGTTGTCACTTGATAAAGAAATATACATTAAATTTATAATTTGTAAAAGTTTCATTCAGAGCCTATATATATATATTACATATATCCTTTCTATGTTCATGAATTTGCTTTGATATATATATATATATATATATAATCTCCTGTAACATTTGTATAGAGATGTGAAGTGTTAGTACCTTCACATTTCTAAGTCACAGCATTGTGAAGTAGGGACACCAGCATCTGTCCTCATCTTCACTTCTCCCAGGGGAACCTGTGGTACACATTTCTTGAAGCTGGGTCAGTCTTGGTGCCAGTTGCTCCGAGAAAAGATTTCCCTCAAATGGGAGATTGACCCCCTGACCTTCTGATCACCAGGTATTTTCATTAATATTTCATTTTGCCACCACAGCACATCTGTTCAGAGCCTGTGAGTTTTTAAATTCAGTTTTTTTTTTTTTTGTGGTCTTTTAAGTGGTTTTGTAATAACAGTGACTTCACCTTTCATACATTTAAATAATCACATCAGAGGAGGGGGGGGGGGGGTGGAAATTTGCTTCAGATAAAATTTGTTTTGATTAGACTCCTAAAGTTTTTTTGTTAAATATGAGCATGGTTAATTGCTTTGTTTTTTTTAGTTTCTGAGAAGGGATCTCTTAAACAGGGAAATATTTTCTCATCAAGATGATAGTTGGTTGCCGTAAGACAGTAAGCCATAGCACCTATTTAACTGATTTAGTCCTTCTAGCACAGACATGGTTTGTTGTCACTTTTGCAGCTTGCGCCAATCAAATGGCGGTGGGGTCTGCTCTGGTAGGAAGTAGTGTTTGAGCAGCTTCCACGGATAGCTTAAATGCTGCTGGCTGAGATGGAGAGAGCCAGTAAACTCCTCACTTCAGAGAGTAGTTAACATTGTTGGCCTTGCACTACACATGGAGACATTTGCACAAGTACACCAGTACCACCAAACAGGCACTAAACTTGGGGGATTTTTAACAAATATTACAGAGTTCATCCTAGATCGTGTACTTGGCTAATGGAAGGGTTAATTTCCCATAACTGCCTGCTAAAATGCTCATAAGGCATGTACTTTAAACTCTTTTCATAAATGAACAGCAAATGGCTTTGAAAAAAAAAAGTCACAGGTAAAATAACTGCTTCTGTACCATTTTAACTGAGATCTTCAGAGATTTAAATTATAGGCTAAAAATAGGTATGGTGTCATTTCTAGGTAAAATATGACTGATGTGTTTATTAACAATTTTTTTGTGTGGTCCTGGATTTAGTTTTTTAATATGGCACAATAAAGAGTAACAACATTACTCCTGTATATTTAATATTTGCTTGTTTAGGAGTTTAATTTCTAAGCCATAATCAAGACATCTATTTTTTCCTCAACACTGAAAGGTATATTACGAAGGAGACAAGGCAAGACAAGCAAAGTTCAGTCAGTGAGAAAGTTTAGTTAGCCCAAAAAGCTGACATGTGCGGATTTCTATGCTGCAGCTTGCTTAACTTAGTGCTGTAATGAAGATAATCTTCCCATAAAACACTTTTCTTGACTTTCAGCTGTCAGGTATATTCAGCCCAAAACAGCATTTTTTTTTTATTAATCTAATGTTTAAGTATGTTTATTTTAATTTGTTCAGTGGAAAAAAAATAGATTTGTTTCTTGAGTACAGTTGTCATGGATTAGTTAGTGTAGTGAGGAATTAGCTTTGTGAATTATAATGAAAATCTGTTCATGTTTTCCGTTTTTTTTTTATTCACAGTTTAGAAGTATGTTCTTGAAGTTGTTTTTGTTTTTAAGTTTATTGCTTATTGCTTTGTAGGACAGTTACCTAACATTCATCTGAAAACCTCTATTCCATGTAGCTGTTGGGTGACATGAAAAAAAAAAAGTGAACTTGATTTTTATCCTTGAGAGATGTACTTGAATAAGACATTTTGCTGAAATATTGGTTACTGTATATTTATATTTTTAATCCTTTTTTTCCCCCCCTCTGATCTGATAGTGCTATTTTTCTTTATTTTGTGAAAATCTGGAATCCAGTGAAGTTTGTCCTTCGAACTATTTGAACGTAAGCAAGAGGACACTGAATAGCGCAGAACCTCTTGATTAATAAATCTAGGGCCTGAGATATAAGTTTTTGTTAGTCTGTGTTAACAAGGTATGAAAGCCAACATGATTCGATCATTTATGATAAGACGGTCTTGTAACTAATTGTGACTTTTGGAGTCACTTTGTGAAACTCACAAGATACTGTTGTGAATTCAATTGTATTATCAATGCTTGATTTTGGCTTTTCAGAGGTTTGATAGTAGATAGAAGACTTTGCTTTTTGTTGTGTTATTCTTTTTCTTTTTTTTTCCCCTCACGTTCAGCTGCTTTCATAATCAAGGAGCTTAGCTTTTCAAATGTGTTTTGTTGGGCACAGATCTTAAGGTGATTTCCATTTTATGTCTATGAGACTGCAAGTCATTTCCGCCATGATGTTCTCTTTATAATTCCCTGTTCCCTTGTTGGTCAATTGTTAAAGTACATTAATTGATTAAAAGAGGGGAACTATCGTCTGTTCTATCCAGTCATATCCATTTTTTTATAATTCCAATATTTTGTCCCTTGAATTATTGATAGTTAAATATTGTTGTTTTGTCCAGTGTTATAGTTTTTGTACTTTGTTATGCTGTTTAATGTACTTTGGTTTTGCTTCTTTATTTATTTTGTTTGTTTGTTTTATCATATTATTATATGCTGATTTTGTCTCAATGTTTCAGGTGCTGACCTCTCTTCAGACTTCCATTTTGATTTCTTTTACATGTATTTTTTTTTGTTGACTGAATGCGTTTACTCCGAGCAGAAGCATTGCTTTTTGAACTGACGTTGTTGTGTATTATATAGCTCAAGTGTTCAATAGCTGAAAGTGCATGTAGCAAAGTGTGATGCTGAATTAACATTTTTTTGAGACTAATGCAGATCCAGTGTTTTGTCACATTTTGAGACTAATGCAGATCCAGTGTTTTGTCACATTTTGAAAGTAATGCAGATTCAGTGTTTTGTCATATTTTGAGAGTAATGCAGATCCAGTGTTTTGTCATTTGCTTGTAAGGCTTATCGCCATTGTACATTTCTTTCATGTTGGTAATATCACACATAGCTTGCAACATTCAGTTAACTAATGTGATATATTCAAATGTAATGTTTCATAGTTTATTTTCTGTAAAGATTTTTTTTTTTTGCTTATTAAACTGTAATCATTGATTACTTTCAACGAGCGTCAATGTTTGTCCTTGTTTTGTGGGGCTTTTTTTTTTTTTTGTGTGTGTGTATAAATTCTATTCTTATTAGAGTTGTGAGCTAAGATAGTCATTTCAGACAACAGTGAGTCCTAAGAAAGGATTTGTTTGGCTTCTTAGGAAGATCATTCAGATTCTTGTGGAAATTTTGTTATAAAAGGGGGAAGGGTCATGGTAGAAATCTGCGTTACATTTTTAAATTGGCATCCTACATTTTCTTTAAAGTTACACCTGTGTCATTGTGTCAACGGCGTTTGCCCTGCGGCTGAATGAATGATATGAAGGGTGTGATTTTGTGTAGGATTCTGCAATGTTTTTTTTAGTATCCTACAGGATCTCGTAGACAAGTAGAAATGTCAACACTCAGAATGTCTGGCACTCAAGGCTAAAGAAACAGCAGGAATGTGTGGCAGAACTCTGCCATTTTTTTTCCTTCTTTTTTCTTTTTCTGTCTTTTGTTGAGCACTTGGGTAGTACAGTCATGGCATACTCACTTCTCATTCAGATCTGTAGTTTGTAGATCCACTGCCATCAGCCTATCAGTAAAAATGGATATCTGATGCACCTTTTGTTCAGGGGAGGTAATGCCTATGACTTTCAAGAAAAATCTGATTAAAAGGTGAAGCTATCAGTGCATTAAGGAATAAGCAAGTGTTCACATAAAAATCAGACTCGTGTAGATGGGAGTTTTCTCTGAGTTCACACTGAATGAATGAAAACATCAACAAAAAAAATAAATAAAATAAATCTAAAACCTTTCAGTGTTTGTAATACAAGTTCAGTCGCTTATGTTCCAGGTTACTTATGTTCCAGATTATATATGTTCCAGCCTACTTATATTCTTGATTACTTGGGACTTGATCAGTTTTCTTAATCTTGGGTTTCAGAAAATCAATATTTGGTTACTGACTGCTCAACATTTGGTAAAACTTTGTTATAAAACAACTCTTTATTCATGTGTTCATTAATTTGTAGAGCCACATGTGTATATAGTCCTAGCTTGGTTGCTGCTTATCTTGAAGACTGTTTGTTTTTAGAAAGAACTACAGTAGTTTGACTTCATGAAGTCTTAAGGTCACATTTGTGCTGTTCCTGATGCAAGTGGCCTTGATGCTTTAACAACTGATCCGAGTAATTTAAATTAGTAAAGTTTTCAGTGGCTGGTATAGGAGATTCTGAGAGCAGTCTATGCAACAGGTGATGTTGAGTGTTGCTGTGAGTAAAGGGATTTTATAAATCATATCTTCAAGTAAATATGTTGTTATTGTGCATTGTTTTTTTATTTAAACAAAAGAAATTAAACTTGTCATTGAAAGGAAGCCAAAGCAAAGAAGCTCACAAATGGCTGATTGATTTTCACTGGAATATTGCAGTTCCTGTTAAGGCCTTTTGCTATAATTTAATCCTAATCTGTTTCCTTTGGCTGGGCTAATTGTTTTTTTTTCCTGGTCAAGTTTTGACTTGAAAAGGAAGTAATTTTTCTTTTAATTGTAAATAAAGAGTTCTGGAACTTGAATCCTGGCAAATGTTTCCCAGATTCCTCCGCATTAAACACATTCTCAGTCATGTCTGATTTTTACACATTTTTTTCTTTTCCTCATCTTCTTAACCGTGTATTCAGTCCTTTTGTTGTTGTTGTTATTGTTGTTGTTGTTGCTGCTGCTGTTGTTATTAAATTTAACAGCAATTCAGTTCAGTTTTTTTTTTCAAATTATGTGTCATTAAATTAATACAGATCTTTTTTTTGGTAGTGGCGATTGTGTATATATGTGTGTGTGTGTGTGTGGGGGGGGGTAACACAGGCAAGACTGCTTTTTCTTTATTTTATTTAACTCTACAGGGAGAGAACTGCCAAGGTCAGGTCTGCCATTAGCACTGTTGGAAAAAAGTCTGATGAGCGTTTAATATAGGTATAATACCGTATACGTTTTAGAAGACGCCTTAATTACTTGGAGCACAATTCTGCAGTGGGTGAGATCTGAAGGCATACACAGCTTTAGGAAAATTTTGAATTGCTTACACCACCACAGTGTTAGACTACACATGCACAGACAAATCGTTGCTCAGCTAAGAGGGACTGTTGGACGTCATTCGCGAGTTATTCACAAAGGGAGATAAGTAAACCAAAAACAGCTTACTTGACTTACCTACAGAGAAAAGCTGCTGCGCATGCCCAGACATCCCCTGCACCAAAAAATAAAACGAACAGAATCAAGGGAAGCGGCTTCCTCGACAAATCCCGCAAACTCCACTCCCTTCACAAAGACTTTCTCCCCACCATTACTGAAGATATGGAACCCCTACCAATCTATGAAGAGACAAACCACTACCAGCTACACGTCCGGATAAACGCTAGAATACTAGGACTAACAACAACAAAAAAACCAACACAGCCCACGAGATGAAATCCCCGGCCTTGGAAATGATGGAGCAACTACAATCCTTCAGAATGGACACGTCTTCAGGGACGGATTAGCAGAAGGGGCCACCAGAAATGTAGGGGCTGGCATCTTCGTCAGATTCCCGGACGGAAAAATAAGCATGCAAGCACAGCCAACAGGAAGATACTCATCAAACTACAGAGCAGAAACAGCAGCACTCAAACAAGCACAGCCAACAGGAAGATACTCATCAAACTACAGAGCAGAAACAGCAGCACTCAAACAAGCACAGCCAGCAGGAAGATACTCATCAAACTACAGAACAGAAACAACAGCACTCAAACAAGGCCTGAAAATATGCGCAAAAACATACCACCCAAAAGATTGTATGCTTCCCTGACTACAGAACCCTACTAAAACAATACAGACAAACAAAAAAGACTCAAAAACGCAGGAAATTATATCACAACTAAACAAACTCCAAAACTCAGCTGTAGTACTACAGTGGCTTCCTTCACACTGAAATAAATGGAAGTGAAAAAAAAGCAAAAATCATCATCCACAACAAACCAAATACCAACTTGAAAACAAAAATGAAAATAGAATCAAACACAAGACCCCATTCATCAACTTCAGAGATCCCAGCAAACCACAGTCTTTCGACTAAGAACAGGACACTGCAGACTTCTAAATCACTTCTATCACCTCAAAATATCACACACAAATGAGTATCCCTGTGGCTTTGGAATCCAGACACCAGAACACAAACCTGTCCAACCCACTCAAACCTCCGAGTACAGATCAGGCCCAAGGGAGAGGAGCTGAAAGAAAAGCTGTGGGGGTTGCACTCAAGCCTTATGAAGACGACGAACAGGGCTCCAGATTTAGCATGACCAAAATTCCTTCAACGTTGAAGAAGAAGAAAGCTTACTTGAATGATTTTTAGCAAGTTGGAGGGCGGGGCATTGGCACAGAAAATCTCTGTCATTTTGCTTATGGCCTCGTTTTAAACTTACTTAAGGAAAAAAAAGGGATGCTTTGTGGCTGAGTTGATAGTGTGTTGTCTTCACGACTAGGTAGTTGCTATGTCTAGGGACATAAGTATTGCAGTTAGAATGAATTTACCACAAACATTTGATACATTTTACTGGACTGTCTAGAACTGGCTCCAACGATCTTCGTAAAAATCTTAGTTATCTGGATTGGAGATGTGGAACTAGAAAGAAGAGAAATGGAGATGTGTAACTAGAAAGAAGAGAAATGTATTCAAGAAACGTTATCCTTAAAACTGCACAACTTACTAAAAAAAAAAACTGCACAAATTATACGTGAAATAATAATTT
This sequence comes from Achatina immaculata, assembly GCA_009760885.1. NCBI lineage: Eukaryota > Metazoa > Mollusca > Gastropoda > Stylommatophora > Achatinidae > Lissachatina > Lissachatina immaculata. Next base: position 52,153,666 of record CM019720.1, on the reverse strand, counting down.
AACAAGAATTCTTAGGTAAACGATTTATCAATAGTAACAAGAAAGTGCAGTAATTTGGCTTTACTCTTGATTAAAAGAAACAAACAAATAAACGAACGTATCAAGACTGAAGGAAAATGTTGAAAATAAGTATGTAAGCTTATAAGTAAAAGGACAAGCTAGATTTTTGTTTTATTCAGCAGTGTCATTTTGTTGACGTTTTTTGTGTCTGTTAAGAAGAGAAAACCTTTTTTTTTTTTTAAGCTTACCCTTGTGCACTAACGCCATATCCCTATGTGCCTCAAAGGCACGACAGGATACTTTACCTTTACCCTTGTATGTAAGGGTAATATGCTTCTGAATAAAAACAAAATCGACACTTATTTTACTAGCAAAATCGTTTCCAGTATTCTTTATATCAATGGTTCTCAAGCTGTACGAAGTGGTGACCCGTCGTTTAATATGAAGACAGATAAGAAAATAACGAGAAACGAAACAGAAAATTGTAATGAAAAAAAAATTTTTTTTTAATGGAATGTTGTAGTATTTGTTACATTTAGCATCAGTGAATATACTTTAAAATGGAAGGAATTCACAGACTGAGATGAACAAGTGACATTAATTTGTAGAAGTAATATTAACATTTTTTTTATGTAAACTATGAAAAAAGGCAATCTATGTATATGTATATTTTATCTATAATTATATATACTGTTACAAGTGAGATACAACAAACCACTAACCGGTAATTTGGGTTCTTGTAAATTTTTATCACAGTCTTAACATGTACAACACGATTTTAGCATAACTCTTGTACAGCAGCTGGGACAGCATAATAAAATAACACATTCAGTTAAGAAAATCACAGTACAGATCATTTGGTCATCTTTAAGACCAAGGCAAAGAGCATACGATTCTGTGCGAACAAAGAAATAAGTTATCTGTGCTGATATATAACGCCGAGGATATCTCGACCAATGTTATTCTTTTTCTTTCTTGTGGTTTTTTTTTTTTTTTACTCTAACCAATAACAACTATACTGGTGCTAATCGCGGCTGTTAACTCATGTAACAGAAAAAAAAAGGATGACATCTTTCGAGTTCAGTGATCGAGTTAGGATTTTTTTAAAACCGGGACAGTTATACCTGTCTTTCCACCTTGCGTGACGTACTCTCTGAATTACCGGTTTTCTCAGTACAACTTTCGGCAATGTAAACTTAAACAACACATTTTACAAACATCACTGGAAAGTAAATGTTCGTGTGAACATTTTTTTTTTTTCATTTGGGGCGAAATTTAATCTTTACAAAATGCTGACATGTTGAACCAGAGTCAAAAACTGGATGATTCTCCTCCATGCAAACTGAACACCATCATTCTACTGGCCTGATTATCCTCTAACAGATTTCGTCAATTACTTTGTACCAGGTATTTGATAATATACATCAGTTACGCTAACCGACGACATCCTAAAGTTTTGGTGTTTCACGTTTTTTAAATCGATAATTTACCGGTAAATGGCGGTTAACGCGATCCCTGAAAGAGTCCTTTAGAATATTGAACAAAATAGAGGCAACAAAAACATCTTTAGAGCACCGGATGTGTATGAAAACTGGCTCCTCCGCTTTATATTTAGAACGGTGGCCTTGACAAAACAGTAAATGACAGTATGGTTCTTGGAAAATTGAGGAGAGAGGGGGCCAGAGGAGATGATTGCCCCGAGATATCACTGACTCCAAATTGTGGAGGAGCACAGTCACTTCACAGAGGTACCAGGTATACACAAAAAGGACTACCTAACAACACTTCAGATGAAGACACTGTCCTAGGAGCTGATTGACAGCAAATACAACCCAGCTGAATGGACACATGTGTACACAGATGAGTCTGCAGAAAAAAAAAAGTAAAAATTGGAGGTGGGGGCGTCTACATAAGATACACAGATGGGAGACAAACCAAAAAGGCCTTCGCGACGGGAAAGATTTCCTCCAACTACAGGGCAGAAACAATAGCCCTCCTTGAAGCCCTCAGAACACTCAAAACAGGAAACCAACACCCACCACACAAAATAGCCTTATTCACAGACTTCAAGGCACTTCTGGAATCTCTAAAAACAACAAAGAACCCACAGGCAAGCATACAGGAAATCACAACAGAACTGAAGCACCTTACACTGTCAACAACTGTGGCCCTACAATGGGTACCATCCCACTGTGGAATAGCTGGCAATGAAATAGGTGACAGCCTATCCAAAGCTGGCAGCAATCAAGATCAAAGAAATCATCAAGTAAACTACCAAGAGGCGAAAACAATAATCCGTAACCAGTGCAGATATGAATGGAAAAAGAAACTGAAAGCATCAATGAACTAGATCCAATACACCAACTACAAAGACATCAGCAAACCATCCTCTTTCGCCTAAGGACAGGCCACTGCAGGCTACTGAGCCTCCTACATCGACTCAAAATGTCTCACACAGACGAGTGTCCATGTGGCAGTGGAGTCCAGACTCCAGAACATATCCTACAAGAATGCCCAAACCAGACAGACCTGTGCGTGAGACATGGGCAGAGGACACAAACTTGGGGAAAAGCTTTGGGGATCTGGAGAGGACTGTGGGCTTTGCCATGTCGACAGGGATCAGGATCTGAAGCGACCAACAACCTCGAACGCAGAAGAAGAAGAAGAATAACTGACACTATAAAACACCACACTAACTGAAGCATGCGTTCTGGTTAGACAATAACATATTTTCAGATTGACTGGCAAGAGGAAAACCTTCTGCGAAGGACAGGCCATATGATGAAAAGAGGGCTGAAGTTGGATGTTAAACCTATTCAGTATAAGGAGATGAGATCAAAGCTGATACTGAAATAAAGCTCAGTTTCTAAGTATTCCATTCTTTACTTATATAATGACAGCTCACTGTTGTACGTTAGAGTGACTTTAAAATTACAGATAGTTCGTGCCAGAGAGTTTCAAGTCTTTTTCGGCCTCCACCCTTGTACAAAGTCCATGATCTTTTTTACTTCTAGTGCATTTAGTTCTGGGAATCCCTCTTTCAAGAGCTTCTTGTCCAGAGTACAGAGCATGCTCCCATCTATCTGTTCATTGGCAAACCGAAGTACAACTCTGTCCTTCATTCCTATATATCGTAAGGATTTGGATACTTCTTGAACACTGAGTCCTTCTATTTGGTCTGGAGGAACCCACCCGTCATCAATGGATCCTGCCTTGTCTTTAAACACGTTGTAACTGAACTCACTCTCGTTTGGATACCCTGCCTCGCCCCGCGAACACACGGAAATGGCAGAGTCATCGCCCTTTTTCCAGAGTACGTCACTGACCCCGCAGGAAGAGAGTGAGCGAGTGTTAGGACGGAAGCTAGGCTCACTTTCAGTGTAATGCATGGCGTAAGCCGTCCCATGAAAGTTCTGTAAATCCTGATGTTGTTGAACTTGTTGCATAATCATAGAAGCATCCATAGAACGACTAGTATGTAGCTGTGGTCGAGAGTTCTGGGTGTATGTATGTTGTCCTGATGAATATTGTGTGTATCCATTCTGAAAATCCTGGAAAACAGCTGGACTATTAGCAAATGAGTCTGTAAAAGGAAAGATTTCTTTTACGTTTGGTCTCATTTTTCTGAAGTTGTGGGAACGTATGGTTGCATTAGGGTTAACATTCACATTTTTCAAATGTCTGGATTTGTACCGAGAATCATGTCCAGGACTTGCGCTCTCGAGATTCAGATTATCAATAAATCGTTGATCAGGGTTTGTCGTGTTTCCAGTCAAAGCGGACCGCCACGCATGTGGTGTTGCATACAGCTGCGAAGTACTGACTGTAGCCGGTCCTGCGAGACTGCCTAAGGGACGATTTTTACCTAATTCCTCCGAGTTAAAATTAAAAAGAGTATCAATGTCTAAAGGGCATCCTTGTTCGTACCCTCTTGTCCTTTGCACAAATTCACGAGGTAGCTCGCTGCGAACTTTCCTTGCTCTAGCACTTCTCAAAGAGTCGTTAGCGATCCCTTGTGATTTCTGTTTGAGCTGAACATCAGATCGCTTGACGTATCTGGACTCTTGTTGAATTTGTACCGGCATCATGTATCCGTCATCGTCCCGGTCGTGACTGAATACATTACCGCTGTACCTGTCGTCAAGCAGTGCTGATTGGCTGTACCTGTCGTCAAGCAGTGCTGATTCGCTGTACCTGTCGTCAAGCAGTGCTGATTCGCTGGCTCGGCGGTAGTTCGGAGGTTGCGGGGCTGGAGGTAGATGCTCATACAATGATTCACTGGACAAGTTAAAGCTATGAGTTGGCGAGGCAGGCGGTGTGTCTTTTGGGGGATCGGTTGGAATAGGTGGAAGGTCACGTTTTTGTATACTTCCCCTGTGCCGATATACACTGACGGAATCATTAGTGGATTTTGAGCTAGATGTAGAAGGCGTGTTGAGAGTACTGGTGCTGTATACACCATTACCATTGCTTGAAGAACTACTCTGGTAAGTCCCACTACTACTACCTCGCCCAGAATCATCTTGCTTTGATTTCTCACTGTCGCTGTTCCTAGGTACCTGGTCATCATTGTCTAAACCACTGAAGAACTCCTGATAACTTAGCTCGTTTCTAGATATACGTTTTGAGAACACATCGTCGCTTCTCAACTCTTTTAATTTTGCTCGCTCTTTCTTGACTTTCCTTACGCTTAGTTTTTCTAAAATAGAGCTGGACCGTACTCTCCTCTGTTGTTTTGGTGCTTTCCCTGGCAGCTCCACATCTGTGCTGGGCATTTGTTCTGCAGAGTTTGGTTCTGGAGAACTGAGGTAGGCGAAAGTTTCATTAGCAGACACAGCTTGAGCGTTAGGTTCACGTGAAAGTGTACTTGTATATGTCTGAACTTCACTGACTGCGGCGGTTGTTAGCTGACCAGCTTTGCCATGATGTGAAGGTGGAATATCGCTGTCTGCAGCTGTGGTGGGACTATCAACTTTCCTTCGATTATCATCTCTGTAGGCCTCGAAAGACGACGAGTACCCGCTGTAATAGTTGGCTGTGAGAGGCTTTGTCTTATCACCGGTCAGAGAAGATGGCTTTTGGTCACTCGTCTGCTTGATCTTGAAGCCTTCTCTAACATTATCTTTCTTTCTTACCTCCTTATCTTGAAGTTTGATTTTGCTTTTCACTTTCTCATTCCATGGAGTATAATTCGCGCTTTCACTTTTAGAGCTGACTGTTGTCTTTGTCTTCACAAACCCTCTAGAGAGTAACATCTCGTGGTCAAGGGGAACTTCAAATTTCTCACTGTTCGGCACATTTTTAAATAAAATGCCATCAGCCCCTACTTTGCTGACCACAGCAAACTCTTCTTCTCGAGTCCCGTAAAGTCTTATCACTCCCCTCGGGCACTTGAAGTTTTCTTTGCTGCTGACTTGAATGAGCTGGGCAGTGACGGGAACCCCGAACGCCATTATCAGATCTTGAAATTCATACACTGCATCGTAGTTGGCCACAGAAGAGTCTCCTATGGGGCTGAATACACCTGACATAATAAATGGTATCATGATCTCTCCGCCCGACGCGTCGAAGCACTGGAGATATTTCAGATCATGCTCTTTCTTGACCTTATTCTGCTTCAAGAGTCTCTTAAATATGTTTCTTTGTGCAACGTTTTTGCTCTTTTTGTTGTCCATGTACACAATCCCCGCCGTGAGAACCTGGCCGGGTCTTATCTCGTGAGGCATCCAGCAGCTGTTACCATTTTCTTCCGTGGTTAGCTGGTAGCCCACTGTTGACGTTCGCACGAGGAAGCTCCTGGGGTTTACGCTGGTGATTCCTCCGATGGTATCGAAATACTCTACGGGTCGTCCGTCATCTGGTACCACTTCCAGCCAACCTGTGAATGAGGATGTTTAAAAGTTATTTTATTATAAACAGGTTATGGCGAAGTAAACAGGCAGAGTTCTGTAAACATAAATACGTACACATTAGTGTACGCTACTTAATCTTAAAAAAAAGTATTGTTTAGTTCGCGTGTAAAACGTGTAGTTTTACTATAAGAACCAGCAGCGGGTTAACTACAACGAAGGTCCCTAAGCTAGGGCCCGCTACTCCCTCCTATCTATACCGTCAGTCCCCTGATATATAACCTGGTTCAACTCTACTTATCTCCCCTGTTAATTGACCTGATTCGCCTCTAGTTGTTATCTATGCTACTATTACACGTTGTTTTTTTTTTTAATTATGATATAGAGGAAACACAACTGACATGTCACTTTTCAGGAAACTTGTTATTTACTTCTTTATTCATTTTCATGTAAACAAAGATTACTCTGCATTTACGAATTATTTTCCCCCATAACGCTGGGCCCTTATGCTCATAGGCTTAGCCTAACAGCCAATTTGCCACTGCCTCTCGCAGCTTTCAAAATCATGTATTATATTTTCATATACATTTTTTAAACCAACTGTTACTTAATTAATCACCTAATAATGAAATCCTCTGATTCTGTCTGATATAGGTAAAAAGATATACCAAAAGAATTATAGATGAATAGATAGGCTTAACAAAAACTACTCAGGTCATCAAAGAAATGGAGAGATACCATCTAGACGTTCTGGGCATCAGCGAAATGCGATGGCCAGAAGCAGGTAAAAGATCAGCGGAAAACGGTAAGTTAATAATACATTCAGGCAGAAACGACGGTAAACATCAAGATGGGGTAGGTATTATTATGTCAAATCTAGCACTCTTGTAGAATGGGAACAAGTGAACAGTGGCATAATAAGAGCACGATACAACCTAAGACACGGGAGAATGACAATAATACAGTGTTATGCACCCACGAACGATGCAGATGATGAGGTGAAAGACGACTTCTATCACCAATTACAACAAATCATCAACAAAGTCCCTAAACACGACATCCTAATTGCTATGGGAGACTTCAACGCTAAGGTAGGGAAAGATAACACCGACGTTGAAAAAGTAATGGGGAAAGAAGGAATCGACATAGTTAATCAGAACGGAGAAAGATTCATTGAAATATGTCTAACAGCGGGCATGGTCATTGGAGGTACAATATTTCCACACAAAGAGATACGTAAAATAACGTGGATATCTCCAGATGATAGAACTAGAAACCAGATATATCATTTTTGTATTAGAAAGCAATACAGAACATCTCTGATAGATGTAAAGCCTTATAGGGGTGCAGATGTTAACAGTGATCACAACTTGTGCATAGGAAAAATAAAACTAAAATTGAAAAGCCAACACAAGAAATCAATACACAGAAAGATAAACAGCCACAGCCTACAAGAAGAGAATACTAACAGTAATTTCAATCAGGAACTTGCCAATCATTCCAAAACACCCAGAAGTATAGGAGATAGGTATAGATGAAGTATGGAATTCTTACAGCACAGCCATAATTACAGCAGCAAAAGCAAGCTCTGGACTGAAAAAACCAAATAGAAAAGCATGGATATCAGAAAACACATGAATGGAAAGAAGCAGATTACACACAAATAACTATTCAGACTGAAGTGAAAGGTGTGCAGAATGGTGAGATGCAGAGCAGTCTTGTAAGATCAACAGCCACACTTAGTGTTCTAGATGACAAATATCCATGTAACACCTGGATACGTGTGTATACAGATGGATCTGCACATAATGCCATAAAGAATGGAGGGGCAGGAGCATATATTGAATATCCAAACAACACCATTGACAAGATTTCCATACCCACTAGTAAATACTGCAACAACTTTGATGCAGAAGTTAGGGCAATTATTGCTGCAGTTGAAAAACTATCAGACTCCAGAATTGATACATGTCCTGTAGTAATTCTCACAGATGCAAGATCAGTACTGGAAGCTCTTCAGAGCAACAAAAACTACCAGACCTTAAGGATGCCTTGTCAAAAATTGGCTTACAACATGGAGTCATTTTGCAATGGATTCCCTCCCACTGTGGGATACCAGGCAATGAGAAAGCTGACCATCTGGCTAAAGAGGGCACTGAAATGGAGCAACCAGACATACCAATCACCTATAATCAGAAGAAAAGCATGATAAAAACCTACAGGAAGCCACAAACACCACCACATGATGACTATCACATGCTAAACAGAAAGGAACAAGTCACCATCTTCCGTCTCCGAACAGGACACAGCAGACTCCGAAGTCATATGTATACAAAGTTTAAGGTTGGTACTACTAATCTTTGTACATGTGGCCAGGTGCCCCAAACTATGGAACATATCCTCCAGAACTGCATCAACTACGAGACACTGAGAAATAATTACTGGCCCAGTGAAACCACTAAAGAAGATAAGCTCTACGGTTCCATACATGAGTTACAAAAAAACAGTGAAATTTATCCAAGAGACAGGACTGCAGATATAGACAGACAATGCGAACGAAGAAGAAGAAGAAGAAGAAGAAAACACATGAAAGTACATACATAAAAGACGAGCAGTCAAATTAGACATGTTGAATGTAAAAACAGATATTCGAAAAGATATGGTAAAAGCAACATGCAAAGAAATAGACAAGAAAGTAAAACGCTCGGCTAGAAGGGATAAAAGAGAATATATAGACAATATGGCAAAAGAGGTAGAGAAAGCAGCAAAAACAAGCGATAGCAAAACTTTATATAACATACAAAAGAGGCTAACAGGGTCTATTATATCTAAAGAAAGACCAATCCTTAGCAAAACTGGAACCCTATTAACATCAGATAAAGACCAAAAGCAAAGATGGGCTGAACACTTCCAAAAAATACTTAATCGACCACACCCAGAAGAATTGTTAAACCTTGAAACCGACTTACTAGCCCCACAACTAAATGTCAATCTAAATGAAATTACATTGTATGAAACTGAAACAGCAGTGAATTTAATGGCTAACAACAAAGCTGCGGGTGAAGATGAAATAATCCCCCAAATGTTGAAACCTATCAATAATGACAACATGACACAACTACAGAGAATGTTTAATAAAATTTGGAAAGAAGAAAAGGTCCCTTCTAAATGGAAAAAAAAGGAATCATTGTTAAAATACCAACAAAAAAAAAAGGCAACCTTAGTGACTGTAACAACTGGAGAGGAGTAACCTTAATATCAGTTGTGTCAAAAGTATTTTGCAAAGTGATTTTGAATAGACTTAAAGATATAATGAGTGAAGAACAAGCAGGATTTCGAAAGGGGAGAAGCTGTCTCGACCAGACCTTTACTCTAAGAATAATGCTTGAAGAACATATTGAAAAGCAGAAACCATTAATACTGAACTTCATAGACTTTAAAAAGGCATTTGATAGTATACACAGAGATTCATTATGGAGAATTTTAAGTCTATATGGAATACGATCTAAAACTGTCAACATCATTAAGGACTTCTACAATGGATATGTTTGTGCAGTCAGAACAGAAGAAGGGATGAGTGAATGGTTCTATACTGAAACAGGTGTGAAACAAGGTTGTATATTGTCTCTTTTGCTTTTTGGAATTACAATAGAACATAATGAAAAAATGCTGCACAGGTAACACAGGTATTGACTAGGTACAAGGGACCCAACTAGAAGATCTTGATTTTGCTGATGACATAACTCTTATCAGTGACAATATGAATTCCATGCAAGAAAAAACAGATAGCCTATCTTCACTGGCTAGCAAAATAGGACTTGAAATTAACAAGGACAAAACAAAAATAATGAAAATTCCCATTAATCAAAATGGAAAAATACACATAGAAGGGACATATATTGAAGAAGTCAATCAATTTGCATACCTTGGCAGCTACATAGACCAGGATGGTGACACCAGAAAGGAAGTTAGAAATAGAATTGCAAAAGCAGCATCGATTTTCAAGAATATTTAGAACATATGGAATTCAAAAGTTAAGAGCACAAAAACCAAGTTAAGACTATTCAATTCAAAGGTAATATCCACCCTCATTTATGCACGCGAAAGCAAGAACACAACAAAGAAATAGATAACAAATTAAACTCTTTTGAAAACAAATGCCTAAGGAAAATACTCGGCATCAAATGGAACGAATTCAAGAACAATGCAGAGATAAGACAGATGACTGAGCAACAATCAGTCTCATGGGTGATCAGGAAATGGAGATGGACATATGTTGGTCACGTGATGAGAAGAAACGATTAGAGAATCCTAAAACAAGCTATCAAGTGGAATACAACAGACAGACAGACAGACAGATAGATAGATAGATAGATAGATAGATAGATAGATAGATAGATAGATAGATAGATAGATAGATAGACAGATAGATAGATAGATAGATAGATAGATAGATAGATAGATAGATAGATAGATAGATAGATAGATAGATAGATAGATAGTCTATGGCTGATGTGCATTTCTTATCTTGTTCTTATTTAACTTTTAGTGTGAGAAAAACAGCATCGACTTGTCTCTTTTCCCGCCCCCAACTCCCCCCCCCCCCAAACCACCACCACCACCACCACCACACACCCACCACCACTACACACAACAGATTGTTATTGCAAATAAATAATATAACGCAAACTTCTAGTAAATTATTCGTACATGTTTGTGATCTACTATGCAATTTGTTGTCACGAAAAAAGAAATGACAACTGCAGTAAGACTGCTTCTAGCAATGAAAGTAGATGGGTGTATGGTTCAGCTTTACAAGAAAAGATAGAAAGACAGAAAGTGGGCAGAAAAAAAAAGAATAGCAGAAAGCAAGATGGATGCCCGACTTTCCTTCCAGGGGGAGTCTAAAAAAAGTCTTTATTTTTCATCCATTTTTTCGTGTTTTTATCTGTTGTGTGTGGGGTTTTTTATGTGATCCTCATTGGATAGGTGTATGTTCCTCATTTATATGTGCTGATCTTGCCTTCTGTCCCCACGTTCCTCGCTCTTTCTATCTTTTTTGTAAAGCTGAACCATACATCTGCATCTGTTGCCACGAAAACAGCGGCAAAATCTGACAATCAATTTCCAGACTGCTAGAGCTGAGAGACGCCTCATACATTTTTCACTGTGAAACCCATAACCAAGGTTTAAAACTTTTTTCCCCACCACAGCAGAATTGTAATAACTTCACATATCCTGATAAAACAGGATTCTGGAGATAATGTTTCCCTATTCTTCTTATCTTAATAGGATTCTGAATATAACCTTTCCCTATTCTTCTTATCTTAACAGGATTCTGAATATAACCTTTCCCTATTCTTCTTATCTTAACAGGATTCTGAATATAACCTTTCCCTATTCTTCTTATCTTAACAGGATTCTGAATATAACCTTTCCCTGTTCTTCTTATCTTAACAGGATTCTGAATATAACCTTTCCCTGTTCTTCTTATCTTAACAGGATTCTGAATAATAAAGGTAGATAGAGGTGTACGGTGTAGTTTTACAAAGTGAGGAAGGGAGTGAGTAAAGTGAGAAAAAAACTCTCTCCACAACTGGCTGTTCCGCGAAGCGTAGGAAAGAAACAATTTAATATCAAATAATTAGATTGCATTTATTATTGTTTTTCTCACGCATGCGCACACACAAGCATATGCAAATGAGATCCTTATCGGAGAAAAACTTGATATAAAACTGCACCTCCAAAAATGGATTAATTCAGATGTCCTTGACAAAAAAAAAAATACAAGGTTTTAGAACTCTGACGTCATATGAAATACTCGTACTACTGCCAATACATACATACATACATACATACATACATACATACATACATACATACATACATACATACATACATACATACATACATACATACTCACGGAAAAAAGTAAGTGTGCAATGCTTTAAAAACCACCATGAACGTCCTCAGGTGATGATTGAAATAAAATTTGGCACACATTAGGTTTGATTATCCAATAACAGATAAAATGATAACTTTCACGCAGTCACATGTCATAAAAAAGTGAAAAAAACTCACACCCCAAGAAAAGAAAATCAGGGTTTCAACATCGTGTGTGTCCTCCTCGGGCAGTTATCACTGCTTGACACCACCTTCTCATCGAACCAATGACACGTATCAGTTGTTGAGGCATGTTATTCCATTCTTCTTGCAACGCTTGGACTAATTCTTGGCAGTTTCCAGGACGATTGTGTCGTCTTCGCAACCTGCGGTCTAGTTCATCCCAAATATGCTTGATAGGTGACAGGTCCAGTGAAACTACTGGCCATGGCTTTATCTTTTGCCCTGTCTACAATGGCTACTACTTCCTGCAGCACTCTGTTGTGGCTCCAGGTATAGCGTTCTGCATGCTGACAACACATGTTCCAATGTTTGCCTTTCGTTGCAGAGAGGGCACTTTGTGTCTTCGGATACACCCCATTTGTATAGGATGAGCCTGTAGGCAGAAAGTCATAAGCAGCTCTGATTATGAAGCTGAGTTACAAGGGTGCCTCTTCTTCTTCTTCATCTTCGTTCACTTCTACCACCAAAAACCGCACTGTGAACCATCTGAATTCATGCCTGTGGTCCTCGTTAGGTCCCGTGGTCCCCTGTGTGGTCCAAAATAGACCACACGAGATCCACGAAAGGACAACAAGAGATTCAGAGTGTCACAGTGCTTTAGCCTGTATTCTTGGCGGGTCTCGGAAGCGGGATTGCGTGACACCGTGGTTTTCATTGCACCAGTTTAGTCTAGGGTTGGACTTTCTCACCGGAAGACCTCGACGTGTTTAGGATATCAGTGCATCCCCGCTGGGTGAGAGGCGGTAGCCCACCCAGGCCAGAGTTGGACTTTCTCACCGGAAAACCTCGACGTGTTTTGAGATACCCGTGTATCACCGCCGGGTGAGAGGTGGTTGCCCATCCAGTCCAGGGTTGGACTTTCTCACCGGAAAACCTCAGCGTGATTAGGATACGCAAACATCCCCGCCGGGTGAGAGGTGGTTGCCTATCTAGACTTCCCTGGTCCAGTGTCTCCGACTTCAGCATTTTGTGGTCGTGGCCACTACCCTTCCTAGTTGTGACAAGGATGGACTGTCCAGGAGGACGTATCCTCGCCACTAGTGACTTCTACCCCTGGGTTGAGCCGGTTTAGGCATTATCCCAGTATGGGCGTGTTTGGGACGGGACCGACCTCTAGGGCAGAGGTACTGTGACATGCATAGCCTTCAAGATTCACCCCTGGTATGAGCCGGTTTAGGCAAAATTCACCAGTATGGGTGTTTATCAGGCGTTACCGACCTCTAGAGCGGAGGTGGCATGACATGTCTAGCCATCAAGTTCCACCCCTGGTGTGTGCCGGTTTAGGCATATTTCACCAGTGTAGGTGTATTTCGGACGTGGGCGGCCTCTAGAGCAAAGGTGCCGTGGTATAGCTCTCGTAGCGATACTACTGGACATACCGGTTAAACTTCACTTTCCACCACCTTTTCCCATCGGCTCCGCACAGCAACCTTTATTTCTTTTCCGCATTTACTTCCTTAACCGGGAGGAGCTTCACTCCACGCACGGCATTTGAAGAGTCTCGCCAGCAGTGAGACAAGCCGGTTCATGCATTTCACCCGACATGACTGCACTCAGTAAGTGGCCGACCTCCAGACCAGAGGTGCCGTGATTTGACTGTTTGCTTCGCTTTGTCCTTTCTACCACCTTTTCCGCAGTGATGCTGCGCGGCAACCTCATTTGCAAATTTCTTCATTGGCCGGGAGGAGCACCGCTCCACACACGGCAGCTGAAGATCTCGCCAACAGCGGCAGATGAGCTACCAAACGTGCCACTCATCTACCCTAAGTAACTGGTTTTCAGGCGCCAGATATTCGCCCTCGCCCCTTCTCCTGTCAGTTTAAACAGTTCTGCCACGGGAAGGCCAGGAGCTGGACTTGACTGCCAGAGGCTGTTTGTGGCGCGTTTGCAGTCCTTAGAACCACAAGGGTGCCATTTTCCAGATGTCATTCCATGTTAGTAATCTCTGGGGACTTCCTCCCATGTTGTCCACTGACCTTGCTGTGTCTGTTGGACTGCATTCTGGACACGCTTGTCATCACGGAGAAGAATATCTTTCCTTCCACATTCAGAAGTGAGATTGGTCTGAACTGATTGATTTCAGTGGAATTGTGCTCATTTGGGATGTATACTTCATTAGCCTTTTTCCATTCTTTACTTATGAGTCCCTTGGTCCATTCTGTTCGTAGGAGTTTATATATAAGTAAAAGTAAAATTAAAGTTTCTGTGCCATTAAGACATATTGGGGATACAGCGTTAAGCCCGTATTTCCACGACCTTCGGTACATATGAGGGGTGATTGATAAGTTCTCGGCATAGGGTAAAAATACTTGAAGCACGCAGTTGATATTAAGTGGTATTTGTAGATCAGGTTAACGTAAGATTAAACACCAAGTTTCAAGAAATTAACTGCAGCCAATTTTTTTAAAGGCTACTGAAGTTGTAAGGAGTAGAAGAAATTGAGAAAATGGATAAAATTTCTCACCGAGCAGTCATTCGCTACCTCTGCATCAAGTGCTTATCATCGAAGGAGATCCATGAGGATATATATGGTGGAGACTGTAGGGGAAAGTGGCCCTTCTTATAGCACAGTGAAGAAATGGGCAGCTCAATTCAAACATGGAAGGGAGAGTCTGGAAGATGATCCCCGTCCAGGAAGACCAAGAACGGTAAACACCGATGAAATCACCGACAGAATCCATGACATGATAATGGAGGATCGACGACTAACTGAGCAGTACATTGCTACTGAGTTGGGCATCTCCAAGGAACGTGTTCATGCCATTATTCACAAATATCTTCAAATGACAAAGGTCTCTGCTCTATGGGTCCTGAAACTTCTTGGAGCTGATCACAAACGACACCGTCTCAACATGTGAAGAGACAATCTTGGCCATTTTTCTGCAGATCCTGAAAAGTTTCTTCAGCAATTTGTGACTATGGGTGAGACTTGGGTTCATCATTTTCAACCAGAAACCAAAGAACAGTCAAAACAGTGGAAACATCATGGATCCCCACCTCCGAAGAAAGCAGAGTTGGTTCTGTCTGCAGGCAAAGTGATGGGTCCATCTTTTGAGATTCAGAAGATCTGCTTTTGGTAGACTATCTTCAAAACGGCAGAAGATCACCGGGGCCTATTACGCTAATCTTGTGAAGCAACTGCGGGTCAAATTGAAGGAAAAGCGTCAAGGGACATTGACGAGAGGAGTCATCTTTCAGCAAGACAATGCTCCAGTTCACATGTCGGCGCTGGCAATGGCTGCTATTCTTGAATGCGGCTTCCAGCTTCTTGAACATCCTCCTTATTCCCCAGATTTGGCCCCGTCGGACTATTACCTGTTTACCAAACTCAAAAAGGAGCTCAGTGGTCGCAAATTTGCTTCAGACAATGACGTCATTCATGCTGTATACCACTTTCTACTGGCACAAGATGCTGACTTTTACAAAGAAGGGGTCCGTATGCTCCAGGATCGCTGGACTAAGTGCATAAACCTGCAAGAGGAATATGTTGAGAAAGAAACCAAAAAAGTTGTCCACAAATAATCCGTTGTACCTTAGGCCGATAACTTATCAATCACCCCTCGTAAAAGATGTGGTCAGTATCACCCGTATTTACCTTCCCCGATTTCTCTAGTATCAATTTTTAGAGACTGGGCCGATCTCAGGACCTTTCTGGTGTGTACCAGACTTGAACCCATTACCACCGGATTAGTAAACTAAGCGCCTAACCACTCTGCTAACCAGGCCGCCCGTCCATCCATATATATATACTTACTTACTTATACCTATATCAGAAACAATTTGTGTTTTAACTGTAAAATGTACATTACTTCAGGCAGAACTTTCGAATCATGTCTTTGTATGAACGAAGATTATGGACATTTTGACTTAAAACTCTTTCACTCCGAGACAACACTTGCAGTGTTAGCAGATTTTCCACACCTATCTAAATCAATGCACAGAGAAATATATAGGCAAAGTCTAAATAAAATGAAAAGTAGCATATTTCTAAACCAACTCTTATTTTAAAACTACAGTACAGAGCAGCTCAATTATTGAGGAAAGACGCTGGCGATGGTTGGGACATGTGCTCCGAATGATTGACAACTCACTACCAAAAATAGCACTAAGATGGACACCACAGGGAACAGAAGTACAGGTAGACCAAAAGAGACACGTGTGCCGGTTTAGGCATATTTCACCAGTGTAGGTGTATTTCGGACGTGGGCGGCCTCTAGAGCAAAGGTGCCGTGGTATAGCTCTCGTAGCGATACTACTGGACATACCGGTTAAACTTCACTTTCCACCACCTTTTCCCATCGGCTCCGCACAGCAACCTTTATTTCTTTTCCGCATTTACTTCCTTAACCGGGAGGAGCTTCACTCCACGCACGGCATTTGAAGAGTCTCGCCAGCAGTGAGACAAGCCGGTTCATGCATTTCACCCGACATGACTGCACTCAGTAAGTGGCCGACCTCCAGACCAGAGGTGCCGTGATTTGACTGTTTGCTTCGCTTTGTCCTTTCTACCACCTTTTCCGCAGTGATGCTGCGCGGCAACCTCATTTGCAAATTTCTTCATTGGCCGGGAGGAGCACCGCTCCACACACGGCAGCTGAAGATCTCGCCAACAGCGGCAGATGAGCTACCAAACGTGCCACTCATCTACCCTAAGTAACTGGTTTTCAGGCGCCAGATATTCGCCCTCGCCCCTTCTCCTGTCAGTTTAAACAGTTCTGCCACGGGAAGGCCAGGAGCTGGACTTGACTGCCAGAGGCTGTTTGTGGCGCGTTTGCAGTCCTTAGAACCACAAGGGTGCCATTTTCCAGATGTCATTCCATGTTAGTAATCTCTGGGGACTTCCTCCCATGTTGTCCACTGACCTTGCTGTGTCTGTTGGACTGCATTCTGGACACGCTTGTCATCCTCTGAATTCCTTACTTCGCTGATGATCATATCCCTTCTTTCCTTACAGGAGGCTTTTGACCACCATTTGATTTTATCATGACCAAATCCCCTTCTTTTGGTCTGGGTGTATCTTATTACTTATTTCAGCTCCTGTGTTTCCCTGGCTGTGATCATTTCCTCACTTACTTTCCATTTTCGTCTAGTTTTAAGTGTTGAGAGCACTTCTCGTACCACCGGATCTGTAGATTCTCGTAGCATCATTGCAAGCCTTGTCTTTCCTACTTTGTATTCTTCGACCACAGCTTTGAATGATAGCTGTAGTTTGCTCTTCTTGCAGTACAGTGCTACATCAGTTAATCCTGGTGGTACGCCCAGCCACTTTCTTATGGATTTATTTATCTTCCATTCGACTGCCTCTACTGTGCTGGTACTTACTTCGTAAATGAGTAGTGGCCACATCAGTTTTGGAATCAGCATGAACTGAAGGCACCATATTTTGAACTTCCCCAGTATCCTGCTTGTGCCTATGATGTTCAGTTCATTCTGTGCCATTTCTATGACCTGTTTCACCGCGTTTGAGTCTTTCATAGAAGCATCATATACTCTGCCAAGGCTCTTCACTGGCTCATCCCCTACAGTTGGGATTATTTGATTTGTCACCGTGTACGATTTTTCTATCACTTTCCCCTTTATGAGTGACAGGTTTCTTGACTTCTTTGGCTTGAAGCTCATGCGGCACCATATGATAAAGCTGTCCAAACGCTCTAACATCTTTCGTGCCTGTGCTTCACTGGTTATTATTACTGTTGTGTCATCCATGAATAATTTTAGTGGTGGAATCTGACATCCATTTCTGAACCTTGGGCCTTCTGTTGCTCCTTCTACCGCTCTCAGGATTACTTGCATGGCTCGTATGAACAGTATGGGAGATATTGTACAGCCCATTGCAATTCCTACTTGGACCTCAATCCACCTAATAATATATCCTGATGTTCCAAATCTCACGAGGAACCTGTGAACTATATTTTCATCATCTTCGTGATTTCTTTTGGCACATGATACATGTCTAGTGCTAGCCATATCATCTGGTGCGGTACTGAGCCATACATACTGGCTAGGTCAAGCCATATTACCTGTAGATTTTGCTTTCCAGATCTTGCCTGTTGAAACATGGTTGAGACATCCTGGGGAACCTGGAATTCCTCCCTTCTGCACGGATGTATCAACGTAACCATTGTCTAGGAGGTATGTTGTTAGTCTCCTTGTCATCACAGAGAAGAATATCTTTCCTTCCACATTCAGAAGTGAGATTGGTCTGAACTGATTGATTTCAGTGGAATTGTGCTCATTTGGGATGTATACTCCATTAGCCTTTTTCCATTCTTTACTTATGAGTCCCTTGGTCCATTCTGTTCGTAGGAGTTTATATATAAGTAAAGGTAAAATTACAGTTTCTGTGCCATTAAGACATATTGGGGATACAGCGTTAAGCCCGTATTTCCACGACCTTCGGCACATATGAGGGGTGAGTGATAAGTTCTCGGCATATGGTACAAATACTTGAAGCACGCAGTTGATATTAAGTGTATTTGTAGATCAGGTTAACGTAAGATTAAACATCAAGTTTCAAGAAATTAACTGCAGCCAATTTTTTTAAAGGCTACTGAAGTTGTAAGG
Organism: Achatina immaculata; assembly: GCA_009760885.1. NCBI lineage: Eukaryota > Metazoa > Mollusca > Gastropoda > Stylommatophora > Achatinidae > Lissachatina > Lissachatina immaculata. Next base: position 52,135,127 of record CM019720.1, on the reverse strand, counting down.
AGTAGAAGAAATTGAGAAAATGGATAAAATTTCTCACCGAGCAGTCATTCGCTACCTCTGAATCAAGTGCTTATCATCGAAGGAGATCCATGAGGATATATATGGTGGAGACTCTAGGGGAAAGTGGCCCTTCTTACAGCACAGCGAAGAAACGGGCAGCTCAATTCAAACATGGAAGGGAGAGTCTGGAAGATGATCCTTGTACAGGAAGACCAAGAACGGTAACCACCGATTAAACCACCAACAGAATCCATGACATGATAATGGAGGATCGACGACTAACTGAGCAGTACATTGCTACTGAGTTTGGCATCTCCAAGGAACATGTTCATGCCATTATTCACAATGATCTTCAAATGACAAAGGTCTCTGCTCGATGGGTCCTGAAACTTCTTGGAGCTGATCACAAACGACACCGTCTCAACATGTGAAGAGACAATCTTGGCCATTTTTCTGCACATCCTGAAAAGTTTCTTCAGCAATTTGTGACTATGGATGAGATTTGGGTTCATCATTTTCAACCAGAAACCAAAGAACAGTCAAAACAGTGGGAACATCATGGATCCCCACCTCTGAAGAAAGCAAAGTTGTTTCTGTCTGCAGGCAAAGTGATGGGTCCATCTTTTGAGATTCAGAAGATCTGCTTTTGGTAGACTATCTTCAAAACGGCAGAAGATCACCGGGGCCTATTACGCTAATCTTGTGAAGCAACTGCGGGTCAAATTGAAGGAAAAGCGTCAAGGGAAATTGACGAGAGGAGTCATCTTTCAGCAAGACAATGCTCCAGTTCACATGTCGGCGCTGGCAATGGCTGCTATTATTGAATGCGGCTTCCAGCTTCTTTAACATTCTCCTTATTCCCCAGATTTGGCCCCGTCGGACTATTACCTGTTTACCAAACTAAAAAAAGAGCTCAGTGGTCGCAAATTTGCTTCAGATAATGACGTCATTCATGCTGTATACCACTTTCTACTGGCACAAGATGCTGACTTTTACAAAGAAGGGGTCCGTATGCTCCAGGATCGCTGGACTAAGTGCATAAACCTGCAAGAGGAATATGTTGAGAAAGAAACCAAAAAAGTTGTCCACAAATAATCCGTTGTACCTTAGGCCGATAACTTATCAATCACCCCTCGTAAAAGATGTGGTCAGTATCACCCGTATTTACCTTCCCCGATTTCTCTAGTATCAATTTTTAGAGACTGGGCCGATCTCAGGACCTTTCTGGTGTGTACCAGACTTGAACCCATTACCACCGGATTAGTAAACTAAGCGCCTAACCACTCTGCTAACCAGGCCGCCCCTCCATCCATATATATATATATATATATATATATATATATTTACTTACTTACTTACTTATACCTATATCAAAAACAATTTGTGTTTTAACTGTAAAATGTACATTACTTCAGGCAGAACTTTCGAATCATGTCTTTGTATGAACGAAGATTATGGACATTTTGACTTAAAACTCTTTCACTCCGAGACAACACTGGCAGTGTTAGCAGATTTTCCACACCTATCTAAATCAATGCACAGAGAAATATATAGGCAAAGTCTAAATAAAATGAAAAGTAGCATATTTCTAAACCAACTCTTATTTTAAAACTACAGTACAGAGCAGCTCAATTATTGAGGAAAGACGCTGGCGATGGCTGGGACATGTGCTCCGAATGATTGACAACTCACTACCAAAAATAGCACTAAGATGGACACCACAGGGAAACAGAAGTAAGGGTAGACCAAAAGAGACATGGAGAAGAACAACAGAATGGATGTTGAGCAATAGAGGGCTCACCTGGGCAAGAGCAGAAAAAAAGGCGAAGGACAGGCATTTGTGGAAAACCCTTGCGGAAGCCCCATGTGCCCTGGGCACTTAAGGTTCAGAGAGAGAGAGAGAGAGAGAGAGAGAGAGAGAGAGAGACAGAGCAGCTCCCTTCCGATTTACCTGTGCCAAAATTTCTCATAAAAAATTATTGTGACAGAGCAGGAAATTTAATGGAGGAGCAAAAGAGTTAACTATTATGTAATTTAATGAACAAAACTTAACACAACAATTTGTTGTTTCACCATTTTTACTAGAAATTTTTTTAAAATCTCCAGCAGAGCGAGAATATTAATACAGGAATTTGGCCTTTTGTCCATTATCTGTGCTTTATTTTATTATGTTTCACCTCGTTCAGGGAGGTTTGAATGGCCTCGATCTGGTAAAAGCCACAAAAATGTATCACGTAGCAGGAGAGGCATCCGAGTTAGTGTGGGAATGGGACCGGGGATGCCCACGAAAAGGCGCATCTAAGGGAGATAAACCGCTAAAATGTATGAGAGTGTGTTTACTGTGGAAAAGGTCGTGAGAAAGTTATTGTAATATATTATCAGATATTCAGATATAAGAAGCAATAACCGAAGCGTAGCTATGATAGAGGAAAAGCGAGTTTATATTAAAAATCTTGTATTATTATTTTGTTTAGTGCTAGACAGCTCTGCCGACCAAGCTTATTCATCCCGTACTATCCTCGGTGTTACCTATGAGTTCAGATACTTTTCTTTGTCCAAGCCACTGGGTCAGTTCACTAAGATATTGTTCTCTTGGCCTTCCTCTCTTCCTTCTCCCCTTAAATTTTCCAGACATCACAAAGTTCTTTAATTTCTGTCTTCCTGTGACATGTCCAAGAAATTTTGACTGTCTTTTTCTCATAACTTGAACTTGTTTCGAAATTTCTTTGTTGACATCTTTGTTTTTCTGTCTGTCAAGGATATTTTTGTTGCATCTTTCTCCATATCTCCACATATCTGTTGATTTCAATTTCTCTGTCATCTTTTTGGCCAAAACCATTTAAAAAAAATTTTGTATTGGTTCTATATAGCACTGTAGTACTCTTTTCCCCACTTTTAAGGACATCTTCTTATTTGTTAGTATCTTCTTCTTCGTGTCATTAAAAAGCTGCTTTTGCCTTACATGTTCGTCATTTATTTCATTATTTAATTTGTGTACTTGCCCCCAGCTTATTATTATTGTTATTGTTGTTTCAGGGTAACTGAATTTATTTCCCGTTTGAAAGGGTGTTGCACTTTGGTATGTTTAATCTTTTCGACACTGCCATTGTTTCTGTCTTGTTGCTGTTTAGCTCTAGACCTCTTTCATTGCTCTCTTGTTCACGTTCACTAGTTTCTGCAAACTGCTGTCACTTTCTGATATTAGAACGGTGTCATTCATATATCTCAGGTTGTTGATATTATGTCCTCCTATTTTAATTCCTTTCATATTTATAATGCCCCTCATGATGTTTTTCACCGTGTAATGATAATATATCAGGTGACAATACACACCCTTGTCTTACATCTTGTTTTATATCCTGATACTCACATATTTCACTGTTAATTCTTATTGCTGCTCTTTCATTCCATTACATATTCTTAATAATTCTCATATCTTTACTATCACATATTAAAATTTAACAATGGACAGGTGAATATTCTTACAGCTTAGCGAATCGAAAATTACTATTTCGCCTACGGTATAATATATAAGCTTTATTCACTATTTACAGACCTACTCTCTTTATAGACGCTGGCGATGGTTGGGACACGTGCTCCGTATGACTGACGACTCACTACCAAAAATAGCACCAAGATAGACACCACAGGGGAACAGAAGTAAGGGTAGACAAAAGGAGACATGGAGAAGAACGACAGAGAGGATGCTGGGCAATAGAGGGTTCACGCAAGAGCTGAAAAAAGGCAAAGTTTGTGCAAAACCCTTGCCGAAACCCCATGTGGCTTAGTATACACACACGCGCGCGCGCGCGCACACACACACACACACACGAGGAAACTGCACAGTCAGCAGGAACACTCAAACAGCTTGCCTGACCTTAAGGTCAAGAAGCGACTATGATATTCTGAACAAGATATACCGGATGTAAAAAGAAACAAGGAAAGTCTCCATACATTTTCATTGTGTACTATTACAGAACGAATGTGCTGCTGGTCAGTGTGGCTACTTTTGAGTGAAGTGGACCCCTCTTACTATCCACTGTAATCTATCGAACTATTTAAAGTTGATAATGTCCACAGGCAATGAAATAAACTCAGATCTGACAACCTGCGTTATAAGAGTGACATTTATTGAAAGGAATATGAACGCTTTGTGGAAAATAAACAAGTATCCATTGTTAACGTGCGACTACATTCAATTTTTATAACAGAATATATACGAAGGTGAAAAGACATCATGTCAGCACCAAGAGAGTGTATGTGAATGTGTATGTTTGCCTATTTCTCTCTCTCACTCACTCACTCACTCACTCACTCACTCACTCACTCACTCATTGCTCTCTCTCTCTGTACGTGTGTGTTTGTGTGTCTATGTATGTGTGTTGGAGTGTGTTTTGATCGAGTGACTCACTCATTCACTCACTCACTCATTGCTCTCTCTCTCTCTCTCTCTCTGTACGTGTGTGTTTGTGTGTCTATGTATGTGTGTTGGAGTGTGTTTTGATCGAGTGACTGATTTTCAGAGCTACCATCACTGCAGTCAGGACATTCCCATACCTGCTCCTCTGCCCGTTCCAGCAACCAACGTAATGTGGGTATATTAATTGTCCCTTTCTCGCGCTAAATGTGGATTCATCGCTTCCGTCCATATTCTTTCCTCGCCCTGCTTCCACCCCCACCCCAGTTCCTTCATTCTGTGGATCTAGAGGTAAATGTCCCTTTCGGACTCTTTTTATTTGCACAATTTGTCTTTAACAGTCTTCGAGATGACAGACTTGTCCAGTTTCAGCACACCTTGCCCGGGGGCCTTTCCAGCCACCTGCTCTGTTCTCTCACTACCATGCGCTTCTGCATGCCCAGGGCAGTAGATCCACGTAAGACCTGCAACTTGAGTGTGCGAGAAGATTGGTCCACTGCCTGCGAAGGGAGTCCATCTCACGGGGCATACTCTGGGAGTCCGTCACCATGACAGCACTGTGTACTTGCTGTTCAACCAGCCAAGCGACTGCAGCGGTGGCGGCTTCGATTTCCATCCTCAAACTGCAGGTTGTGATGTTATATGCACCCGCTTTTTCTTCAACATCCAAGATCTGCATTCTGTTCCATATTCATATACGCATCTTAGAAAATGATTAGCGATTTAACGAAATATTGAAAACACATCCACGCACACATACACACATACGTCATTTTCTAATAAACTGCTAGCACTGAAAACTGATGACGAGTAGAGGCATGTTTTCAGTGTATATATATATGTATATATATATACTTATATATACTTATATATAATTATAATCGTTTGTAGAACGATTATAATTCTTACAATATATATATATATATATATATATATATATATATATATATATATTGTAAGAATCATAATCGTTCTACAAACACAAACTGTAACATGTAAACTTCGCACCGATGTTTGGAGTCAGGCAGAAATCACCCCCAGTTCGCGTCAATAAATCAATACTCGTGCATCGCTTTCCAGCTGACATTCCAACTTCCCTGACTGTGAACCAACAGTCGTGCAAACAATCAAGGATAAGAAAACAGATTGGAGAATCGCGTAAATGAAACTGTTAGATCGTGGTTAAATGAAGAGTTATTTGACAATCGAAACACACACACACAGATGGTTTACTACTTGATAAATATTGTTTGAAGATCACTTGTTTATCTGTTTTTACTGATCGACAAAATGTGAACGGTGTTTGTTCTGTTGTATGGAAGAAAGAACGAGTATACGATCTTCATTTGGGTCTTCTTTTGATATAACAAATTCAATCCGAGGGTATTTAGCAGATGTAAATACAAACATCTTTTTGGCTGTACATGTCGACGATGAAAGGTTTATAGACTGAAGTGACATACAGCGCAACTGAAGAAATTAGCTGATGTCAAAGCAGTGCGTAGAAAGACGGACAGACAGAGAAACACTTGTAAATAGACTGACTGACTGACTGATTCAACATTATTTGGAAAGAGTGAAGAACTAGGCACGCAGGCCTATCTGACATTCCTGCCCTTTGTCTCTCATCATTCACTCTTCCAAATCATTCAGTTTAATTCAAGTATATAAAAACGTAAGGAACACGAATAAAATGTAAAATAATAAACCAATTATCCTCTTATCCATACATTCACAAATATAGAATAACAAATATATCGGATTAACCATTCTCATGCACACATACAATGAAATAACTTCACACATATAGTCGACATTAAACATATATTGATGGAGTTTGAGATAGTAAGGGCCTGTATTGTTCCTTAGCGTTAAAGAAACTCTTTACGGTAGGAGTCTTCCACAGGTGTGCAGCAGAATAAACAAAGCTTTTCTTATAAAAGTCAAGTCTTGGTTTTTGGCAGGAGACAGTTATTTAAACGCTGAATATTTTAGAGTTAGATCTAAGCAGTGGCCACAAATAGGGTGGAGCATTTTTCGACAGGATTCTGTGTGCAAATTTTGCTTTGTTGAAGGAGCAGTATATATATATATATATATATATTGTTGTTTTTTTTTTGAGTAGTAGAATGCAGAGACATCTGTACTTATCAGTCTTATGTGTTGGGCACTTGTCACTTGCAAGATGTATTGATAGTTTGTGTAGGAATATAGCCTTTTTGTTGTTTGAAGCAGAGCAACGGTACCAGATTGTGGAGTAGCTGACAAAATGTGTCTGTATATGTATTTTGTATAGTTTCCTTGTATCCTGATCTACAAAATTGCTTAATTTTGGCTAACTAGGAAACTTTCTGTGCAATGAGTTTTGTATGAGTGTGTACATGAGTGTTCTAGGTTAGCTGTCGGTCTTATCAGACCTAAATTCTAATATTCGCTAACTTGTTCTGTCTAAAGTTTATTCAGGGCAAACCTCTCTCTCTGTCTCTCTCTGTCTCTCTCTGTGTGTGATAAAGAGACAGTTTAAAACATACACACATATCATTTTTTTGCATGTTGTTTGTTTTTTTTTTGACGGATGAACAGACAGACAGACAGACAGATTACGTTACAAAGACAAAGTCTGCTGTCTTTATTTTCAGTTCCAATATACAATATGTTAAATCTGGGAGAGGCTAAGAGATTGAGCTAACTACGGGGTAAAGCTACCAAATAAAAGACTGAATTTTTCTATCACGTCAAAGTGGTAATCAATATTATGACCTCTTAAACTGGCAGAGTCAGATTCCTGAACGATCACGTGACACAGGAGAAGATCCAGTCGAGCGTCAAATGTCTCCAAATTGATAAGGAAAAATCGTTTTCGATATTTAAAAATCCTCTACAGAAATATGCGGAATGATTTGAAACTTGCCTTATGGAGCGCTGGAAGTGTACGCAGTCTGAAAATGTGAAGAGAGACACTGCATTTCTGTTCTGATGTCTGCGGGATGTTGTCTGCTATTGCTGTATATACAACATCCGTAGTTATCGTTACTGCATGAGGTCGGGACTGCCCGTGTGCAAATAAAGTTCCGAACTATTTTTAATCAATTTAAGTCGTATAAGGGAGTGGATTTAGAACACAGATGGCAAATTCAAGATTCCTGCAGAAATGGAAGAGGTCTAAAGGTTCGATATGCAGCCCGCGGCATTTGCAGAGTGTTAAACTTTTATTTTCTTTTCTCATGTGTGTGTGTGTGTGTGTGTGGTGTGTGGTGTGTGTGTGTGTGTGTGTGTGTGTGTTTTAATATTTGAAATCAAAACGAAACAGTATAAAAAGACATGAGGTAAATGTTGCAGATTTTCCTTACTCTGATATCTGATGACAGCACAGCTCTGAGCAACTTGTCATTAAAAATATATGAACAATGTACTTAATTTAACACATGGTGGCACCTTTGTTCTTAGTTTCATCATTGTAATATAGCAGTTTTATTAAAAGTTTCGTTCCTTCACAAATGCATTTTATGCCAAATTTTTATAACAATTTTGTATAACGAATTATTAAGAAAATATCGTGTCACAGTTTTCGTGTGATCCCAGTTCATTGTATTTATCTAACGACGGGGTACAGCATCTTTATATAAAATTCGGCCCAGTTATAAAAAAAAAACATTTCTACGTTTTGTTTTCAAAATTAACGTAGAAACAGGCGAAAAATGAAACAGAGTCTGCTGAGTACGTTCTTTAAAATATGTGGCACATTCGACCTTGTAAAGACAATGAGAAATGAAAATAAAGTCTTGTATAACACGCGGAATATTCAAATATATTATAAGACGGTGCCAAGCACGTAGGCCTGTTAAATTAGAACTTTTGTCTTTAGTGTTAATCTTCAGCTGTTCCATATCCGCTTGATAGTGATCAAATATAATTTGCCTTTTCTGTTAGTGTATTGATTTCTTAGGCTAAAGAGACGGTGCTGTGCCAATAGATCCAGGACGGTTGAACTTTTCCACTAATTCAGATAAATTCCCGTTCAAATTATACTGACTGACGTGTTCGTGCATTGCTCGAAAAACTGTAATGTGGGCACATACAAGCAGTCTGAACCAGTCACATTTCATGGCCGCTATTAACTCCTGGCTGCGCGCTAGTCCCTCTGTTCGTCACAAGCAGTGGGTACTGTGTGCAGCCACTGTCCTCTTTAGTAATATATTTACTGTTATATGGATTGCATCTGGAAAACTGTGACAGATGAACAGTTTAGTCATTAGCAGTGAGTTAAGGATTGCAATTCAAAGAAAATCTAGGAAATTTATACACGATGCAAAAACGCTTAAAAAGACGTAGCGGCAAGGCTTGTAGGTTACAAATGCAGGTGATGAACAGACATGGAGCAAAGCAACTTTTTAATTGTATGAATGTGCATCATGGAAAGAAGAAGAAGAAGAAGAAGAAGAAGAAGAAGAGGAAAGGAGAAGAGGAAGAAAGAAGAAGAGGGAAGAAGAAGAGGGAAGAAAAAGGAAGAAGAATAAAGAGAAGAAGAAGAGTGAAGAAGAATAAGGGGGAAAAAGAAGAAGGAAGAAAAAGGAAGAAAATTAAGGGGGAAGAAGAAAAGGGAAGAAGAATAAAGAAGAAGAAGAGGGAAGAAAAGGAAGAAGAAGACTGAAGAAGAATAAGGAGGAATAAGAAGAAGAATGAAGAAGAAGAGGGAAGAAGAATGAAGAAGAAGAAGGAAGAAGAAGAGGGAAGAAAAAGGAAGAAGAAGACTGAAGAAAAATAACGAACGAACGAACATACTTTATTTTCAAAGGGTTAAGAATTGGGCACGCAGCCCCGTCTGACATTCTGCCCTTCATCATACAGCTTTCATTCAGCCACAGTCATTCACCATTTGTTAATGAGCATAATAATCATGAAGACACAATTAATTGATTACATGAATAAATAATAAACTTATCTCATGTCCATACACTCTACACTCTGATTTTATGCAACAACATGAAATAAACTTGCATTCTTACATTCATTCAAAAATAACAAATTTATAGAAAAACAGTATTAAAAATAATTTTAAAAAATTACACCAATCAAGCCATACTTTAAACTACTTTAAACAATGCTTAGGAAGGCATATAGTCCATATCAAACAGATCTTGACAAAGTTTAAAGTTATAAGAACGAATATTACTTATAAGTTTTATGTGAATTGGTAGGGCATTCCAAAGATGGGCAGCTGAGTAAGATAAGCTTTTTAAAAACATATAAAGCCTTGGTTTTGGGAGAAGACAATTGGTTATGCGTTGACAGTGTTTTTTTTGTGTGTTGGATTTGAACAACGACCACAGATAGGGTAGAGCTTTGTGCGATAGAATTTTATAAATTAACTTTGCCTTGTTGTAAAGAAATCTTTTCTTGAAGGGTAGAATATCAAGATGTTTGTCCTTATTTGTAATACATGCTGCATGTTTGTCATCTATAAGTCTTACTGTTCGTTTTTGAAGTGAATAAAGTCTTTTCATGTTTGATATGGAACAACCACCCAAGACTGTGGAACAGTAGTCCAAGTGTGTTTGTATCTGTGATATGTAGTATATTTGTTCTGGTGTCTATGTAAAGAAAATGTTTAATTTTAGAAAACTGGTAAAATTTTCGTGCAAAGAGTTTGGTTAGACTGTCTACATGATGATTCCAGCTGAGGTGGTGGTCAATCATGAGACCTAGAATTTTATGTTCACTAACATCCTCTGTCTGTGAGGTTCCAGCATGGAGCTGTAGTGTTGCTGTTGGTGAATTTGTTAATTTCTGTCTTGTTGTAATAAGGGGAAAGAAAAAGAAGAGGGAATAAGAATGAAGAACAAAGGAAGAAGAAGACTGAAGAGGAATAAGGGAGAAGAAGAAAAAAGAAAGAAGAAGGGGGAAGAAGAAGGAAGAAAAAGGAAGAAGAAGACTGAAGAATTATAAGGGGGAAGAAGAAGAGGGAAGAAGAAGACTGAAGAAGAATAAGAGGGAAGAAGAATAGGGAAGAAGACGATGGAAGAAAAGGACTGAAGAAGAATAAAGGGGAAGAAGAAAGAAGAAGAAGAGGGAAGAAAAAGGAAGAAGACTGAAGAAGAACAAAGGGCAATAAGAAGAAGGAAGAAGAAGAGAGAAAAAGAGAACTGAAGAAGAATGAGGAGGAAGAAGAAGAGGGAAGAAAAAGGAAGAAGAAGACTGGAGAAGAATAAGGGAGAAGACGAAGAAGAAGAAGAAGAAGAAGAGAAGAAGAAGAAGAAGAGGGAGGAAGAAGAGGGAAGAAGAAAGAAGAAGAGAAAAGAAGAAGAAGAAGAGAAAAGAAGAAGAATAAGAGGGAAGAAGAAGAAGAAGAGAAAAGAAGAAGAATAAGAGGGAAGAAGAAGAAGAAGAAGAGAAAAGAAGAAGGAGAGGGAAGAAGAAGAAGAAGAGAAAAGAAGAAGAAGAGAAGAAGAAGAAGAAGAAGAAGAAGAAGAGGGAAGAAGAAGAAGAATAATAATAATTGTCATTGAGAATCAGAAAAAAAGTGCCACACCGTTATATAGAGCCTATGTTATTTTGGGTGCTTTTCTCGCTCATTGAGTTTCCCTATTGGTTATTTATTTGTTTTGTCTTCTCTGTTGTTCTTGAAAAAGGCATTTTTTGCCGAAATATTGACCCCAGACCCTTTTCGCTGTTTTTCTTTCTGCTGCTGATTTAGTCACCATCAGCCTTTCTTCTTTAAACTGCGTCGTAGATCTTAGTCTAACGTACACTCGAAAACGAAAAAAAAAAGCCACGTTTTCAAGGCCTTCCCCCCCCCTCCCCCCCCCCTCCCCCCCCTTCCCCCCCCCCCCCCCCCCCCCCCCCCCCGAAAGCTACGAATGAACTAAAACCACAGGAAAAGACAACCACAACATCTCTGACGTGCCAGGAGAAGATAAGACTTAAAGAATATAATAATCCCCGGGAATCTCTGGCGGGGTGTCGAATAATGGGAGGGAGAGAGTGAGAAATATCAGAACGGGTTGATAGCAGGGCACGGATAAAAATAAAGAACGGCAGTGGATCTGATTTAAAATACCAAATCAGATACCGCACACATTGGGCCAACATATCTGACCTAACCCAGGGATTCTCAACCAGTGGGAAATACCCCCTCGGAGGAGTTTTTAAAGTTCAGAGGGAACGGACCGGGGTCATAGAATGACAGACTCAAACTCTTCGAATACTGACCTGCAGTGTAGCTAGTAAGATCAATATTCGAAACGTCTGACTCTGTCAATCTGTGGCCTCAAGTCGCTCCTCCCCGAAACCCTCAAATTTCTCCACCGAGGGGGTGGGGAGGGCGGGAAGTCCCCTCTGATGATCCATGTTCTAACAGTACATGGTAAGTGAACAAAATAAGTATGGCAGTATACTGTACTGTATGGAGAGAGAGAGGGGGAGGGCTGGAGGAGAGAGCGACAGAGAGAATCAGAGTTGAAGACTGCATTATGGATACTTTTTTTTAAACACAATAAGTCTGAGCCAGCAGCTCCCATCACACATACCAAATATACCCACAGCTCCCAACATATATAGCAAATATAACCCACAGCTCCCAACATATATAGCAAATATAACCCACAGCTCCCAACATATATAGCAAATATAACCCACAGCTCCCAACATGTATAACAAATATAACCCACAGCTCCCAACATATATAGCAAATATACCCACAGCTCCCAACATATATAGCAAATATAACCCACAGCTCCCAACATATATAACAAATATAACCCACAGCTCAACATATGCCTGTGAGACCTGGACACTTAACAAAACAGCTGAGAAACATAAATGCCTTTGAATGTAAATGCTACAGAAGAGTTCTTCAAATATTGTGGATACAAAAAGAACAGATATATCTATACTACAAGAGCTTAATATTGAAGAAGGCTGGCAAGTAAAGAGGATTAAAGAGAGAAAACTTAAATATTTTGGACACATTAAAAGTCATGATAATTTAGAGAAGACTGTATTGAAAAGATACATAATAGAAAAAAAGAAAGAGAGGAAGACCAAAACGAAGATGGCTGCAAGACATCGTTGACGATCTGCAAATGGATGCAGCAGCAGCATGGCCATCTTGCTCACAACTGAGAGGCCTACAGGAGTGCTGTTTGGGAGGTAAAGTTGCGCAAGGGACATGCAAATGAATGAATGAATGAACCCACAGTTCCCAATATATATACCAAATATATCCCACAGCTCCCAACATATATAACATATATAACCCACAGTTCCCAATATATATACCAAATATACCCCACAGCTCCCAACATATACACAAAATATACCCCCAATTATTCACGAATATTCCGGTAAAGCTGTTGCTAGAGAATTATGCACGCATCTCTTCCGTTACTATCCAGGAAATGTCGTATGCCAACCAAATCCAGAAAAAAAAACCAGCAAAAGTTTACGAAATGGCTCCTCCTACATCATCTTCGCTACACAGAATATTACACATCTCGCTGAACTGGAGCTTGCAACTGGACACGTTGTAGGGAAATTTAGCATAGGGCATAGAAATGAGGCAGGTGACAATCTAATGGCTTTTTGCATGGAAAATCAACTAATGATTGCTAACACACTTTTTAAACAACATCCAAGAATACTTTACACATGGACATCACCTGATGGGAAAACCAAGAATCAAACAGATTACATTTTAGTGCAAAGAAGATGGAGATCAAGTATAACAGCAGCAAAAACTTTACTAGGTGCTGATTGTGACATGGACCATGAGTTATTAATAGCAGACATGAAGATAAAGATAAAAAAGACAGTTGCAGGATCAAGACCACTCCGCTTTGATCTTACAAAATATCAGAACAATATGGTATAGAAGTGAAGAACCGTTTCGAAATCCTGATGGCTGTACAGGAGGAGATGACATCAGATGATTTGGCTACGCAGGCCAGAGATATTTTAATAACAACAGCTATAGACATGGTTCCAGAAAACCCAAAGAATGGATGGATTACAGCAGGCACACTAGAACTAATAAAAAAAAACGTAGAGAAATAAAGACTCAATGGAAAGTGACAAATAATAACAAAGAGAAATATAAATCCTTAACAAAAGAAGTACGAAGAAACAGAAGAAAAGGCGAAAAAACAATACATACAAGATTGTTGTGAAAGAATAGAAGGACATCAGAAGTGTGGAAGAGATAGTGAAATGTTTAAAGAAATGAAGACATTGAAGAGAATTGTCACACCTAAGAAAAATGTAATTTGTGACAAGATGGGGAATACCTTGACAGAGACAGAGGAAATTCTAGAAAGATGGAAGGAATATTGCATAGGAATGTATGAAACAACTGACTGTGAAAGCAAGAAATCAACAGTGTGAATTATTATTGGAAGAGAAAGAACCCGAACCGACAATAGAAGAAGTTTTATGGGCAATACAGAATCTGAAAAATGGTAAATCACCAGGATGTGATGAGATAACAGCTGAATTTATTAAAGCAGGAGGAAAGGAATATGCAACAATCTATCATGCACTGTGTAAAAAGATATGGCATTCAGGCTTTTGGCCAAAAGAATGGAAAAGAACTATATTCATACCACTGCCAAAAAAAGGGTAACCTGAAATTATGCACAAACTACAGAACTGTTGCCTTGATTAGTCATGCTAGTAAAATTCTGTTAAAAATTATAATGGGTAGACTTCGTAAGAAAACAGAAGAAGTCAATATGATCCTAGCTGGTTTCAGGCAAGGAAGCGGATCAAGAGATCATATATTTAATATAAGATTAATAATAGAGAAATGCAGGGAGTTTAATGTGAATCTATATTTATCCTTTATAGACTACTCAAAGGCATTTGATTGTGTACAAAACTAGAAACTTTGGGAAATAATTGAAAACATTTGATACAATTAACACCCCTGCTGTATCTAGACCAACAAGCAGCAGTAAGAATAAATGGTGAAACAACAACTAGGTTTGACGTAAAACAAGGGGTCCGTCAGGGGTACATATTGTCGCCTTACTTATTTAACTTTTGTACTGAAAATATAATGAGGAATGTTAGAGAAGATGTAGACAAAGAATATTACGATGCCATAACAATTGGAGGTTATGATATACCAGAGATTAGATATGCTGATGACACAGTATTACTGTCCACAACACAAAAAGGAATGAAAAAACTAATTATGTCAGTCAGTAAGAATAGTGAATAGCAAAACCTCTATCTTAATGCGAAGAAAGCTAAATTGATGACAACTGACAAAACAAACAAGGCAACTGATATATGTATCAATGAGGAAAAACTGAAAGAAGTGGAGAGTTTTGAATATCTTGGATCACTGCTAACTAATAATGGAGATATAATGAGGGAAAATTTTCCTTTAGAAAGGAACAGACAGAACTACAAAAATAATATTTTTAAGGGCATGCATCTTTCCCATCGCAACATATGCATGTGAGACCTGGACACTTAATAAAACAGCTGAGAAACAGCCTTCGAATGTAAATGCTACAGAAGAGTTCTTCAAATATCATGAACACAAAAAAGAACAAATATATCTATTCTACAAGAACTTAATATTTAAGAAGTCTGGCTAGTAAAGAAGATTAAAGAGAGAAAACTTAAATATTTTGGACACATTAAACGTCATGATAATCTAGAGAAAACCGTCTTGGAAGGGTACATAATGGGAAAAAGAAAGAGAGGAAGACCAAGGCGAAGATGGCTGCAAGACATCGTTGATTATCTGAAAATGGATGCATCAGCAGCATGGCCGTCTTGCTCACAACCGAGAGGCCTACAGGAGTGCTGTTAGGGAGGCAAAGTTCCACAACTTGCAAATGAATGAATGAATGGAGCTTGCAAAATATGGGCTTTCTACAAGTGCGAGCTTGTAAATCTTTCTTGTCACATTTGAGTAGCACGAGGTAATTTTTCTGTGCCAGCCATTCACGAAGTTAATAAAATGTCAGACACGCTGATTTACTCCTAATGGGTGGGAGGGGGGAGGTTGGGGGGTGGGGAGAGAATGTGGTAATGCGTAAATCCAGTGTAAAAAAAAAAAAAGTAAACAAAAGTATGGTAAAGTGAATGTGACGATTTATTGCTGTTATAGCTTTATCTCCCCTAACCCTAATGATCAGCCACTACACGATTCACCCCTTTCCTCCCCCACCCCCTTTCTGCCCCTCCCTTAACACAAGACACTATCCTGGGTCCTAGAGAACTGCACCGGCTGGGACTTAACATCGCGCCTGTTAGGAAGTGACTACAAGAAGTTATGAAAGAAGAGTAACGACGTTTATTGATTATACTGACGCAAAGCGGGAACAAATCTCCTCGCATGTTTCCACTTTCCATAACGTGTGTGAATGAAATGAGCAGAGATACACAGAGGTAATCAAACGGAAACTGTGCACAGACCGGATGAATAAAAAGGATTCTTCAGTAACAAACCCAAAAAGTAGGGCGGGAATTTATAGCCGTATAAAGAGGCTAGACAAGTGTGAAGAGAAGGTGATATAATCATTGCGGAAACGTTTCGAAACTAGCGGTAATCGAATATGGAGTATATATTCCTCTGTTTCTGTAACCAAAGAGATAATCTACCTTTAATAATTAAAAAAGAATATGTATATCTTCCTCATCTACGCTGTCTGATATAGCGGTCAGAGACCCATAGCTGACTGCTTGCGCTAGAGCTGGCGAGCCATAGCCGAGCAAGACTGTCCCATCTCTCTCCGCTGGCAACAGGCTAACGCGGCAAGGATCCTTGTGGTGGTGGAGTATGTTAATTAACTCTTTCATTCCCGAATTAATTTCCACGCTCTGCAATAATAAATTTTGATTAGGAGTGGTTGGTAGAAAAAAAACTGGAAAGAAATCAGTAATTTTAAAATATGGGTAGGATTTGAAATATTTTACCTTTCATTTTACTTAGACTTTGTCAAAATCTCTCTGAGCATTAACTGCATAAATGTGCAAGATCTAGCAACACTTCCAGAGCTGACTTGAGAGTGAAAGAGTTAAAGAATCACGGCACCTTTTACTGCTTTTCTAACTCTACTCCGGGTCTGCACGAATGGCGCTATATTTCACTCCCCATCCGACACGATTTTTGTGCTTCTTTTTTTTCTTCCGCATTCTTTGCTTCTGTGCCTCGTGACGTTTATATTTATTGTGGATAAGCTACAGTCTTTTTGGAAATCATGTTTTGAACCCCAAAGTTTGCCTTGCAGTCCAGCTCCGTGTGGCTAGAGCTGAGTTCTGGCTTCTTGGTGAAGGGTGAAGCTGCAGAATGTGCTCTGGATACTTAATACAAGTCTCGCACGTGCAGTCAGGGTAATGTGAAAGGCTAAGGCGATGTAGGTAGTGTTCGCAACCATAGCGTCCTGTGAGTAATCTGAAGACAGTGACTTGTTCTTAACACGAGAGTTCCGGCCTCTGGTCGTTACATGATGGCTTGTGTTGGTCATTCCTTCTTCTTCTTCTTCTTCTTCTTCTTCTTCTTCTTCTTCTTCTTCAGCTTTCCGAGCCATTAAGACTCATTGCTTCTGTTCCTCTTTACTCTTAATCTTCTCTCTCCAGTTGGTGACACCAGTTTCTTTTATATCCTCTTCTATGTTGTCTTTCCATCTCTGTCTTGTTCTTGTTTCCCTCATCTCTTTCCCATACATCATTTTCGTCCGTTTATTCTCTTCCATTCTTTCTACATGGCCCAGCCAGTGTAGTCTCTTCAGTCTCAAGACATTTATAATTCGTTCGGATTTAAATAAGCTGTTCAGTTACCAGAGATTAGATATGCTGATGACACAGTATTATTGTCAACTGCACAGAAAGGAATGGAAAAACTAATTATGTCAGTCCGTAAGAATAGTGAAGAGCAATATCTCTATCTTAATGCGAAGAAAACTAAACTGATGAAAACTGACAAAACAAATAAGGTAGCTGAAATATATATCAATCAGGACAAATTGGAAGAAGTGGAGAGTTTTGAATATCTTGGATCATTACTAACTAATAATGGAGATACAATGAGGGAAATTAAAAGGGGGACAGCTATCGCTCTTTAAAAAAAAACAACAAAAGAAGCGGTGGAGAGGAACAAACATAACTATAAAAGTAAGATTTTTAAGGACATGTGTCTTTCCCATCGCAACATATGCCTGAGAGACCTGGACACTTAACAAAACAGCTGAGAAACACATAAATGCCTTTGAATGTAAATGCTACAGAAGAGTTCTTCAAATATCATGGACACAAAAAAGAACAAATATATCCATACTACAAGAACTTAATATTCAAGAAGGTTGGCTAGTAAGGAGGATTATACAGAGAAAACTTAAATATTTTGGACACATTAAACGTCATGATAATTTAGAGAAGACCGCCTGGGAAGAGTACATAATGGGAAAAAGAAAGAGAGGAAGACCAAGGCAAAGATGGCTGCAAGACATCGTTGATTATCTGCAAATAGATGCAGCAGCAGCAGGGCATCTTGCTCACAACCGAGAGGCCTACAGGAGAGCTGTTAAGGACATGCAAACGACTGACTGTTCAGTTCAGTGCTCTAGTTCTCCATTCTCCAGTAGCATATTGATGTTAGGCTTTACAACCTTTATCGCACGGACTGAAGATCTGGGAAGTTACAACAACAACAGCAAGAACAATCTCGCAACTTATTTCATATATTTTGTGAAGTGAAAAGCACGATAGTATCGGTAGGGCATAATGGTTCTGTGTTTGGTGGAAAGATTTCACCAGCACGTCCACATTAATGACACATCAAGAAAATCTGTCCGCTCTTCTTTTCAACAGCGCTGACCAAGGCGCAGGAATGTCCTTCCGCCGCCTTCCAGTCTTGTTCGCCAGTTCAAAGCAATCAGGGTGTCCAGCAGAATCGTCTTATCTTTTCTCTTGACTGTATTAACCTTGAGTCAACTCTTCAGACTGAAGTAAAGTCTAATTAACTGAAGCAATAACAACATAATGCTCATAAATACCAGCAAAACAAAATCCATGCTCATTACAACAAGACAGAAATGAACAAATTCACCAACAACAACACTACAGCTCCATGCTGGAACTTCACAGATAGAGAATGTTAGTGAACATAAAACTCTAAGTCTCATGATTGACCACCACCTCAGCTGGAATCATCATGTACACAATCTAACCAAACTCTTTGCACAAAAAGTTTACCAGTTTACTAAAATTAAACATTTTCTTTACATAGATACCCGAAAAAATATACTACATATCACAGATACAAACACACTTGGACTACTGTTCTATAGTCTGGGATGGTTGCTCCATGTCAAACATGAAAAGACTTTACTCATTTCAAAAACAAGCAGTAAAAGTTATAGATGACAAACATGCAGCACGTATTACAAATAAGGACAAACATCTTGATATTCTACCCATCAAGAAGAGATTTCTTTACAACAAGGCCAAGTTAATTCATACAATTCTATCGCACAATGCTCCACCCTATCTGCCAACCCAAAAGACAGTCAACACTTAAGCAATTGTATTCTCACAAAACCAAGGCTTGACATGTTTAAAAAAAATCTATCTTACTCACCTGCCCACCTTTGGAATGCCCTACCAATTCATGTAAAACCTA